>JAFBJW010000129.1:282728-427926 GCA_016785235.1 Pseudorhombus dupliciocellatus | reverse complement strand
AATCTCCCCCCCCCCCCCCCTTTTTGTTCTTTTTAATAAATATGTGTTTCATTTTGTTCACAGGTAAACAATAATAATAACAAAAGTAATCATATAGCCTTCTCAAAACTAAGCACTTCACAAATAACACATAAAGATTAAAACAAACACTCAAGAAAGGAGTAAAAACACTACACACACGAGCACAATATTAAAACTAGAATTCATATTGAACGTTTATTTTCTATGAATTTTGCTGATGTCTGTTTGCTGACTGTGGCATTTTTTAATTCCCCCATTGTGGGCCTGATAAATGTTTATTTTATGATCTCGTGCTACATACAAATGCTATTTAATGGTCCCTATGCCTGAGCTGCAGTGTTGAGATCCATGGTTTGTCATTATTGAGTTATAATAATCGTCATCCTCAGGTTCGAAGTGCCTGGAGTGCGATGAGGACAAAGGCTTCTCGCTGCTGTCATCAGCATCATCTGCCGGGCGGGTTCGCTTCTTTTGGATTTGGCGCCATCGAACGCTGATTATTCCCCGTGATAAAAACGCTTCGGTCCGTGGAAGACGCCGAGGTGGTGTCCGCGGAACGAGGCGCGAGAATGAAGCTTGTCACTGGATTCACTTCCTGGTGGACTTTCATTCACGGCTCCGAGGCGCTGGGGCTCCTTTTCAAACCGGGCGCAGATTGGCGCCTTCGAGTACAATGATGCCTCGGATATGTAGGTCACTGAGTCAAACGGGGGAGATCGCTCGAAATAAAGTCCCTGCAAAAAGCCCTCTGCCTCGATCTCGGTCCTCGGCTCTGTGCCGTGTGCCTGCCGTGTTCCGATCGCCCAGTTTGTGTGTCTGCGTTGTGCATTTTGTTGTTTAACAATAAGCAACTTCCTCCCCCCGCTGCAGACTGACAGTCCTCGGTTAAAAACATACCTCTCTCCTTTCGCTCCACGAACTCGGCGGCCCGGAGAAGCACCTGGATGTTGCACACGTGTCCTTCCATTGTTGTTGTGTTATTTGTCGACGTAAATAACAGGAGATCCGGGGTAAACAACCTTTCCTGGGCAGAGCGGTCTGCAGCTGGGGACAGATGAAGCTGTGTCTGTGCTGCTACGTCCTCAAGCCACACAGTCCCGACACTGCTGCTGCTGCGTTCACGTACCCCTGCTAAACTCGGAGATTACCACACCTTCCGCGTGTTGCTCGTAGATGCACGTTTTTGCTCCTAGAAGAGCTGACGCACTCCGGTCAGCGCCGGGGTGATATGACAGGAGCGCACTTAGTTGATGAAATATACCAGCAAACTGAGAAATGACACATTTCTAGGAAGCACCAAATCACAGGATACACAGTCAAAGGAAAACGTGTTTCTCAGCGCAACCGGACCCGAAAACATGATTTAACACTAACTAGCAGACACATTCACATAAATGCAAACTAGTGTGTGTTGTTCTTATCAATCAATACATTCTATTAAAATTTTAGATTTCCACAATTCAGTAAATGCACCGAGAAAAGACGCGATACGTCATTGTCAAGCCCCTCCCCACCACAGCACATCTATTTTTCAGGCATTTATTGACCTCGTATCAATAAATGTCTGAAAAACACTAATTCAGATCAAAACTGTTAAGATATATGTTAAACCAATGCGTGTTTTTCTGTGACCATTTAACGCTGACATCTCTGGGTTGTTAAAGCTGAGGTGGCAGAAACATCTGTGTAAGGTTAACATTGTTTTCCTCAACTTTGTCTCTTTCTTGAGCAAGAATGTGATAAATGCACTGTAAGCTGTTGGAGTTTATGTTTGCAAATTAACACGTGTGGCCTCTCTCTTTTATTTTAATGGCTGTAAGGACAGAAACAGTACACAAAATGGCTTCACTTTCAGACTGACACTGTGGACACACATATTACAGGGTCTTTCTTGATAACACACATTCTTGGATTTTCAGTTTCCCTGCATGAATACTTTAAAATAAATAAAAACATCTGTGTGCAGAAGCTGATCCATGACTAATTATTTGTCATGGTGTTGCTTGTGGCACTAATGGAACATTCCTGTCATACTTCAGCATAATGTGAGTATCATCCATGTCATTGTGCAACACTCATTTGCAATAATATATAACAAAATATATTCTATATATAACTAAATATATTCTATATATTCTATATATAACTAAATGTATTCTAAACCGAATTATATTTACACTGTTAACATGATATATCATTCCTATTGTACATATTTCCTCATGATAATATTGCTCTCATCTATATAGTGCCTTATGTTTACAATGGATGTTTACTCATGGAAAAATAGCATACGTCTATTTTATTATATTAAATGTATAAATATGTTCCATGTAAATATGTGTCTGAATGTGTCACACAGTTTTTATCAACTGTATTTTCACCCCTGTATGTTTGTTGCCTGTTTTGAATGTTTGATTGTGAACAATGTTATGCAAATAATACTGGACAGAATATTGTGAGACCTATAAGGCATAAGGATGTGGAACAGGTGGATTTGGGTGCAGATCTGGATTAGGGTGCAGATTTCTGGATTTCATTGTTAGATAAATTATACAACAAATGTAAATAAATTATAAATAAACATAAATAATGATTATTCTTCAATAGTATTCTCAGTACATACATCAAGATGTAGGAAAAATGTTAGAATAAGTGAGCTATAAGCCAGACTGTATCCAGAGGAGAGTGGGAAGAAAGGCCTGACCTCACTAAATATGGCGGCATCCGGCTTCACCGTCTGCGCATGCCTTCGGTTGTATTCCTCGTGCAGGAGTGACGCCGCTTTGCCAGCAGTATCTTTAACCTATGAACTCCCGAGTGTGCCAGTCCTCCGCCATATTGACTGTTGTCTTGACTGGAGGAGATAGAGAACATTTTGAGGTCCGAGAAGAAACCAAAGTGTGCCCCCAAAATCATCGAAACTGGTGCAAACTTGGCTAAAGCGCACCACAAACACTGCGGCAATGGCGAGGAAGAAAAGCAAGCAGCAAGGGGTCGCGCAGAAGGAGCTGGCGCCCGGAGAGCAGACCGCACCGAAGAGCCCCGTCTCTCCCGGCGATGCAGCTGGCGGTGGCGGTGGAGATGCTGCGCTGGATCGGCTGGCGAACACCAGGGCGAACCAGGTAGCTAGCAGCGAGTCAATCGATGCCTCTGTTTTAAAATAGCTAGCTAGCACCACTGTGCTAACCCGGGCATCCTCCATTGTGCTTTATTCCGTGTAGCTAGCTCCTGCAGAGGTGAAGGTACACACACACACACACACGCTGCTTGGTGGGAGGCTATATTAGTCCTAACGTAGTAGTGGGGCTGGATGTGGGGGTGTACGTCGTTCGATATGTAAATAAATAAATAATAGGCTCAACTTGGCGAGCACAATCTCCCACCCAGCCAGCCGGGCAAGTGTGGCTAGCGCGGCAGCCCACATCCCTTTGCCCGGACAGGTGACATTGTGCCTCGGACAGGTCGTCTCGTTTCCAGCGTTCACAACTCCTCATCCGCCCCAGCTAGCGTTAGCCAAGCGGCTAGCCGGGCTACAAGCTAGCGTGCTGCAAACGTGCTACACTCGAGCTCATCCGCAGGAACCAGCCAGGCGGCGGCGGTGGCGGCTAACAGCTAGTAGCCAAACAGCAAGGAGGTTTGGCTACTAGCTGTGGCTTTTAAGGGGATTGCGGGTTCATAGCGAGGGTTTATTCTGCTCTGTAAGCTAACCTGCCGTTGCTGTTGACAGCAGCTAGTGACAGAAGTTTCACTGCACGGTAGTGTGTCGTTTTTTGTGGTGCTGGTGATGCTCGTCGGTAGCTGTATCAGAGTCTGTAACATAAGAGAAGTTGGGACGAGGGACTGCTGCAGGCTGGAGAACAGCTAACCTTACACGTGACCTCTGATCCCTGGTGGGACTGACTTACTCCAGGTTATACCACAGGTGTAACATGCTCAGCTTGACTTGGCACAAAAATAACTAGACTTAGGGGTGCAGCTACCCCAGTTTATTTGCTAGGTGGAGGTAAAACTAAT
Organism: Pseudorhombus dupliciocellatus; assembly: GCA_016785235.1. Taxonomy (NCBI): domain Eukaryota; kingdom Metazoa; phylum Chordata; class Actinopteri; order Pleuronectiformes; family Paralichthyidae; genus Pseudorhombus; species Pseudorhombus dupliciocellatus. Next base: position 423,891 of record JAFBJW010000129.1, on the reverse strand, counting down.
GTCATCTAAATTTAATTTAAGCTGTTTTTACTGAGTTGACAGACCCTATTGAAAATTACATCATAATTTGTCACTCTTTTGATTCTTCTTTTGTCCATACACTCGGGGTCAGGGAGTTTTTTGCTACCTACTGTGATGGGTCCTGGACCTTATTGATAAGGCATTTGGAGGGTAGTACAACAGTAAGAGTTTGAACACCATAATCATCATACATGGAAGAATCCCGTTTGATGTCATACTCAGTTGGCATTGTCCAATACTCGAAAATATTCTCAGACACATCAGACCTAATGGACTCTCCTTCTTGAATTAATTAACCTACACAATTATGTGTCACACATCTCAGTTTGACTGTTACTCAGAGTATTGAACCACCTCTGTTTCCTCACCTAGCCCATGCACACCTGCTGCCTCCTGTGCCACCGTGAATTCAAAGACTGGGGAGCGAGCTCGACAAACGGACTCCCTGGGGGCCACGGGACCAAGTTGGCTGACGCCGTGCCTGCGCTCTCCCAGGCCTTATTGCGGGAGGCGCCAGGGCGTAAGCTCGCAGACGCGGTGCCCTCGCTGTCTCAGTCCCTGCTTGGAGAGGTGCCTCTGTGGATCTGTCAGAGCTGCTGCAAGAGTGTCGAAGAGGAGGAGAGGCGGAGCAGCCAGGAGCATCCGACGCCGGTAAATAGAAGGGGACTGATTTGGGTCACATCTGGGTCCTTTTTGTTTTACTACATTTTATTTCATCTGTTTGTCTCTGTCAGCGGCATCATACAGAGAAGTGTATCTGACTTTTTTACTCACCAAGCAAATCTGTCAGTCTGAATGTCACCTTAGATTCAATTAGTTTCATGACAGCTTGTCTAGTTTTTGTGGCTTGGTAGCAGGTAGGGAAACGAGTCGATGGCTTTGCTATGTGAAAAATACAGTGCTTCAGATGAAATGCAAATGTTGGACACTGACTGTATGGTCTTTGATGAAAGGTGACCAAAAAATTAAATCTTATTGTGCCCAAACCTGTTACACACCCTTGTTTGCTACCATGATATGTAAAATTCACTTTATTGCATGGCACTAGGGGAGACCTTAAAAATGATTTAACATTTCCCTTTGGGAGCAATCACTTTGGCGACCGCAGAGGGAAAAAACACGGTCATTAATGATCTGAAACCTTGTGTAGAACCTGGCTCGATGAGGGGCGACTATTTGCCTCAACTGGTTGGGGTGAGAGGAGAAAAATGTCAGATGGGGTAGGCAGTTGTGTAACCATCATATTAGAAGCTGTTGTGTGTGTTTGTATGGATCTCCTGATGATGAACTAATTCAGTCTTTCTTTCCTTCAGGTACCATTGTCACACTCTTCCTCATGTAAGTCCCAGAGCTGCGGGAATGGTTACCCCGAGCAAAGTACTGTAGACTGGGACCCGAGTTCCTTCCTGTCAGCCCACAAACTGTCAGGTCTCTGGAACTCTGCCCACACCAACGGAGGGGAACACTGCAACCACAATGCTTCTTCGCACTCACAACAAGGTCTGTGGTCACAGAGACGACTCCATGCATGACACTCAGTCATTTCACTCTTGTGTTGCCAGTTTCAGTTTTGTGAAATCGACTCATGTAGTTTCGAACATGAGCTCCAGGAGTGTTTTGTTCAGGTACTTGCCCAGCAGTAAACGTGTGATTACATTTCTGGCTTCTTTGTTCATGTGCTGCTCTTCCATGTCTTAGAGGAACAAAGAGGCACCTTGTAAAAGCTTATGCTGCTTTTCCTCCTGAGGCACTTCAAGCCCAGCATTATGAAACGTGCGGTGATATTTTAAGATTTTTGTCAACTATGAAGAGCACTAGCATTTATAAGATAAAGATACCAGATTTTTTGGAATGGAGGGGATCTAACTAAATCACATAATATGGCTTTCATCAGCACTTATAGAATGTGACTCTATTTAATTCCATCTTATTATTCATTTCAACAAAAGCAGGAGTCTCAGAAACTACTGTACTTAATATTTATTCCATACTTTGAGTTGCTGCTGTTCAAATTGATTCAACATTCATGTAGAGGTCAGTGGGATTGTGTTTACACTACAAAGGACTAGCTATAGTGTTAAAAATAATGAATAGAAAGCCACATGGTGCAAGCATTTCTATAGATATCAAGTCACCATTTGAAATGTTTTTCTAATGCACGAACATGGAAACCTTTACCCCAGAGGAGAACAGAGAAAACAAACTTCCTGTTGTTCTAATTACCTTAAAAGCTGCATTATGAGCACAGGTTCAACAATGGTTCTTATGTGCTGAAAAGTCACACATACTTAAGCTTCTCCATAGTTCAGAAAAAAGGGAACTAATGTTTTTCTCTGAGTTATTATTCAGTTAAGATTGTTGTTATACCATCTGAATTACTTCCGTCTCATTGAGATGCATATCACCAAGGATGGTTTTCTAATCAATTTATTGCATGTTAGATTTAAATGTGATGTTGCCCGGTTTTCTGATCACGTTCTGAGAAATTACATTTAACGGGTAACAGAACATTTGATAAAATCTTTTCAAATGACTTCTCTTTCTGTCCTTCTTCTGCAACACACCAGAGGTGGAGTCCAAAAAATGTGTCCAGCTAGAAAGTGAAACTGTCTGTGTTGTAGAACAGGGAAATACAGTTGTTTTGATTTTATCAAACCACTTTTTAAACTTTACCTGGTGCACAACATGCACATGCTTGTATTTCCAGTTTAGCAACTGCTCAAATGGAGGATTCTAAATTGTGTTTTAAACCTTAAGAGATGGCACCTGTGCACATGCATAAACAACTTGAATTTGTTGTATTTTGGGTAATCGTGATCGTATTACCTTCATTTGTGCGCTCACACATCCTTTAAATCTTCTCTGTCTCCAGGTTTAACAGCGGGATCAGCCTTTCATGAGAAAAGAGGGCTTCATGAAGCACCTGGGAAGTCTGCAAAAACATCAGGGACCAAGGTCTGTCCCTATAGTCACCCGTCATCCCAAAATTCCAGTGGCTCCTCTGCTGGGAACTCCCTCTCTACCTCAGCAGATCTTTGTAAAACCACTCCTAAGCACTTCAAGACCATGTGCCGGCGACCAACGCCACCAGGTAATTTCCCCCTGACTCTGAATGTTCAAGTGGTTTCTGTGCCAAATCTTCTGTTTCTCAGTTTTTAGTTATTATCAGTTGAACTTCATTGGAAGTCATTTTCTTCATATTTTCCATTGCCCAGGTGAAGCCTTCCACCCCAGTGACCACCATCAACACACAGACTTGTCGGTACCCCCCAACAGTCCCACCGGCCTGTCGTCCCAGCATTCCTCCCTCCTGTCCCCAAAGCTGAACTCTGGGCAGCACGGTCACATAACCTCTTCGTCTGGCAACAGTGTGGCCGCCCACGCTCCCTTCTCCCCGCTGGTTCCAAACCTCCACGGCCCTACTGCCAAGCTTAATTCTCCCAGTCCGGACAGCCCAACACCTGTCCACAAGCCCAGCCCGTGCAAAAACTCCCACATTCCTGCTGTGAACACGCAACACAACAAACTGGGCACGTCACTAATAGGCTGTAACCACCCCTGTAATGGACACAGTCAGGGAACGGTGGCCCCTTCCAATGTAGGTCATCTGACAGCTGGGGCCTGCAGGTGAGCGCTGATGTCTGACATTTCTTTTCGGACAGACACAAACTACCTTTATTTTGGATCAGAACACAAGATCTTTTCGCTGTTTATATAATGTCAATTCTTTCATATTCGTAGGGACCAGGCATGTAAGGGGCACAAAATGACTAATGGGACGCTCTGTCATCCTCCGTCCGAGCTAGAGGAGGGGGAAGATGAAGACAGCAGCTCTGAGAGGAGCTCCTGTGCCTCGTCTTCCACCAACCAGAAGGATGGGAAGTACTGTGACTGCTGCTACTGCGAGTTCTTTGGACACAATGCGGTACTTAGAAACATTTTGTTGTGACATATTTGGGAACTCGAAAGTTCCTTTTTCAAAACTATATCAATATCTTAATATATTATTTGGGTCACAGCCTCCAGCTGCACCAACGAGCAGAAACTATGCTGAGATCCGAGAGAAGCTCCGCTCGCGTCTGACCCGACGTAAAGAGGAGCTGCCTCAGCGTCAGGATTCTGAACTGACGGTGCCCGATGTCATCGACAACAGAGACGTGGACGAGCTGCTAGACTTCATCAACAGTTCTGAGCCCAAACCTGTGAACAGTGCCAAGGCTGCCAAACGGGCTCGACATAAACAAAAGAAGAAGGTATGGACTCTGAAACATGGTATAACTTGTTAGGAGTTTTATTTAACCAAAGACAGCAACATTCTGCGGTGTTAAGGATTGGCCTAAACACAATCACCTGTGTTCAAAGTGTGCCTCAACTTACTCTAGCTCTGATTTCTTAATAAGAACATGAACAGTAAACAGCTACACAGGATTACATGCATGCATTGTTGCCTCTAAATCCCTCATGTGTGTCAGAAGGCAAACTGAAACTGTGAATGGTTTTGGTTACATAAGATAACTACTCTGATGCACACCTGCTACAAATGGTTCAACTCAAACATGAAGACATAATTTGATTTTAAACTTTATTATTTTATCTGATTTAACTTTGTAGAGCAGATTTTTACAGTTTACATTTTCAGAAATGGAGATTTTTGAGAAGCAATGACATCATTGCTTACTACATAGGCCCACCGTAGCTTGGAGTAAAGAGCATATGCCGGAAAAAGTAATTTGTGTGTTGTCTTTGTTTCAGGAAAAAGCTCAGCAGGGCAACATGGGTGCTGCAGGCAGTGACCCCAGCTCCGATCCATCTGAGCCTGTAGACGAGCCCATCCCTGATGGTTCTGAAGCCAGCCGGTTGCTGGACTGGCCTCAGCTGGAGCTCGAGCGTGTCAACAGTTTTCTCACCAGTCGGCTGGAAGAGATTAAGAACACCATCAAAGACTCAATCCGCGCCTCGTTTAGCATGTATGACCTCAATCTAGATGTCAATGACTTCCCAAAAAAGGCAGCCACGTTGGAGGGTAACCATTTACTCTCCCATCTCAATGGTTCCTCGGACCTGCAGCAGATAGACCTCGACCTTGCCCCTCTATCACTGGGATCGTTTAAGAGCCATCTTGATTTGGTCAATGGCTGGGAGGACACAAGTGCCGTTTCATCTCCTAATCCTACCGTCACTACAGCAACGGGAGTCACTGTTGGGTCAAAGGACATCCAGCGGTTGCACACAACCCCCAGTCTCTCAAAGCTCATAAGGGTTCGCTCTCCAGAAAGATGCTCGTCTACTGGATCTGACAATGTGCCACAGGTGCCAGTCCTAGCAATGGTGAAATCAAAGGAGGACACGCCCGATCCCAAGAACGCAGCCATTGGAAACAGTGGCGCAAAGTCGAAGAAGAATAAAAAGCAGCAGCAAAGACCGGAGCCGTCTCTGTCGGAGCAAAATTCAAGCAAACCAATCAAAGCTTCCACCGGAAACACAGAAACGCAGAAACCCAGTGAGTTGAAAGAAACCGCTTTGAATGGGTCTAAAGTCGTGAGCAAACAGCAGCAGCACGCTGCAGACAGCCTAAGGAACGGACCTAAGAAGGCAGAGGAGGACAGACCATCCAAACAGGCAGCCAACGGAGCAAACAGTGGCCTCTCAAATGCACAAAGGGGGAAAGGTGACACAGACATACGGGGAAGTCGAGCCGAGCCAGACGCAGAAAGCAAAGCTCAACCCACTATTACAGCCAACGGGCAACAGCAGCTGCAGCAGCAGCAGCAGTCCAAGGGGAAGAATAAGAAGAACAAGAACAAGGGTGAAAAACCCAGCAGTAATATTGGTACCTACTATTGTATCTACTATCACACCAATGTGTGTATCCCTGTCACCATTTCTAATTTGTTTAATATCGACTTTTGTTTCTTTAGATGATGTATTTCTCCCTAAAGATGTGGATCCAACACAATTGGATGAGATTGATAGGGAAGTGGAATACTTCAAAAGGTAAACTATACAACAACATCACACCAATGGTTCAGAAAAGGACTACGAGCTGAGCTGTTCTGTTGATATATATTGAAAGCATCACTAAATCTGTGTATTCTCTTTTCCTCCTCTTCTTTGTCTGTCTCTGCTCCCTGTAGGTTTTGCCTTGATTCCGCAAAACAAACTCGCCAGAAGGTAGCAGTGAATTGGTCCAACTTCAGCCTCAAGAAGGTTCCTCCCAATGCAGCTCAATAACTTGGATGAGGGCCAGAGATTAAAAAAAAAAAAAACTTCCCACCACACAGTCTTTCAGTAGACTGTTATTTGGCCTGAGGCGTTCTCTCATTCCCTGTTTCCTTCTCATCCTTCCTAAGCCAAGTGGCCCTGGTTCAAAATCAAACTCATTCAGAAGACTGAAACATAACTCGTGGCTAAGAAGCCAGGGATCTGTCTCTGGGCCGCGTCGCCCCTCTGCTCTTATTACAACGTTCACAGAATGAGAGATGCAAAAATGGAAAAAAAAGTCTGACTCCACTGCATCCATGTGCTCACATATGTAGTATGTAAACAATTACCTTTCTGAAATAAATGTTTTTATTACAAAAGCTGAGACATTTTAAAGTTGTTAAACTTCTGAAAATCAATTGGTCTGATCTGGTGCTTGACATTTTGACACAAGGCTCTACCGTACAACTGACAAAAAGGAGCACAAAACAACACTTTGACCTTATTTTAGGGGCAAAAAACACTTCTCTGTAGAGAGCAACAACTGCTTTGCTTTTACACAGCTATTAGTGGTGGTTCATGAATTTCAATTGGATTACTTTGATTTTTTTCATCAAATTTTTGTTGCTTGGTGACAGAAATTTTTACAGACGAGCACTTGATTCCCTATACAATGTCACCTTGGGCTTTACAAACTCATGAAGGGGCTGAAATGTTTGACAGTTTTCAGTTTGCAAACATGAATATAACCTTGAGGGGGGGAATGCTGTGTATAACACTTGGCTCCCGGGATGTATCAATTAAAAAAAAACAAAAAAAAAACATGTAACTCCAATTAGATACCCATGCACGCATAGAAGACCAAAAAAAAAAATTCTAAATCCTGTCCCCTAGTCCTGTGATTGGGCAAAGTTCCATGTGTCTGTTGCTTCAGTATCATGGTGTTACGCTTGAGCAGGTATCTTTTAGTGATAACCAATACACACTCTGCCATCTGTAGGAGAAAAGTCCTTTACCACAGTTTCCACTCTCAGCATTCTATATCCCAACAGTGACAGGTACACCAGAGTGCAATGTTCATCTTCACGTTGGACCCATCGCTCCTTGTTTGACACCGTTTTTCAATGCTTGTACATACTGAGTGATTATTTTGGGCCCTTTTGAGCCTTTCATATGTTCCCCGAGGTTGTGTGTCTACGATATGTTTTCAACCATCCTACTCTTTTTATTTCCTGTACTGTGACCCCTGTTGGCACCCTCCACCTCAGCCAGCCGATCCCAAGTCGACCCTTGATCTTTTGATTGAGAAATTTCCCAGAAGACTAGATGTCTTTGGGAACAAGGGCCTTGGGATTGACACCAGTAACCACGTTTTAGCTGATGGCTTTCACTGAGATGGATGATTTCTTTTCTGAATCTGTGTTCTGAGATTTTGTTTTCAAATAACATCTCTGATGCTTTTCAGGTTATACTCAATTAGAGAAGATTATCTTAATGTTTCGAATGTAGATTTATACTATTCCAATAATAGCCAAGTGTATGTTGGCTTGTTTCTTTTTTTAAAAATTTCACTTTTGATACTGTGAAGAATCTTTCATTCAGAAAGATTAAAAACAAAACAGTTTTGACAAATAAAGTGTGGTGTTTGTTTTCTAAGCTCATCCCAATATTACTTTTGGTTTCCTTGGCGCTTCATTGCGCCTCCGGTCCCTGTAGCACCACACGGATTCGCGCTTCTGAAGCAGCGTTCCAGATTAGGTTTGACCCTCGTGGCGATCCGTACACTGTCGGCTCAGCTTCCGGTGTTGTGTAAACATGTGCATTAGCTTTATTTATTAGACTGCGTTAAGACGTTTCGCTGAATAACCCAATATCTCTGGTAATCAGTCCTATCAACGATATCCAGAGAAAGATGGAAACCGAAAATAAACCCAAAAAGGTTAGTTACGCAGGTTAATTCGCTTTATCAAGATGCTACGCTAGCTAGCCCTAGCTAAGGTTAGCTAGCTACCCGTTATAGCATTTTAATATGTTCTCCACGAGACGCATTTTCTTTAGTAGAGTTAATTCACTAGAACAAAGCACTCCTTAAATTAAATTGAACTGATAGGTCTGAAGTGTGGGGGGTTCGGTTTGGGGCTGTGACCAACTCTTGGAGCTTCGTAATGAGCTAGCCACAGATCGTAGACACAACGTCACTACTAGAAGTATCTGCGTTTGTCTGATATGTTTACATTTCTCTTGATTATGTTAATTTATAAATTTTAGGCCGAGCAGCTTAAACCAGGATACTTTATTTGCTATTGTTTCTTATGGGAAGCTAAGTGGTGTGAGTTAGGAACCTTTCATTATAAAAGCCTAGAAAACTTTCCACCTGTTAGCTTGTGTTAGCCACAAAGAAGAGATTAAAACCACGATCTTCACTTGAAGCAGAATTCAGTCTCTAACATGAAGTAAATAATGACCTTCTTGTGATAATTATTTATAGTGTCTGATGTGAATATTCTTCCACTGATATACTTTATTTGCCATGTTGTCCAGTGATGGACAGCAGCTTGATGCATTGTATATAAAACGGCAGTATTTCATCTGACCCCGACTCGCACAGTTCAGTCACACTTGATTAACGTTGTGCTTCTTTACCAGCTGGTGTATGGTTTATTAAAAAATCAAAGGCTCACCCCTGAGGGGGATGTAACTGACAGTGGTGATGTGTTTGTGCAGAGATCCCATGGGGAGGAAGGAGGGTCTGGCTCCGAAGGATCAGAGGATGATGATTATGTTCCCTACGTTCCAGTCAAAATTAGAAAACAACAAATGGTAAGTGTTTGTGCACTCTCTTGTTTAAAGCTTAATTGATAATTGGAATTGTCTAACTTGATTGTGAGGTCCAAAACTGACCTAGTTTTCTATGCATTTCTCCTAAAGCTTCAGAAAATGTTACGACTGCGAGGGAAGGCAGTGGACGAGGAGCAAAAGGACAGCGGGGAGGATCAGAGGGACGAGGAGGAGGGTCTCGGCCCTCGCTCTAATGTCAGTCTCCTTGATCAGCATCAGCACCTCAAGGAAAAGGCAGAAGGTATCGAAGCAAGGCGCATTGTGGATTTCTAAAAATTTCTTTTTTATTATTTTCATTCTGTTTACCATGGCCGCATTGGTTTTTTGATCTGTCTATCCACAGCCCGAAAGGAGTCTGCCAAGGAGAAGCAGCTGAAAGAGGAAGAGAAAATTCTTGAGAGCGTTGCAGAGGGCAGAGGTAAAAATTATAAACTCTCATAGCGCCTATGAATCGAATGCATTTTGACAAAACTGTTGAGTCAAAATTATTTTAACTAACTAGCAACTACTTCTGACCTCCCTCAGCTCTGATGTCTGTGAAGGAAATGGCCAAAGGTATCATATATGATGATCCAATAAAAACAAGGTGAGGTCTTTATAATTAATTATAAATTAATATTTTATACGAATTTAAATGTGTTTTGTGGGGTTTCCTTTCTCTTATCTTTCACTTTTCCTGGTTATTTTTTAGCTGGAAGCCACCACGATACATCCTGAATATGCCAGACACCCGACATGAGCGGGTCAGGAAGAAGTTTCACATCCTGGTTGATGGAGATAGAATCCCTGCTCCAATCAAAAGCTTTAGAGAGATGAAGTTACCACCAGGTTACATCACATTACCTCCCCCACTCATGGAAATCATTTTTTGTCATAGGCCTTTAATGGTGGAACATGATTAACAACTGCCAACAAATCACTTTTTTTTTTTGCAGCCATTCTGAAGGGTTTGAAAAAGAAGGGCATTGTTCATCCAACACCAATTCAGATCCAAGGAATTCCCACCGTGTAAGTGGATTATATTTAATTCTGGTTGAAAACAAATGTAGTATTTAGTATTTCTATGATAATATCGAGTATGTGAACTGAACTTGTTTGTCCACAGTCTGTCAGGTCGTGACATGATTGGCATTGCGTTCACTGGATCAGGAAAGACTTTGGTTTTCACTCTGCCCATCATGATGTTTGCACTGGAACAGGAAAAAAGACTACCCTTCTTTAAAAGAGAGGGACCCTACGGACTCATCATCTGTCCTTCAGTAAGACAAACTTGTTTGATCCAAGCAGACGCCAATTTCAGTGATTTCCTGATTGTTTTCTTGCAACAATACGTATCTGATTTAAACCTGTCTCGTGACTCCAGCGAGAGTTGGCCAGGCAGACGCACGGCATCATCGAGTATTATTGTAAACTGCTGGAGGAGGAGGGAGCTCCTCAGCTGCGCACCGCCCTCTGCATCGGAGGGATGTCTGTCAAGGAGCAGATGGAGGTAGTAAAACAGTAAGTAAGAGGAAAAGTCTCTGTGAAATATTTAGTGGTTGTGTTTTATTCAGAATCTACAGTTTAAAGTACAGTCTAACAAAAAAGAATGCTTCATCTGCATTCAAATATTCAGCGAAGAACATTATCCATGAAATATTCAAGCTCTCTGCCCTGCTCGGTTAGAGAGAGAGAGAGAGAGCCATCTTAAGACTCAGGCATTTTGAAACATGTGGAGTAAATAGAACACTGGGTTGATTGTCCCTCTGAATCTGTGTTTCCTCCTCATTACAGTGGTGTCCACATGATGGTCGCTACCCCCGGCAGACTCATGGACCTGCTGCAGAAGAAGATGGTGAGTCTGGACATCTGCCGCTACTTGGCTCTGGACGAGGCTGACAGGATGATTGACATGGGCTTTGAGGAGGACATCAGGACAATCTTCTCCTATTTCAAGGTGAGGTACCTTCTTTCATGACGTTAACATGCACTGACAGCTTCTAGTTATTTGAATTTTTGAATTGAACGTTTTTATTCCTCCCCCATGGGGGAAACACACATTTACAGAAGCTCCGTAAAACAAGTAAGGATAAAGAAATAAAATAAAATAAGATAAAAAATAAAATAAAAAATTATCTTAAACACCTACTATTTACAGTTAAATTTACAGTTAAATATGGGAACTGGGTGTGCAAAACAAAACCAGAATGTGCAAATGTTCGCAAAAACAGTTTTTTAAGAAAAACCCTGAGCAGAGAAAGATTATACTGTTGTAATGAGACTAACATTAGTACATAGTTACATAGTTACATCAATGCGTTACATCAATACGTTAGATTTATTAAGCCTCACGAAACCAGCCTGGCAGTAGCCAACGGAACAATAAAGGTCTGTTGTCAAACTTTCTTTCTCGTTTTTTTCCCAGGGACAAAGACAGACCCTGCTGTTCAGTGCCACTATGCCCAAAAAGATCCAGAATTTTGCCAAGAGTGCGCTGGTCAAACCCATCACCATTAATGTGGGCAGGGCCGGTGCTGCAAGCTTGGATGTTATCCAGGTAAATTCACCTTTCTGCCTGACTTCAGTTTAGATTTAAAATTGATGAGAAAACTGAATGACCTGGACTTAATGTTGTGTTTTTGTCGTGAATGCAGGAAGTAGAATACGTCAAAGAGGAAGCCAAGATGGTGTACCTCCTGGAGTGCCTTCAGAAAACTCCACCTCCCGTCAGTGTGATAACGCTGAGACACACCTGAAGTACACATATACAAATACACGTAACTAGTCAGAAGACACTAAACGTTGTTGTTATTGTTGTCTCAGGTGCTGATATTCGCTGAGAAGAAGGCCGATGTCGACGCTATCCACGAGTATCTGCTGCTGAAAGGAGTGGAGGCGGTGGCCATCCATGGAGGAAAAGGTACGCCGAACTTTATTGTAATCATTAACACACACAACTAAGCTTCAACTTTTTTTTATGTAGTTGCTCATCATGACCAAAAGATGGCATCCTGCCTCCAAGTGTCTTAATTCTGCCTCTTAGGCAGAATAGAAAGAACTGCAGAGACTACCCTCACATTTTCCATTTATGTTAATGTGCGGTGAATGTTTTTTCTCTCAGATCAAGAAGAAAGAACAAAAGCCATCGATGCGTTCAAAGAAGGAAAGAAAGACGTCTTGGTTGCCACGGATGTTGCTTCCAAAGGTCTGGACTTCCCAGCTATTCAGCATGTAGTGAACTACGACATGCCTGAGGAGATAGAGAACTATGGTAAGAGCATACATCTATGACCTTGACTCTGAAAAATAGAATCGAAGCCGTTCATAAGATAATTTGAGCTGCTTTGTTGAAAATCTCATTCCAGTCCACAGAATTGGAAGAACTGGACGATCAGGCAAGACTGGTATCGCCACTACATTCATCAATAAAGGCTGCGGTGAGGAGAAGCTACCAACAACAACACAAATCTGAATTGTTTCTGTAAAAGTGCAGTAACTGTCAGAATACTTGCCATGTACTTGAGCGAAAGTAGGTGAAGTAAGTGACCGGACATTAGTAAGTGTGTTCCCCATTCCCCATAGATGAGTCTGTGCTGATGGACCTGAAAGCCCTGCTGGTGGAAGCCAAGCAGAAGGTTCCACCTGTCCTCCAGGTTCTCCAGACGGGAGACGAGACGATGCTGGACATCGGCGGTGAGTCTGTCACACCAAGTCTAGTTCTCCTCTTTCTCAGCGTCCAGTGTTCTTCTGTAATGGTTCAAATATACAGATTCACTGAAGCAAACGTTTCTAACGTAGCTGTTGTTTTGCGTCTTCGCAGAAGAGAGAGGTTGTACGTTCTGCGGTGGTCTCGGTCATCGTATCACAGACTGTCCCAAGTTGGAGGCCATGCAGACCAAGCAGGTCACCAACATCGGCCGCAAAGACTACCTGGCTCACAGCTCGATGGACTTCTAAGAAATACGCTGCAGCTGATTGAATCTGAAAGATGTCGTCAGTGAATATAGGGAGGAAGTGTATTTTTATCATCAGCTAGTGTTTGATAAATTGGTCCTTGCACCTTGCCACCGCCCCACCCCCCTTCAGGTTTTCTTGTTGTTTTTTATGTGTAGGCTTTGTAAGATACATTTTTTTACACTGATAATTGTAAATAAAACTTCCCTACAACACATGTGTTGTTGAGCTTCTCTGTTCTCATCTGAAAAACCAAAAGGTGTGCTGGTGGTTTTGAACTGAGGAAGTTGCCTCAATGAGCAGAATAATGCAAAGGGAAGTGTGACTCAAGAGAAAAGTAAGTCACTATTTGTGTATACCTTCTCAGTAACATTTCAGATGAGGGAGTCGTTCTCTCTGGAACATGGCCACGAAAGCTGCCTGTGACGTAAAGGAAACTTATTTTAGTGGCATAGGAAACGTAAGATGAATACAGAGCAACAAGTGTTGGGCTGCAGAGTAATATTCGAAGCCTGCGATCATGGATGTCATCTACAAGGAAGGACTGCTCTACCTGCAGGGGGTCAAGTTCGGAAAAGTAAGTATGAATATCTTTGCTATTTTACTTTTAACAATATAGTGAGAAAGAGACGAATGTGTTAATTGGAGTAATTTTTTTGTTTCAGTGTTCAGCTGGCTTTGTCGCGGTCCATTGAGTAAAGGCTCAGCTGGTGATAGAAATATTTGTCAGAGAGTTTCGGTCTTGATGTTGAGAATCATGTGAAGTCAGTTTGGGCAAAGACAGATGAGGAAGGCTCATTAGGCTTTAGTAAACAGTGCAGTGGAGTTTAAATGTTCCTTGTCCAGTGATACACAGTGTTATATTTAATTGAGATTAGCAAGTTTAATCCTGTTTCTCAAGGATTTTTAATTGGTAGCAATTTATGAAGTTTGTTGTAGCTATATTTATATTTATTTTCCTTTAGACAATTTCCTGGAAACATTTAGTTTGCTTCAGTCCCGTATCACTAACACAGTTACATTTGACCTGTGCTCTCTTAAAAACATTGTGACCTGTTATGCAACAGAAAACATGGCGGAAAATATGGATGGTGCTCTACAAACCCAGTTCCACAGGGGTGGGCCGGCTGGAGCTTTATACCGCGTTCGACAAAAACAACAGTACTGTTCGGCAGAGGATGCCAGGAGGAAAATCGGTGCGTCTGCGTGACTGCCTCAGCGTAACCCCTGCTCCGGACGAGTCTTGCCCCAAAGGGTGCACGGCCTTCTACCTCAACACCACACAGTGCACCTACACCCTGGCCTCTACGACCAGCCAGGAGTGGCGGGGGGCCCTCTGTCTTCTGGCTTTCCAGGTATCTGACATGTCTCCTCTCTGCATGTGCAACTTTCCCCTCATTGTTTTAATGTGGGGAAGATGAGAACAAACCTTATCCACGGCCCGAGCACAATGAGGAAGTTGATGCCGTATCTGCAACTTCTGCCACCTCACTTCTCCAATTCTTGTGCTTGCACAAGATCCGCTCCTTCTTGCATCTTTGAAGTCATAAAGCTATGATAAGCAGGGTGATTTACGCTCAGTCCAATATTGACCATGTCCCTGTGTTTACAGAACGACCCAGGAGAATCAGACAAAGGGGATTTGAAGAGAGGAAATGGCCTTGCCATGGAGAACAATGATCTTTACTCGTCATGGAAAACCGGTAAGACGGGCAGCTGATCGATCAACAAACCATCAAATATAACAGTGCAGAGTGTCCTTTCATTTTCTTCTATTTCAATCTTAACATTGGTGCAAATAAGAAAATTGTAAGATTTAAATCTAATAACAGGATTAAACATCAACTAGTTTAATTGCCTCACAATTGACTGACGAACCAAGAAAGTTGACAAAATGAATAAAAGATACATGATTTAAATAACAGCATCAGTATACGACATGAAAGGAAATAAATGTAAGACTGCAATCATCTTAGAGTCAACACAGAAACCGGCAACGACTTTAGAATATTATAGAATATTAGAATATTATACTTCTTTGTGTTACTGTTTTGAAAACAAAGCATACACAATGCTTGGTAGGGCTTCGGGGGGTTTTAATATGCAAAAAATGTTTTTACTTCTCTCACCGCCCACATTGTTTTTGTAAAGTCTCTAAAAAAAATAAGTCACGCCGGGCAACAACCACAGCTGACGATCACACAGTTAGAAAATGAATTTCCTCTTTAACTTCACACACTGACTTTCTATTTTTGAGGCTCACACCTGTTTGCATGGATCAGCCTGTTCAGCTGTGGTGTTGAGGGAATATTTTAAGACATTTTAAACATCATCTCTTCATTTTTAGATCCGACCCTCCAACCGAACCGGTACCCAGTGACTGTCCAGAGCACAGAGGCGTCCCGGAGGTGCAGCCTGGCTGGAGAGTATCTGCTCTGCCCAGAGGACGAAGCTGTGACTCTGCTCGCCTACAACACCGGTCAAATCCTCTACAGCTGGCCGTACAGACTGCTGCGGAAATTTGGTCAAACTGAGGTAGGCGGGCACAACCTACTATACAACCCTGTTATATAACATATATGTATATATATATATACACACACACACCCAAACCAACATAAATGTAATAAAAATAAAAAATCAAAGCAAGACATTTTGGACAAATAATAATAAATAATTCATGAATAATTGTGTTTACAGGGTGGGTTCAGCATTGAGGCCGGGCGTCGCTGTAAGTCAGGAGAGGGCATGTTCGTCTTCCTGTCCCCTCACGGTCCGGAGATCTTTCAGGTCCTGGTGGAGCAGTGCTCTGTGGAGAGGAGCCCCTCCGCTAAGGCGTTCAGAGAAAGAAGGTCGTCTGACCAGTGTGCTTGCACCTTTCCACCTACACCCCCTCCTGTCTGCACTCCAACAGATGATGCCGCTGACTCACAGGACGACTCTGCCGTCCACTACTCTACCATTAATTACACCTCCGGGCTAAAGCTGGCCAAACAGGATCTGTTCAGCAGCAGGGAGGATGTTGGGGATGAGGGTGAGGATGAGCAGTGTCACTCCCTGGGCTCTGTGAGCCTGGATGGTGACGTGGAGGACAACATATACTACAACTGGAGGAGATCCGCCTCTCCACTGATCAGACGAAATCCTGACACAGACGAGTCAGAGTCCGTCTACTCAGACTTAAAAGAAACAGATTCCCCCTCACCCCTCCAGCCTCACCCCTGCACCCTCGCCCTGCCTGCTCTCTCTGCCCTCCAGCTCAGTCCCAAATACCAGCGGCAGCCCGCTGTGAGTAATGTCAGCCAGGCAGGGTTCAATACTCAGACACATGAGGCAGACGGCAGGAAGGAGACGGAGGAGGCCGTCAGCTCCTCGGCCCATGTCACCCCCACAGAGACCCCTGGCAGTTTCCGATACCGACTGGCAGAACTCTTTTCTAAGGATCTGGCCAAGATCCAGCCACCGCTCCCCCCCGGAGTGGGCGGCCCCTCATTTTCTCACTAGGCCATTATTTACCAGCAAGTTAAACCATGATGAATAGTCATGAGGAATATTTTTGTTATTATTATTATTTTTATTTTTTTTAAATGTCTTTCCAAATCTCCATCCTGAAACATTATGTGTCAAATTTTTTGTCGCTTGCACACTTTCATTATGTTTATCTGCAGACTCTGGCGTTTTATTCTGGGGCTTGTTTCTTTGAAAATCAGGATTTAATTAGTGTTGTTCTTCACTGCTGGAATGTTGGAGGCGCTGCGGGTCCCTGTGACATTGCCATTAGTTGATAAGCTGAAAGAACGTCTGATTACTGGACGGTTTAATTATGGAGGGGGGAAAAAGTGTTTCCTTGTGACAGTCAATGTGTCACACATCATCTTTTGGGACTCGCTTCCTCTGGATTGTGTTTGTTTGTCTGTTTCCTTTTTCTCAAGTGCTGCATATAAATCAAGAGACTTTGCCTCAGTCTGGAGATAATAATTGTGTGGAAATTACTTTTTGCATCTACATATTTCACTCTGCTTCACATGGTGGAAATATTGGAAAGTGTCTGGCTCAGTGTAAAACAATGTGTAAAACAACAACACAAAAACACGATTTAAAAATGCACACAGCTTTCTTTAAGATATCTTTATTGTAGCAAAAACGATCCTTATAAAATACCCCGTAGCTAAACATAAATATCAAAATAATTGTTTTCAATTTGTACAAATGTCACCGATGACAGAGGAAACGTCACCAGTGATGTTCAGAGCATATAAAGTGCATTAAAAGGCCTTTGGAAGTTCATGATGGCCTCAGGGAGTAAAAAAACAAACACAAATCAAAGGTCTTAGAAAGTGTTTCTGACTTCTAC
The DNA here is from genome assembly GCA_016785235.1 of Pseudorhombus dupliciocellatus. Classification (NCBI taxonomy): domain Eukaryota; kingdom Metazoa; phylum Chordata; class Actinopteri; order Pleuronectiformes; family Paralichthyidae; genus Pseudorhombus; species Pseudorhombus dupliciocellatus. Next base: position 406,544 of record JAFBJW010000129.1, on the reverse strand, counting down.
CTGTTCTGCTTTGTCATTTGGCTGTGCAACATCTAAGCTATCGATCATGCCAGGAGAGTATATGACAGCTGGTGGAGCACGTTCTGTCACTGTCTCCCACCCTGACTTTCCTCCAGGTCACTGAGCTGCGAGGACTCCCCGTCACTGCTGTGGGACGAGGTCGTGGATTTATTCGCCCCCCGCTCGGATGGAGGTCCCAGTATGATGAGGTGACCCAGGGGGGCGGCGGCGTCCCGCTGGGACTGGATGAGACTCCTCATGGGGGTCTTGTCCGCCGAACCCGGACGCGGGCCCATGCACTCCGACTGCACCACGCCGACCAGCAGCTCCGACAGCTCGGTGATGTAGATCTGCGCCATCTGCAGCGTGTCATACTTGGACAGCTTCCTCTCGTTCTCCAGTGACGGGATGACGCTCCTCAGCTCGTCGAACGCTTTGTTCAGTCCGTGCATCCTCCTCCTCTCCCTGGCGTTGGCGGCGACGCGCCGGTGCTTCTGGGGGCCGCAGTGGTTCATCTTGGCCCCCTCGGCCTCCCTCTCGCGGTCCGCCTCTGCAGAGGCGACGCGCGCCGCCGCCGCTTGGCTCGCCATTGGCGCGAGTCTCTCCAGAGCGATGCCTGCGCCCGGAGCCCCGTGCGCGTCCCTCCGCGCGTACGCACGGACCGCGCTTGACGCGATCCAACTCTTGGAGTTGATGTGCGCCAGGCTGAAGTCCTCGGGGTAGTCCGGCCAGCTGGAGCTCTCTGCGTTTGCGGCCATCGCTGTGAGCAGGGGAGGGCCTGTGGTGGTTCCTGACAGGGGGAGGTCACGCAGGAGAAGACTGTGGCCGTGTCCTCCTCTCTGCAGCGTTTTATACAGCCTCCCCTCGACCACCTTGCTGTCACTCCCATGCGGCCCGCAGCCTCGGGAGGCAGCAGCCAATCGCACCGTCCCCTCTGACCCTGTCAAAGGACAATTAGACAATGCTGACTTTTCTTCTCCTATTGTGCTTTGTAACTCAATCACGACCTTGTTATTATCCCCACACAGCGGGGGGCGGCGGTATTAATCATTCAGGAGCTTGGCTTATATGTTTCTAAAGCTCAAAGATGTGATCGGATCAACTTATTCAGTAAAAACACTGAGATGTAGAATTTAGTGTTGAAGTTGCAGATGACCCCCCCCCCAGCCTGAAACAGAACCTGTGACAGAACAGACTTCAGTTGCCATAGAAACTCAAAGGTTTTTTAGTTTGTTCAGTCTGGACAAATGTCAAAAATGGGACAACATCTCTGAAGATATATGACAATGTAAATAGAAAGTATTTTAATATAAAGGACCTTTATATATACACAATTCAACCAGTGAAGATGATTTCATTTAATATCTGCCAATAGTTCCCTTCCATCTTACACGCTGGACCTGCTTAAATGGTTTTACATTTATTAGTACATTCAACTAGCTTTACAACTCCCCCCGTGCTTGAACATCATCATCGTCATCATCGCCGTCAGGGCCCTCTGCCCTGCTGTCAGTCTGTGGAAACAGGACAGGACCGTGTTTCTCATGAGCTCAGGAGCTGACTTCTTCACTGGGTCTCACCCTTGAAGGATTTGGCATGGGCTGAGGTTTGTTCTCAAACAAACAGTAAAAAGGTGGAGGATATTCCTCTGGTTATTTGCAGAAGAATAATAAAAAGAACAGGTGGGAGGCCAGGCTGCAGACACACCTGTCAGAGGCAGAGCCACCATAACTGATAACTGTTGTCTGAAGGCAGTTTGTGAATCGTTTCAAGAGAAGTGAGCTTCAAAATTACCCGAGATGTTCAACAGTATTATTATGTAAATACTCTTCGTCTCTATTTCATACAGTACTTCTAAGAATTATGACTTCCCTCACTGACAAACACATACATCTGGAATGAGTCAAAATATACAAAATAGTATTACTAGTAGTATATAGTACATAATCGGAATATTCCATTTCAATAATAATGTAAATATCAAATTGTCATTACAACACATTATAATCATAGACATTTAGTTTCATGCCAATACAGTTGGCTCATCTCTTAGTGGGATTATAAAAACACCCCAATACAAACGCGTACATTTTCTCTTTGTATTACAACTACTGTAAAATGTTAATATCTCAAATTATATGCAAAAATAGTAGGGTAATTATAAGTGGGAGCAGTAACAGTAACGGATCATGTGGCTCATTATGATAAGACAATGATTATAATTAGCCTGTATAGTAGTAGTAGTAGTAGTAGTATTAGTAGTAGTATTGTTGTTGCTCCTTATAAGAACCTAATGAACTAAGATAAATGAGACTACAGTTATTAATGCTCACGTGGGCCCCTGGCCTGTGCCTATCAGCTGGTGTCCCCTGGCACCCCCACACTAAATGTGCACCTCTGTCACAGGCACTGTCCGCCGTGCACGTCTCCCATATGCCGCAGCGCGCACACACGGGCGTGCGGCGCAGCAGCCTCCTGACGCACGGTGACACTCTGACGCTAATCACTCATTAGATCATCAATTACAGGCGCAGTCCTCCTCCTGACTGAGATCTGACGCTGCGGTGCGGATGGACACTCGCTCAAGTTTGCGCATCGCGCACCATCACCTCCTCTACCTCCTCTACCTCCTCCTCCTCCTCCTGTCCAGTCTCCATGTTGTTGTTGTGAGTGCGACAGTCTGATAAAGAGAATCACCGTGACCCGCCCCTCCGCCAGCAGTTTAATGAGGCCTGCTCCTCACTTGAATCAATCGGCACACGCTCTCCGTCCCGGGGTGTCCATTCATTTTCTTTTTTCTTTTGGGTGGGGGGGCTACATGAATATTTCATCCCGCCAGCACCAGTGCCAGCGCAACAGCCTGCATCCCTGCGCATACGCGCTTTAAGATGCGGCCACACTTCCCATCTGCTGCGGGGCGTGAGAGGGGGGCGTGGCGAGGAGGTGTGAGGGAACATGTGAGGTCAACCTCCGCTGACCTCCTGCAAGGGAGGGGGCACACACGCACATTATCTGTCAACGGGCAAGTTATGGCAACTTTCGCTCCTAGTATTCTTGAGGGCCATGAAATCCATTGGTAATGGGGCCTCCATTACAAATCAGAGAGGTGAGTTAAGTGGTTGAGATTATTGCTGGGCGGTGGTGGAAGGTTCAGTCTGCAGCACCCTGTCCTGAAATGCAACAGCTTGCAAGTGCAACAATCTGCGTTTGCTCTGAACGCACGGCAGGTTAGACCGTAGTGTTGTGGTTGTTGGGTGGATCCCGGTGCCTTAATGTGTACATAGCAATTTAATGTGAGTGCCAATATATTTTACAGCTCTGAAAATGGTTGTGTGCTAAAGTTTTGCAAGCTGCACCGTTCTTTTAACAGCCCTGTTAAACTTGCAATGTAACTTGAAACTTCTGACTCACACATAAATAAATCCAATGGAAGAGTGAAGTACCTCATAAATAGAGCTGAGGTGTATGGAAATGATCCAGTCAAGTACAAATATGAGAAAGATAAAAGAGTAAATGTATTTGGAGACGTGATAAAACACAACAACAACAACAAGAGAGGCTCTGAACATTAGGAATTAGGAATTAGGAATTTATGATGGTGCTAAGTTCATATCATGGTATTAATGCTAGCACTTGGAAATATGCTAACTCATTTAATGTGTGTTAACTGTGAACTTTGCAATGTGAAAATGTTAACAACCGGTTCACATAAGTCGGTAAGAGATTAAATACCTGCCAGCAGAGTATTTGCTGTGGCCCCTGAGGTGCAGGTTTACTGAATTATCTGAACAATCGTTCTGAATAAATCCCAGAGGCCTCTCATACAGAGCAAGACTTATGGGTTTTGGAACAAGCTGCTCGACTCTGCGTGATGACCAGAATGTCCTAGGTCTTGTCAAATTAATGATTTTCTCTCTATATTTTCCTTATAAGTATTAATATACATCTCAACTTTGGTGTGCACAAAATGCCAAGTTCAGAATATGAAACATAAACTCAGCAACTGTTCCAAACTCTAATAGAGACCACGGCCCTGCTACCGTACACGCTGCCGTCACTGCTGTTCAACTGTTGATCAAGTGGCTTTGATCCCTCTCAACCAATCATACGGTCGGTTTGCAGCTGACCGCTGTGAGGAGCACTCATATTGTTTTGCCGTCGTTTTCATTGTTCCTCATTATGAGCAGGCTGATTAGAGAGAGAGAGAGAGAGAGAGAGAGAGAGACGTTCCAATAACAATACATTGTGTCATTGTTCTAATTTCCAGTAAATGAAGCAGACCTAATAGTGAAATTAAACCGTTGCTCTTCCCACTGGGGGACGCCTTAAAACCTCCTCACTTTATGTCCCTGGGGAGCCACAGTCACAGAAACCACGGCCTCGAGGAATCTATAATTAATTCAGTGCTATTTTCTGAAGTATGGTATCTCTGTTTCATTGTCCACCTGTTCAAGACACTGTTATACCGGACTGCGACTATTATACATCCCTGCACGCTACATATACTGTGGCGGTGGCATTACAGCGCTTTCATTTATGGGTCTGCAATATTCATTGGAGACATAAATTGCCACTAATTATGAGGAATCTTAATAGACTGATGGAGAATACAGATGACTCTGGTTATTATAATCAATCACTTGGAAACTGAACATTGTCCATATGTAGTTTAACATAATGGGACTGTTCATATTATTTAGAATTAGTACAATAAAGTTCCCTTTCCAGGGAACTAAAGGATATTATGGACACAAATCACTAAGACAATATGGGCAGAATTACATATACTCATATACATTTTACAGGGTAATGGAATTTGAAATATAAGTATGTATAATTTAAATGTACTCCCTGGGTGTCCACCTCCTGAATTATATCCGTCCAACTCCCTTAGATGTTTTTTAATCTCTATACAACAAATATAAACAGCTACAGAGGACTTCAAGCCCATGACTCTTCCTTCAGGCCTGAGTGGATCATCTAGTCATCCACCTGTGTTGTAATTAAAGGCCCATTCATTTCCCAACAATAGAGTGTTTCCTTTCTTTGTCACACCATCGTGCACCAGCAACAGTGAACCCCTTGAAGTTGCTAGCAGCCTACTCTGTAATTACCCCCCACACACCCCGAGCCATGGAGGTGCTTCTGGAGAGCAAAGAGAGAAATCTTAAAGCCGGGGTTTCAGACGCAAATTAGGACAATTAGCGGCCTCATTAAATTGGGAAAAGGGAAGTAATATTCCAGTTAAAGTAATGGTTCATTAGGGGTAATGTTATCTATGCTAACAGGCTAATTGATGGACTCCCAGGGAGGGACAATGAGCGGGGATGACTTCTCTCTTACAGTGGAGCAGCACTGAGCTGAATGTCTTTCTATCGGGAAATGTCTGCACAGTGCAGGGGAAGTGTCACCACGCTTGAAATCAAGTGCCAGCTGGGGGCCGTTTTTTTAAACACACGATGTTAAGGGAAGAGAAGGGGCCCCTCCAGGGTCCACACAGCTTGAAGGGGACAGTCCAGCAGGTCTTTCATCAGTCCATAGTAAAACCTGCCCCAGTGATCACAGAATACTGTAAACCGTCCGTCTGTAGGAGCAGGGCTTCACTGAGAACATATCGTATCCTATGGCTGGATCACATCACTGATGTTGAACTGAAATCTGCATCAAAAGCGATTTTTGCCTCTGAAGAAATATACTTTAATTTAGTCTGGTATGTTCATATTTTCCATTTAAAGTGACGAAGTAGAGGCAATTAGGCTCATTTAACTTGAATAATTTAAAGGGTGTTAGACTTTGTCATAATTAAGTTCAATAATATTTAAGAGAGTGCAAGTTTTCATTTCTCACTAATTAAAAGACCAGAGCGGTATGCAATTTCACATTTTCTATACTGTGCAATAATAGCCAACACTAATGTGAATGGGATCTGTGAGTGACCTTGATCTTAATACTAGATGCTGATAGCGTGTGCTGTCATTTGAAATGCAAGACTGTTTCTAACAGAGGAAATGTAAAGTGTGGTATTAACGGTAACTGAGGGACTGAAACCCTCAGCACAGCATGCGATCTAGAGCGCCATCCCAGACAAATACATCTTCTCCTTGTAAAATGAACGTATTGCTCATCAGTGGTGTGGCCTTCACGTCACCCTTCAGAGTGCTTGTTCAAGCCTGAAAGAGAAGTGGTTAGTTCTAATGGTCCCCCTCCTTCATTCAGGATGCTCTTTTCTTGTACCCGCGCACCATATGGCAGATATGAAGTGGGCTGTATGGAGCCAGTCCATCACAGGGAGATAAAAGGCTCCCAGAAGGGCCTCCTTAGTGTTCATCCACTGTCAGGGGTGTCTAAGGGAGGCTCATGTGCTTGTGTTTGTGATTACGTGTTTACATGACGCACAGAAAGGCCCAAATAAAGTGAACAAAAATAAATAAATCTTTGTTTTTACCACAAAGTAATGCACACTCAAACTATACTCAGCACATAAACAGTAATGGTAAATCATATACACATTATATACAGATACTGTGTATGTAATGTGATTTGATAATGTGCACTTTTGCATTTGACCCTAAACTATTACACTTCTTATCTAATGAATCAATTTTTGTTAAAATAATCAGTGAATAAGCACAGACCAAGCAAATGCAGACAGATGATATTTTACATATTATCAGATATTTACTCTTTTGAACATTTAAACCCGTTTATATTTTATACACAGCTTATATTTGACCTTTTGCAAAAGCTTCATGTTCAATCTTGAATGAGTTCATCAAGCCATTGTGTTTTATAACATATCTAACAAACATATACTGCATAAATATTTGATTTTCAACTCTATAGACCTTTTTACATGTTATGAAATGTTAAGCCAGTCGAGTAGTAGCAAATACTGTGTGTGACGGAATGAAATTCAAAACATTGTGCCTGACTAAACTGGCATAAAAAGGCCACATACAGTACGTAATTGTAAACAATGTCGCCACCAGATGGAGACAACATTATGTACTTTTAGTCGTGAGTTCCTTGAATATACTGTAGTGGAAGGTTTTATTCTTCAAGCAGAAAACTGAGACAAACATCATATATGAGACAGCACAAGATGAATGATCCTTTAAGAGCGGACAGGTTTATTTATCAGTTATCTGCCAGACGCAGATACACAGTTGTCTGAGATGGGGAGGAGGAGGAGGAGGAGGAGGAGGAGGGGGTGTGGGGTGGGGGGGTGCTCCAGTGATGGTCAACAATCAGAAAGCCATTTACCGTGAGCATGATGTGTATCTTATAATAATAAGACCCTGCTCGGTTCATTTGGGATTACATCCCTCATGATACGGGCAACGACAGCATGTGATTGTATCGTCGCTGCAGCAGCTGCAACTCTGAACCTTCTGCATTGATAAAAAAACAAACTTCCACCAGTGTGACACAGGGGGACGAATCATGGTCTCACTGGTCATTTCCTGTCATTCCCATTATCAGTGATAAAGTAAACCCGGGCCAGGGAGCGTCCTCTCGGCCGGGCCAGTGTCAGGCAGCCGTCAGTAGGGAGCAGTAGCGCTCTGTGTTGGGGAGGCGGGCTGCATGTGGCGCGCCATGTGGCCTGTTTAGTCAGATAAGATGAGCAACACTTTGCCCAGTGACCTCTCTGACCTTGTGGGCTGAATTAAATGTGCTGCGCAAAGTGAGCGCCGTTATGAAGAATAGATGTTACGAAGCGGTTATCAATGAGCGATCTGCCGGGAACGTGTGACCTTCAGCGTCTTCAGTGGCCGTGGAGTCAGTGAACCGCCTTGGAAATCATGGCCGACGGCTCCTCACATCTTCCTCTTGTCAGTCTCTTTGACTCAGTCTCCCACCCTCTCTATTGTCAGCCAAAAGCTTTTTGAAACTAAGTGAGTTTCCCACGTTCAGCTGAGAACTGCCATTCTGGTTAGAGAGTGGGAAGATCCAGGGGATGAAGTACGATATCAAGCAAAGAAGAAGAAGAAGAAGAAAAAAAGGAGACAGATAATTATGTCTGTCATGATCACGGTCAGAGGGTTAGTTCAACAAAATTATTTCATTAGGCGGATAGTGACAGCCACAACCAGCTTCAATTAGAATGGTGCCATGCCTGTAATTTGGCAGTAAAGATTGTTCATCAACCCTCAGTATGGATTTTCTATGGTTGATTAATGTAATTGGATTGAGAAGCACTGATGTCTCAGTCTGAACTGACGTCTGAGCTCATGTCAGATTCCACAGCAGCAGGCTCCAACTTTATATTTGTGGCTTTTTAATTAAGGCTGTCTGTGTGAGCGATCCAGGTATTGCTCATGTTGTGGGGACCTAAATCTGTTTACACAGTCACAATATGGCGACACAATTACACTGCAAGCTGCAGACTTCTCCCAAGGTTAGCTGGTTCTCATTTAAGTTAAGGTTAAGTTTAACTAAGTGGTAACTATGGGTAAGGCTGGAGAGAGTCTCCAGGAAATCAATGAAGGCTACGTGATGACCTCTGGATTCATGGAGGCAAGTCTGTGTGTGTGTGTGTGTGTGTGTGACGAAGGCAAAAAGTGAGTGTGAGGGAGCGTTCAGTGTTTACCAGGTGACAGGGAGGCAGTGTGTCCAGCGCAGTGAGGGGTCATGTATAAATAACCTTCATTATGAAAAGAGCAATTTTCTGCACCTGCCTGCTAATTGTTCCCATGCCGACACTCTGGATTGGTGTTATCGCTCCTTTTAAAGTGCTCCCTTTAGTTAGAGAGAGAGAGGCGTAAGGGTGGGGGATGATGTAAGGGTGGTTAGGAGAGAGAAATGGAGGGAGGTGGAGGTACGGAGAGAGGGAGAGAGGGAGAGAGAGGCGAGAGTGCTGAAGCTGAGCTGCATCTTAAAATCGCCGTTACAGTCTCCCAGTGATTTCCATCCGTAATTTGAGCTGGCGTTGGGGTGTCAGAGGATTAGTAGAGGTGGTTATGGTCCCTGCATGGCACTCACTGTCCATCCCAGCTGCCCCCTTTTTTGTCGCACCGCACGCAGACGAAGATAAAATGTTAATGTCATAAATCTTAGAGTTTATCCGGGACGTATTTTCCCGGGCCCCGGGGCTAAACTGAATGGAAATCATTAGCTCCTCGTCCTTCACTGTGATCCTCGGCCTGCAAAGTGCAAGTGAGGGTGTCAGGGGAGGCTGCCACGGGTGAGCGTCTGCGCTGTGGGAAGTGTTGAACAGAGATGGATGAGGCCAGAGAGGCAAAAGGTGAGGGGTGAGCAGAAACGACAGAGAGTGGAGGAGAGCGGTGGACGCTCAAGTGTGTGCTCCAGAGCGGTTGTATAGGATGAGAAGTGAAGAGGAGACATTAAACAAACATGAAGCCTCCCTCTCCACAGCGCTGAAGAGCAGCCGGCCAGAATCTTGTTTTTAACGTTATATATTCATCATCAAAAGAGGATTTCAGAGTGTCACAGCCCTGCTGCATCCACAATGCTGGTACTTAACAAGCCAAATTGTGTTTGTATTTTTTACAGACAGGTATCACTGGTGTGGATTGTTACATGCCTGCGAGTGGGCTGAAATCAAGCCTGGGAATTTAGCTCTTTCTCCGTGTGCCAAGAAGATATGAGAGGGTCGCTGACCCTTGTCTGTCTGTTACGCAGCTAGGTTCTGTTTTCCTTTCATGCTTTCATTTGGATTTAATCTCTGTGAACACTTCCTGCATTTGAATATGGAGACTCTCTGAAAGAAACACACAAACTAAAAGTATCGCTGTTTCCATCACCTGGGCAGATGAATGTAAGATGGAGCCTTCGTGTGTTTTTTTCATGAGGTTTAGGATTTGAGAAATACAATCTAACATGTTACTTGAGATAAATGGTCGTATAGACAGAAGGAGGCAGGCCAGTGGTTTATTGCGTCCCAGCAGGAAGGTTCTTGGATCTAATCCTGATTTGGTCGGTGGGGCGTTCACACGGTCTCCCGTTGTCTGTGTGGGTTTTCTCCAGGTGCTCCAGCTTTTCATAAGTTGTCATTAGAAGGCTCAGTGAAGAACACATTTGTTTATTGAAAATGTTGCAGTGTATTTGGCAACTCAAAGGCTTCCACCATCTCAATTTATCATTTTCTTTTTGAGTGGAGTGTGGACTGTTTTATTACTCTCAGTCAAACACATCTATGGCTTTGTTATTGTCCCCACAGAGGACATTTTATTTTGCATTCTGCTATGAAGTCAGCGGCACAAAGAAGTGACAGAGCCTTTCATGAACGAGCGCAGACCGAACAGAAACCCAAACACGGAGCAGGGCACGTCACACAAGCTACAATCTCCAGGTACAATGAGTGTCCGAGGACATCTGCAGGGCGTCGGTAAACCAGAAAGAGTGGAATCGGCTCTTTTGTTTCCTCGCTCGGGGGCGAGACTTGTTTTCTCTCACTCACAACAAAGCATCCGCAATCAAAACCATGTATGGATTCTGTTGGATGCTGCACTGAGAGCTGGGAGTGTGAGTGGCATCCCTGCTAAGAATAAAGGATGATAGAATAAAGATCCAGGGGGGTGTTGCTGAAAGGACGCGGGGTGCCCAGCGCACCAGGCGTCCCAAGGTCAGGAGCAGTGCCCTCTGGCAGGAGGCGCTGTGAGGAATGACAATGTCTGACAGAGACCTCCCTCACCTCTGCGGACCTGTCAGTTTGGCAGCGGTAATTTATCTCTCTGTAGTTAAATATAAATATTGTAAATCACAGCGTGGTCCTGCACCATTTGAAGGGCTTCATCTGTCAGACTCACGCCCTGGCTAATGGGCCTTTGGAGGCAGCACAACGGCTGGTCAGCCTCACCGTTTGAGACGTCCAACGTCCTCCAACCAGGAGGACCAGCATGTCTCTGCGGTTCCGCTGTGACCACACCCTGTCAGGTAACTAAAAGGGATGAGTGGAAACATGTTGGATTAACAAATCTAGACTCAAACTCAATTCCAAATTTGCCAAATCATCATAAAACTTGACACTGGGTGAGAGACAGAGAACATCCTGGACGGGTTCTCACAGGGTCAACAATCAAATCAAACAGTAATTCAGACCCACAGTCAATTTAGAGTCTGTCTAAGGAACCATGGACCCTGCTGTGGCTCCTGTATCAGCCCACTTCCTGACTGTCCAACCCAAGGGGCAGGGCCAACCCAGTGAAGCACCACACTGATTGGGTCAAGTGGGCGTGTCCCATCATGACTTCATTCATCCAAAACAAGCCCATTAAGTTCCCTTCTTATCAGATGAACAGGAGAGAAATGAATTGGTGGAATGCTACAAACGCTGTCACCAGGAAACGCACGTGTGATTGATGTGCAGACACAAGCTGCTTGTCTAGTTGTTCAGCTTGAATCCATGAGCTCACTGACTTTATTCATGCCGGCTGAGATTGTGTAAAGGTTAAAGCTTCAATTAAACATGTTGTTCTGGAGCATTGATATTAATAGCTGCGTCTCACCCCCACCCACAAACTAAATATCTCATGCTCATACAATGTATAATTCTTTATTCATCACTGTCAACTCATAATAATTTCAGCAGCCAATCAATAACATTGACCCTTGTTTTAAAAGTTAATCCCTAAACATTTGAACACAGACCTGAGAACAGCGCAGGTGTAGCTCCTCCCAGCACATTCCCAATTAAAAACAACATCACACCTTAACTGAAGCAAGTGTGTAATTAATTACAGGTTTATTGGACTCTCACTTTATATTGGGTCTGTGCGTCGTAAAGTTGCTGTCTGACAAACTTCGGTCCAGATGTGCTGCAGCTCTTATCTGCAGGGTTAAGTTGTTAAACCATCTAAAGTGCAACTACATTACTTTTAACAACCTGGCAACGCAGAGCTTTAGCATAAACATGGCTTCTTACAATGTTTGGAACATTAATAAAGTCGCATATTATGAACTGTTTAATAAGCGAGGCTGACACACCTAACGCTGAGTTAACAGTTTCTCGAGGCTCGCCTCACCTCCGCTGCACCACTGCTGTTTTTCATACTCATATTCATATGAATTCTGTGCCACGCCATCTTTTTTAAAAATAATGATTTAATAAAAATAACCTATGCCACAGTTTAACTCTTTACATTACACACAACAAATAAATGCACTAAACCTAATAAATCAAAGAAAAACAAGATTCGGTGTGAATGGCTAAAAGGATCTTGTGTACATTTTGATTTCAGCCAAATGAAACCAACATTCAGATTAAACACGCAGGCTCCTACTAACCGTTTGACAAAACAAATGATGTGCCTTGTAGAAACCATTGAGACCCAGATGTATGAATCCATTTATCCTCTGCAGCAGTGGATTCCCGCGTGTCTGTCGGTACATATGGCTGCGCGGAGCTCAGATGAGCATCCATGCTTTCACGCTCCACCTCTGAAGGAACAGCTGCTGCTCTGACTCCACACACAGGTCGGAGGAGTTGGCTTAATGGCTTGTTGTGAGGGACCCTCTGAGAGCGCGCCTCTTCCTGCAGGAGCCCGATGGGAGGGGCCTCAGCTGGGCCGGCGGCAGTATCCAAACTCTCCCTCCTCTACACTCCTGTTCATGTCTTTAACCAAACTTATTTCGTGTTTAAATTTGTGTGAGGTTCCTGAGATCTGCTCTGGCATTAAATAGAGCATTTCAAGCCGCTGTGCAGGCTGTTTATGGTCAGCCTTGACTGAGTAGCGAATGTATTCAGCGAGCGCGGCACTATGTGCGTGCGTGTCCTTCACTTTTGCTCTCAGTGTAGTTTGTCTCAGTGAAAAGCCCTTCATGGACGTCCTTGCTATTCTTCAACTGTGGACGGATTCAATAACGGCAAGCACAAGAGTTGAGCCTTTAATTACTTATACAAGCTCTGTGACCCTGCTCACTGTGATTATTATATCACTGCACCGCTGCTGCTGCAGAGCACCTCGCTTTGAGGAAAAAAAAGCAACTCCCCTCACCCTCCCTTGGACTCAGCATTACATCAACAATAATAAAGTTGTTTGTTTGTGCGCCGGTGGGGGGTAAACTCTGTGATGGTCTTTGAATGAGCTGTTAGCGCTGCGCACTGTTGTGCTTGTTAAATGCTTTGTTGGAAGTTTGACACTTCTCGGGCTGCACTCGCTGCCGCCAACGGTATCCTTAAGTCATGAGGCTGTTTCACACTGGGCCCCCTCGGGTGAGGGAGGGATGACAGGATAGCAGGCAAACAACTACTGCGGGCACGCGCACACACACACACACACGTGCAGACAGAGTCACCTTTAAAGTGTGTGAGCGCTCCCTGATGCCAACGCTGCCATACTGCATGACTAATGCAGCCCGCGAGTCACTGTTTCTCCTCGGCATGTCCCAAAGAGCTGAATTAATTGGCTGTCATCACGGTAGCTCTCACTCACCCTCTCTACCTCTCTCACACACACACACACACACACTAATCAAGATATAAATAAACCGAGTCATCATGACATTTAAGTGACAGGAAACCACCATAAAAAAAAAACCACCAACCCCCCCCCCCCCCCCCCCCCCAAACACGGTCAAAATAAGAGTCAGACATTTTTTGGGGAACCTTCCCATTTGCGAGTGTTAGACAAGACAATCCACCATCTCCAACATGTGTTCTGCCTGTAGGTTTGCAGCAACACATTTCGTGAGAACTGTAATTTCCGGCTGGATTATGCTCGGTGCTGATGTTTAGCCGAGCGCCGAAAGGGTGTCATTTCTGCACAGCATGCAAATTGCAACACTGAATTCATTTTGGAGATAAAGCAACCAACTGCTGCTTTAATTACAAACAATTGTTTTTTTTTTTTTTAATCAAAGACGAGATGCAGCAGAGTCACTGAAGTTTGTGGTCTAGATATTTTCTTGCATCCGCTTTTTTTGCATTTGCTCCGGATTTTTTTACAGGAACATTTCCTGCCGGCCCCAGTCCTCGTGAACGCTTGTGAGAATGCAGCAGGAAGATTCACAGCGAGCAAGTGTTGGAGACATTTCTGACTCTGAACAATGTCTGCATCCAATTTAATGGACATTTTCTGGAGCTCATGTCTGAAAACTGCCTGAGGTGTGGACGGCAGCTGTATTAAGATCTGATCGGGTCAATAAAGATAGATCAGGGAAATAAATGGAGGTCAAATCAGATCTCTCTGCAGCCTCTACCACACATGACCCTAACAACAGCAAGACGCTTCCCGTGAATAATTCACATTCAGGATTCATTTCAGATGTAAACAAACATGTGCTCATTGCATGAATGAATCTGAAAACACAACCCAGTTATAAGTATTGCAGTAATGACCCCCGAGGTCCATTTAAACACCCCTGAACCCACTATAGCCATAAAGTTATACCAATAACTCCCCTAAAGTATCTACTTATATTGCCTTTCGTCTTTACAACTCCAAATTACAATTCCCAGCCACTATGTGTGTGTGTGTGTATGTGTGTGTTGTGTAATATGAGGCATCATAATGACCCAACTGGACATTTTATACATTTTACTCACAGGGGAAATGCAGTTTAATTAGACACGGTGGACAAGACAAACACTTCCCGCAGCCTCCTCGTGAATGAAGAGATAACATTTTAAAGAGCCTTTCATTTGAACAGCTTTGAATTGCAATGCCCTTAAAAGACAAAGAGCGTGGTCTGCCTTTCTATTTGCCAGTGCTGTGAACCATAAACATTTGGGCTCCTCAACACGTTGCTCAGACTGGGAGAATAATGGAGTGACCCTCTGCCTTTACATAACCCTGTCTGGGTTCCCGGTGCGGTAAAAATACCCTGTCCGTCTGAAAGGTGATTTGTTTTAAATCATTTTCCGCTGATCATCAGTTTAATACGGGAGCGGCAGAAAACCTCCTCGTCGGACAGTGATGGGGATGTGCTGTGATGTGTACATCGTCTCAGATGGAGGGGCGCTTTACCTTTTAATGACCTCAGACACGTTTTCCTCGCTTGCGTCTCGGTCGTCAGAGCTTTTCCTTTTCATACGACTCCAGATGTTGTTGGCTGCTCATCTGGGATGAGAGAGACCTTCGACAACAGCAATCCAAAGGTAGACGGAGCTCTGCTGAGTTATATCCTTTACAACATTTTTTTTGGGGGGGAAAAGGCCTTTTATGGGCAGCGCTCAGGGCCCTTTCCTCCCTGGGCTGCAGAAGCTGAGTCCTACATTTAAAACCCTCTAAACCTCCCATGTCAAACACAGCCGCAGTAAAATGAGTTTAAAGTGTTTTCATTTGTAAATTCCTTTTAGGTGTGTGTGACCTAATGAATGAACCACCGGCTCTGAGGCTGCACCTGAGGTGAGGAACCAGATCCATTTAAATTCTTACGACATCCTATGAACCCCACGTCTTCCTACTGAATATTGCATATTGGATATTTCCATCTGTGGTTCTGCTTGTCTTTAATGAAGCTGGTCACTTTGAAATGTGCTGCTCACAGCTGCACGTTTCCCAAACAGCGACTCAAACTCCAGGGATGTCTCCTCAGAACAGAAAGTTTATGGAGCTCCAGCAGAGCAACGCTGTGGTAGCTTTGAGCTCATTGTTGCTATAACTCAGTGATTTTCATGTTGCAGGTTTTCAGGCACATCATTAAATGGCTCAGCAAATATGTCCAGTTGCTTTTATTTACTTCTCATGTCCTGAAATTTCCCCTGAAAGCCCGACGGCGTCCGGCAAACTCACCAGCATAGTGTTCGGTTGTCAGAGCAGGCTTTGGTCTTGCAGAGCAGATTTTGTGTTTGGACACAATGAGCAATTTCAGCGTGTCGGGTGCAACGAACTCTCCACTTCTTTGCTATCAGCTCTCACACCAAAACAGCTATGATATGCTCATCACCGTCCCTGTCAGAGGCAGTCTGATAAAAGCTTAAAAGCATTTGTTCTATTGACTCATCCAGTTGAGCTGCATGTCTCCATCTGTAATGACACTTAAGCCTTTTTCCTCATTACAAACACTGGTTTATCTGTTGCTCCGACAATAAATTGTTTGTCCACTTCTCTTGGAAAGTGCAGCACTTGTGATCTGCCTTTCCTGACAGTTGCCATGATGTTTGTCATCGCTGATGCGTTTCCTTCAGCCTGACTGTGACCTGACACTCACACAGCCGGATGGGACCCCCCCGAAGGACACGGAGGCACTCCACTATGTTATATGCGATTAGCTTTTATTGCGGCAAAAAATGAATCAGACATATGAAAAAAGTTTTTCCATATCCCTGATTTATGAACGACCTCGTGGGCCATGCATACACCACCTGGAGGTCTTGAACTCCCAACAAGGCCTACGTTAACACCCCCCCCCCCCCATACCCCCCCCCCCCCCCCCCCCCCCCCATACGTCAGCAGCATGGTTGGGTAGTAAACAAATAAGTATTCTGACCAGATTGTATATAAAGTTGGACGACATGACGACTCCCAGAAACTGAGGATAATATAACCTCTTGATAGCCACCTAGTGGCTGGCAGCAGTATAGCTCATAAATCCTGATTCCTGCATGTTAATGGGTGAAGGGCGTATCATCCTGATTGACAGCTGAATCAGACTTGTGATTGGTTGAGCACATGCATGGGGAGGGCTCCACTGGTGCAGTTCCATCCCCTTGATCGCTACAGTGCAGACGCTGGCCCAGAATGCAGAAGATAGTGATGTTTGTATCTGGAGAGGAGAGGACACGTGCTCCTTATCTACAGCCTGCGAGTCACACGGCCAGGGTTTGCGATCCCATAAACCTAAGAAGCCAATCCTCTGGGGCTCAGTGGGCTCCCCAGCAGGAAGCAGTGGAGTTATGTTAAGGTCATTTTAAAGCACAGAGGGGATTTTTTTTTTTTGTTTCAGGACAAACATTGGCTATATGTAATTTTGCGAAACAAAGAAGAATTTTATTTGGTGATATTATCTGCTGCAGTGAGACTTTGACTCATGAGGATTTAATGCTTTTATTATGACGAGATGCATCATAAATTCCTTGTTGCTTAACAACAACTTGAGATGCTGTGACTTCATGTGATCAGTTTACACTTAATAGACTGGTTACAGTTAATAAACGGTTTCTTACTTCACCAGATCTGGATTCTTCTGCATATAAAAGTTTTTTTCAGTCTTTAAGATACTATGAGAGTACACACAGAGGTATTTGAGTTCCTGGAAGCAGGGACGTGTTGCGCAGTGACAGCAAACCAAGGAGCAGTTAAACCAAAATCATGCAGCAGGCACCAAGTAACAAATTACCAGAGAGTGATCAGACATGTTCGAGTTCAGCAGAGGTGCCAGAGGCCAAACCAATAAAGTAACAACAGAGTGTAAAAGGTGTCAGGGACTTTGTGACTTAATGCATCTTTTTTATTCTGCCTGAGCAGGGTTCGAGCTGTTTCACAGGTGGCTGACCTGAGAGCTCATAAGGCCTGAGCAGGAGCACTTTAGATTAGGATGTTTTATGTTTAGTGTGAGGAATCGCCATCCCGTCTCTGGGATGGAGATAAGATGAACCTTGAGAGAGCCTCCGCCCTCACAGAGATAATGACAATCCCGACATGAATTGTGGTGACCTCAACTTATCAGCACCTCCCTCCCCGTGTGGTGCAACAGGAAGTCCTACGTCAAGCTTTTTGGTTTGGTCTACGTGTCCGTACACAATGTTCACCATTAGTTTATCTTTAATTCTTAATGCTGGATTCTTTTTGATGTGTTTTCAATGAATGCCCCTTTATACATCGCATATGAATGTCTTGAATGCCATTATGTGATGCCTTTTAACATAATGTGGCCCACCTTAAAAGAGGTGCCACAAAAATAGAAATTATTTTTATCATTATTATTATTATTATTTATTTTCATATATTGAAATGTCAATGTTAGTAATTACTAACACAACACGGGGGGGGGCACCTTCGGCATGGGGGCAGATGCGCCCGGGGTGTGTCTTGTTGTCGGAGCTTCCGCATCCGCCCCAGACCACGCCCGAGCAGGAAGAAAAGCCGCCCCGTGTCGTCCCTGCTGCTCACACGTGACTGTGCATCACAGGTCAGTAAAACTGAACCACCTGTTGAATGTTGCCGTGGAAGAAGCCAGGTTTTTGTCGCGTGTCCAGCGCAAGTTTTATGAAGTTTGCATGCGCGGATAATTCACCGCTGGACGTTCATGAGAGCATTAGCAACCACGGAGTGGTACTGCCGAGCACGCGCGGCTATCGTCCCCGTCTGTGCCCTGCGGACATTTATAGACCTACTGTGAGTCCATCTTCAGGTGGAGGTGTTCATGTGTAGCATGATGTATTTCCTGACATGTTATAAGTTAGAGTGAACATGTTATATTTTAGTTTTTACAAAGATGCACTTTGGTAAATGTCAAGATGCTATGACAGATGGATGCATTGAGTGAAACTCAAAGAGATTATTTTCTGTTAATAAAAAGACTACGCCCGAGCAGAGAGAAACGCCGCCTCGTGTTGTCCCTGCTGCTCACCCGTGACTGTGCATTACAGGATTCAATTGTTGCTGTGGTCCCGGACCCGGGACCCGTAACAATAATCTATATTACCAGCAAAATGTTATTTTACACACTGAAGTGATTTTTCATGTCAACTGTGACTATATTGACATGTGTTTGTTACTTATGGTCATACAGGTACAGGCTTAAAGTAAACCTCAGTCTGAAAATGTCAGTAGTTTTAAAGGAAAGAACTGATGAGATATGGGTCCAAGAATGAGAACACTCTAGCCATTAGCGCTGCTACCTTCCCTTTAACTTGAAGACACCCTTCAAATGGACAATTTTCCAGTGCTAGAGAAAAAAAAATCACAAAATAACAGGTACTAATCATGTGTACAAGTGGTGGGAAAGAAACTGCTCCCACAGGCAGCCTTGGCACAGATATTCTTAAAATACACTCGTTTGTATCATCGAAGGCTGAATGCAACAACAGCTCTACAAGCTATATATCCTCCAAATCCGTAATGAACACCTCTCTAAAAATAAATGAAAGGAGACATATTGAGCTCATGTTCAGATGATTAGGTTATTAATTGAAAGGATTTAAATGCTGTAATGAAATCACATCTCTCTCCTCACTCTGTCAACCGCTGCAGCTCCTCTCTTCAGCCTCTGTCTGAAACACTTCTGCTTTGGCTCCTGTCTCTTTAAGGCGTCCCTCCCAATAAAGCCCAGTATTCCCAGCTGTATCGGCCGGCTGGTTCCCTCAGCTGTGATTAGTGGACGTCGTTCCTCGGTCTCGTGCTCTCCGACTGCAGCAGCTACAGCCGGGAAGCGGTTCCTGATAAACTGCAGCCTGACTCTATTTTCTGAATCATCTCAGTTCCAGTTTGTTTATGTCTCAGCTGCATTCGTACTTGCCAGACACTATTTACTCTGCTTCAGAGGGCACTGTGGAGTCTGGTGCCTTGCCCAAGGACCTTCCTGCTGTGGTGATGGGGTGAGCGTGCTGTAGCTACAGATTTGACTCCAGCTAACCTCCAGTAACTAGCAGGCAGCTGGAGTGCCCTCAGCTCCAACTGGCAGGGATCAAACTGACAACACTGGTAATTGGGTGACCTCTTTACCTCCCTGCCATCTCGCCACCCCTCCAGAGTCCAAATGTACTAATCCACCTATTTTTCATCAGGATGGTGGAAGCAGTTGACACCACTTGGGAAAAATCTAATCATAAAACATAATCTTGTTATTGCGCTAGGTGACAAATGTAAATCCCTCTTCCCTCTGCCGCACAAACAAAGAAAATCATCACTCTCCGCTGTGTTTTTCTGACCCGGCAGAAGATTCAAGGTGCCGCACGGATGAGGGTGATGTATCGCCATATCTTTTAGTTGTGAGAGGAGGAGAAATATTATCACATTAACACTCAATTTCCATTTCCTGTTGAATAATTTCTCCTGTGTTCCAGTCTCAGGAACATATTTCATCCTTCAGCGCAACTGAAGAAAACTATATAATACCAGTGATGCTGCTTAAATTATGATGTACTGCTGGAATGAAACATGAAACATGTCTGGAGTATGCCCTGCGGAGACGTTCGAACCGACGGCCCTCTGTAATCACACCGCCTGACAAGCAGCTATTTCTATTCTATCATCAGCCACGACACAATCAATGACAACGGCCTAAAGTGTCCTTTAATATTTGTTTATTCCTCTGCCATATGGGTGGCGGCGGCGCTGCGGTTGTCATGGTGGTTGTTATTCACCGACTATAACAGAGTCCAAGAAATTAATTCTGGAGAAACAGGCTATGGGTGGGTGATAATAGCACCTTTCTACTGACAGGGCTTTCACACGGATCAAAACTTAATGGGCCTCATAATTAACGGTGATGATTCCTCTCCTCACTGCTCGGCCTTTGTTGGGTCAAAACAAAATAGGAGGTTGACATTTCTCAGATTACTTTCCTATTGATCTCGCTCGTCCTACTGTGAGCAACAGATGAGAAAGGCTAACTAGCTTTGCCTTTGAACCTGTGGACATCCGCAGGCTCCGCCGCTCTGTAAAGACCGAGCCAACAAGAACACATCTCATTAAGTGTGCATATGTGTGTGTGTGTATGCTGTGCTGCAGCCTTAGCAATGAGCATCAGACCGTCAGTGAAAAAAAACTTGTGAAATACTTATTGCTTGTTTTGATTTAATGAATTGCTCCCTGAGTGAAGTATCGCACTTGTTACGTGATACTCGTATCAAACTTTTGAGAGAATCTTTGCAAACCAAATTAAGTTAGTCTGACGGTTTAAAACATCAAACCATGCAACACATTTGCATTCCGTGCAGCAGCGTCTTTGTCCGCCATTGTGTCCACTGCGAGGTTCGAATTGGAACCACCTACACACGAGGGATCGTTCCACGTGACCGTGATCCAGCGTCACCGTCCTTTAATGTTATCTTACTGATACCAGCCACTGGTCTAACGCCGTCTCAGAGCTGTTTTAAATGATTGCTAATGCAAACTGAACGTTTCCCACTGCACACACTGCTCATATTAAAAGTGCAGGTGGTGGAACACAGGGTGGGTTTAATTTTGCAGCAGTCGGATTCCATGTTGGCGTTGCTGCCGTTAGAGATAACCATGCTCACACATCTACAAAACAAATACGCAGCCTTTCTGCTTTTTGGGAAAAATCTAATGTAGATTCCAATTTAGTATCAGTTTAAATTGATCAGTCCATTTAAGAGAGAACTCTAAATAGAATAAGTAGCCCTGGAGGGGATTTCCACTCATTTTCTGCACCAGTATCAAATCAGTGAACAGCTGATGGGTAGTTTAGGAATGTTCACATGCCTAAAATAAAGGAGACAATTGTGGAATACAGCTTTTGTGTAGCATGCTTTGTGGCTCTTTGGTGAGAGCGTGAAGCATTCACCTTTCAGAATGAACACAAATCAAGTGTCGAACCAAGACACGGTAACAAGATGAAACAGCTTCTATTAAAACGTTCAGTGACAATGCAGCATGTAAACATGATTCAGAGCCAGGCAACAAGCCTGGGTGGAGTTTGAGTTTATTCGACTTCAGTCTGAATCTGGTGGAAAAACTGCAGCATTATCACTGACATCAGCTCAGTAAGTTGTAACAGCTTGTTGCTGGATCCAGAAACTGGCAGCTCCTTGATTTCCTCTCTTTTGTTCATTTGTTGTCTGAATTTGTGCGGATCTGCCCAACACCAAAGCATTTGCTCACAGGCTCTCCTGAACAGTGGTGGTCCATCTTGTTATTTACCCTCACAGTGCATTTAAATGCTAAGCAAGGAAATCATAATGAGATTTTGAATCACGGTTGCTGCCTAAAGACGGGAAGGCTGCTGCTGCAATTTCCATTTTCACTCCCAGGGACTGAGATAAAGGCCTGCTCTGCTTTACACCAATATGCATTTGGTGTGTGCATCAAAGATATTGTTTTACGCCTTTTTGAATTTAAACTTTGAGCAAAATCTTGCTTGAACGGATCCTCAGATTGAACAAACGTGGCAAAAGTCTGAGCTTTCAACGAGAGAGGTCCTGCAGCAGAAATAAAACAGGATCTCAGGTATTGATTTGTCTGGAGGTGTTGGAGACAACTCTCCTGGCCATCCATCTGAGGTGGCTTTTGACCCAAACGATGACAGGGTGAGAACCTGCTCTGGAGACAGCAAGCGGCGAGCAGCAAGCGGTGAATAATGAGCCGCATGCTGCCTGTCTTTGTGGTCCTGGGATGACGCTTTTGTTTTGCCCACACACACAGTCGTGTTTCCCTTTCCTCCCTCAGATGCAACTCTTAAGAACATTCGCATGAACGCCGCACGCCATTCCTTTGTTCCTGTAATAAAAGATGCATCAGCTGCTTCTTGGGGAGTGAATTCTAAATGAGGCTTTGCGTTGCCCTCCACTGTCAGAACCCTCTGTGACCTGGACGTCTCCTTCCTCCCTCTGTCATCCTCCACCTCTCGGCTCTGTCTCGCTCTACCCCCTGAAGACGAGCCCCTTGTGTTGGACGTGTTGACAGGGCGTTCTCACATGAACGCCACCTGGGTGGGGGGTGCAGGCGAGACGTCCCAGTCCATGCTGAGGCGTGGCTGCACGTGATGGCACCTCCGCTCACAACAGGAACCTCCAAATAATACCTGCACAATTACTGCTGCTGTGCTGACGAGGTGGGATGTGTTCGTACCGGAGCACTGTGATTTAGTCCCAATCCCCCGTGTGCAGGTTTTTTCCACACCTGGTTGCCGCTGTCAGGCCCGATCGGCAGAGATCAGCGACACCGGGCGGTCCCGGCGGTGCCCAAATCCCAAGCATGCCACTTCCTGAACCCGGGGGCCGGCCGGCGCTCATGCCGGATGAATAATTCATGCCCAGGAGAAACTTGTTGGAGGGAGATGGAAACTTGTGTTTGCCAGGTTTATCAGCGGAAGGATATGATTATTGAATGACTGCATCATACATATCTGAACATACAAACGTGGCGTGGGGGGAGATAGGGAGCCAGGGAAGGGATCGAGGCAGTGGAGTAGAACAGCGAGGATGTGACAGAATCAGGGGAACGAGTGAAAAGCGAGGAAACCAGGCTGCAGAGGATATTTAGGCCACACCGAGCTGCTTTTTTATTCTTCTTTTAACAATATGTGCCACGTCTCTACCTCAGACGTCCAGCTGCTGCTGCCGCTCTCCTGGGCGACACAGCTGCAGCGCAACAGCGCCGTGACTCCTTATGCAGAACATGCTATTATTCTCCCAGAGCAACTATCTGATCATTCAGCATCCCTAACGAGGCGGCTCACAAATCCCCCAGTCTTTGCAGCATTTCCTCGGGTTTTGTTGTAAAGCGCACTGAGGGATTGAAGCAGCTTAACCTCTCACCGGTAATCATCGGCGATTATAAGCATTTGGACGTCCTGTTATTCCAAATTACAGAGAGGGGTGGCCAGTAAGGCGATAATTATACCAAAGAGGGAGCGGCGGATGTTTGGGCCCCATGCAGCTTCAGCTGAGTATTTAAAAGGTTCAGTTGGACAGAAATAAAAGGAAGTGGCTGGGCTTTACAGTAAGGCCTCCATTTTTGTATTAATAACACGGGAGCAAAATCAATAGCAAAAAAAAAAGCTCTTTAGAAGTTCTATTTTATTAGAAGCCCTCGTCCAACTAGGCTGCAGCGTTACCTTCTCCCTGTTCCAACTGAGCAGATGGATTTTGGAGAAATTTCTGCGAACAGCTTTTCTCTCCATCTTTGTTTCCTTGACAACACATCTAAACAAGGAATGGTCTCCCAGACAACACGTCTGAAAGTCCCACAAATATCTCAGTGTGTGTGTGTGTGTGTGAGCAATGAGGTGAGAGGAAAAATTATTTCATGTAAGAGCTTATTTTCTTCTTCTTCATCTTCTTCTTCTCCTGTTGAATTTGGTTCCTGCGCGACCACGACTGGAAGTGCTGATTGATCTATTTACCTGCCCGTACGTTACGCACCTTCACGACGGAGACGTAATAGAATAATGGGATTTCGCTGTGAACCGCTGATCCTCTCCAGGAGGAAGACCATGCCGGAGCGTTCACGCTGGATCCTTTTCACTGGGGCCATAGAACACTCGCTGTGAGATACAAATAGCGTTTCTGCGAGATGGGGACCAGAATGTGTTACCATCGCCGAGAACGCTCATCCCACTCTGAGATCCTCTCACGGTTAACAGGGCCAACACTTCATCTGTCCGTCTCTTATTGACCCGCGCCCGCTCCTGCAGGCGACAGGGTCTCTTTGTTTTGCTGGAAATCTCCCCGCTCCATGCTCTCTCTAATGTATCTGTAGTTATTACACAGAATGGTTACGATGGCCGACTCGGTGGAGGGAAAGAAAGCTATTAAAGGGTTGATTGTGAGTGTTGTTTGCGTCAAGGCGTTGTCTCTCCTCCCAGCGGACGTGTGTGAGCAGCTATGAAGCCATCTGCCCGACACAGAGGTCAGCAGAGAGGCTGAATGCCTTAACACTTTCATTAAGAGGACATGAGACATAGACAGATCAAGCGCTCAGTGACCTCTGAGCATTAACGCTACACATGAATACACAGCCGAGGAAAGTAGGGATCAGCAGAGAATTAATTTGTTAATGTGATTGTCTTATTCATCCAGTAAGAACCAGTTTTTTTTTTCCTTGCCGAGGCTGCATGACGAAGATCCCTGCTCTGCAGAGTGCGGGGGACAGAGCCGCTGTTGTGCTGCCTTCCTGCCGAGCGTCTTCCGTCAGTATGGATTAGAAAGTAGTGAGCTGTGAAAACATCAGAAACAACACCTCCCCATTCCTCTCCCAACTCATGAAGTGTCCGCAGCCATGCGTGCAGCAGATAAAACTTCACTTTCGATATTAGTTATACATATTTAATGGCAGCCCAGGTATGTGCTGATATGTGAGTTGTGTTTCTGAAGGTTTCTGTTCGGTGTCGGCTCCAAGCAAATGCTTTGGCATGATTTATCACAAAGACACTGAAAATGTATATTTTGTTTTATTGTTTACATTTTAATTTTTTTTTTTTTTGCCAAGAAGGCTTTATTCTTTTATGCTGAAAAGAAGACGGTAGACCTCTGAAGACGTGCCAGTGCAAACAGGATGGCGCTCTGTCAGCGATGGGAGGAGATGGAGACGTGTTCTTCATCCTCATGTCCACGCTGCAGTGCAAAAAGCTCATTACCGCCCACGGTTGTCTTGTGTGGTGACCTCGAGTGATTGTAGTCTTTATGATGGGAGGCAGGTGAGAGACAGGTGTTGTCATAGGGACAAAGTCCATGTTGTTGAGATTGATTGACTGACAAAGGGCTGACAGAGGACGGACACACAGGGGTCCATTGTTCATTTCCCGTGAGCGTTTTCCCTCCCAGCGTCAGCGTTCAGTGTCATTACAGTTCATTACTGTAACCATGGCAACGATTTAGACTATTTATTTTTGCAACATTATCCCAGACAAAATTTCCTCCTGAACCTTGACCAAATACTTTCCGAGCTTCAACTTTGTGTTTATTATTGTTACCATGGTGATAAATGTCTGATAGGCCAGCTGATTGCGAGCCCCTACGGGTCCTGTTATCGTTACTATGGCGATGGAGGTCCTTTATGCCTGCTGCTGATAGGGACACAAACCATTTATCTGTAGGCTGGAGTTTTTAAATTGACAACCTTCATGGCGGCCGGTCCATACAACATAGTGTGTTAAAGAATGTGCCTAATGTAAACTAAGAAAAGGCTGAACTGATTATCTCTCTGTCAACCTTGACAGTCAAATAAGACCAGAGCCATGTTCGCTGGTAAATGGATTCTTTTACCAAAAGCTCTGCAGTTTTTGAGACACTGAGAGCAATGGTACTTTTTGTCTAATACCTGGAAACCCTCCGACAACTGGAGTCGTTCAGAATGTGCAGCTCGGATCATCTCGGTTTGTAGTTAATGAGGTGAAAGATTTAAAACCCTTGGTGTGCGTTTTGTTTTCCACCAGCTGGGTTGTTCAACCCAAGAAGCGACTCCACCGTGAGGTGAAAGAACCTTTGGGTCGCACTGGAACCTTCTCGCTGCAGGAGACCAGAAATTACAGGTTATGAAAGCGGATGTTTCACAAAGTTTTATTCATAAGTTTAGAGCCGAGCCCCCACTGAGCGGGATGAATTATCGATGTAACGCTTTCAAACACTGCCATCTACCTCTGTACAACACGGTGGAGCAAAGTCGGTCGAGGAAGCTGCGACCACTACATCTGTCAGTTCAGTTTGTGGTGCATCTGGCCCGTGCCTCCAAATAAAGACAGACTTTTTGCGCCCCCACCCTCTGTTCCACACACACACACACACACACACACTTCCCCTCGCCAGTGCCAAGCAGCCCAAATTAAATCAGGCTTAAATAAGATATATCTGCGTCTCTGTATGCAAGGGTAGACGGATCTTTGCCGCGGCGCTCTGACATTTCTCCCAGGCCGCGGGACGCCTCTGAAGGATTACCTCAGTGGGAGTGGGCTGCATTAGCTAGCCCATGACGACTCACTCTATTGATAGCCGTGGCAGGTACACCTCAGGAGAGAGCTCTTGTGTGGCCTGTGGAGAGAAAGTGAAATGAGTATAAATTGAGGTTGTCAATTCCAAAGGGGAAAGCTGGTCATCTGTAAAAGAAAAGATGTATGAGCACACTGGGATGGATAATTTCACTCCTCTGCGAAGAGAGGACGTGGAGAAGATGACATTCCCTCCTCTGGTCTGTGACAGGACTTCAGAGTTTCCCCTGGATTTTTTTCTCTCCCTCGCACTTCCCTATTTCTTTTTCGCTCGTTGGATTTAATTCACATCGGCTTTGAGTCACACGGGCACACGCCCTCCTATCGACCTGGCGTCTGACTCGCGAGCCGCCGAGCTGTTGGTCCAGCGTGTTGGAGAGTGAAGGGAGCGACGGCCCGGCTATCAATCAAGGAGTGAGACAAAAGCAACATGTTCATCCTCCACAGGCGTGCACGCTATTTGTCAGGAGAGGCATTGGATTCTCAAGGTCGCGTCAGACTGAAGGCTCCGCCAAAGCAAATGTTGACCACCTTTTGATGCAGCTTTTACAAATTTGTTTAATGAGAAATTGATTTCCACTCCTTCCCCCTCTCTGACTCGCCCCTATTTTCTTGGATGAAGCCTGCTGTCCCTCAGGAATGGGAACAGCAGGCGGTTCAGCTCCAGAGGAGCAACAATCAGACGGAGGGAGCGGAGCTGCTCACCCCGAGAAACAAGCCGTAAGAAGCTGCTCACTGGGCGGAATGACTCACAGACAAGGCCACCGAGACGCGCGTGATGATGGCCGCAGCCCGCCGCGTTTGCGGGCGGCTCCCTCTGATGCTAATGGGCTGTGGCCTAATGTTGTGGAAAAAGATGGAGTCCAGTCATCAGGCTTGAATGAAACAGTAGAAGGGAGGAGGTGGGAAACATGCTTCGGCGTCTCAGTGATCAGAGGAATCAGATACATCACGTCTGCCGCTTTTAAGTTGGGCTGCGTGGACGAAGGGAGAATGAATAAAACATGGTGCTGGTCTGAAGCACATGGCTACCAACCAAAGTGGAATTTCTAAGCAAAACATTTATTCATGGCCTGTGCGGTGAATACCAAATATTGTTTAAGGGAGGAGAGCGTCTCTGACAGGAATAGTGAAATTCAATTGATGGATCGCAACGTTATTGATCGGTTAAACACAGGGATTTATCTGCCGTCGACTGAAATGCATATAAATCTTGGTCATCATTTCTATTCTGTAGGCTTACATCCAATAAGGAAAAAAAAATGCCTGTGAAGGCGTCGCCCCACCTAAAGAATGTATTTGGCCTTCTTAACCCTTTCATAATAACTCACAGAAGATGGTCAAGTCTTTTTTTAAACGGGTTAATGAAATCTCTGACTTCACCCAGCTGAGGAAGAAGCTATTGATCCCACCGCGGGGGAGGAAATCCTATATCGCCATGCCAGTTCCGATTAATCACTGGCCGTGCTGTATGACATCACTTTGCATAACGGCAACAATCGCAGCCCGCCTCAGAAAACTTTGGAATAGCGATGAGTGGGATGATTAGTCAACGTCAGAAAACAACAGGTATCGATGGAAACATGTTAACTGTGAAGAAGAGAAATCTAATCACATTATTCCGAGAGTTTTCTCGCCTCCGTTTCAGCTCACCATTGAATAATGGTCAATCGGTGTCGATGGCGGCTGGAACAATGTGTAATATGTTCCGGCGAATGCGGCGAGGGGCTTGATTATTTTCATTCAGACAAAATGACCCTTTTTCCCTCTGTGACAAACATCTCTGATTGACCCGCCGGCACAGCTGGGTCATCCAGCAACATTGATGTTAGAAAATTTGCCAGATATTCCCTGGACCAAAGGAATGACAAAAAAAAAAAATAATAATAGAAGTCCTTTTTTGTTTCAACGAGGCCCTCGAACGGTCGTGATTGACACGTCTTTGGATGTGAACAACTCGAGGTGCAGATCTGTCATCGGTGTTCCGCGCTAAGCCCCGGCAGAATAAGCTGGAGGGATTGGAGCAACGAGAAGTCCAGCTGAGGCGGATGTCTTTTGCTGTGACATTGTCGACTGTGACAGGCTGCCGTTCTCCCACAGACGGCGAGAATTTATGGAAATGGAGGCGAAGTGTTGAGATGGATGGGAGATGATCATTGTCTGTTCCATGCAGCAATCAGGTGAAACCCTGCAGGGCTGAATTTAAAGCAAATGTGCACTATAAATCTCGGGGATTCCTGGGCCGCCTAATGAAAACTAATAGTCAGTCTGTGAAAGGAGCTATCCATCCTGCTGGTTTCCCCGCCCAACGACGCGTTACTTCCCCGCTGGTGCCAGGCAGTAAAGTGTTTACATGCAAGTTCCTCTGGGGGGAAGTCATGTTAAAAGTAAACAAGCTCCCAACACAGCTTCTTTAACTATTAATGTCCCCCAAATATAGACGCGTTGATTAGGAGGTTTGTTATCTACTTATCATATTGCGGAGAGACGGCCTGAGGAGCGGGAAATGATAACCTTAACTGCTTTGTCCTGAAGTGGTTGGAGGCTACGTTGTTTTTCTTGTTATTTCACCAGACATTGGAAACCGTACGTGTTTCCCACATATACATTATCTCGGGGTAAGTGCCTGAACGTGATGTCTGTGAACAGCTCTGTAATAACATGTCATTTCACGGAACTGGAATAGGGGCCCAGCTTGCACGGAGCCACAGGGACAGAGGAGAGAGAGAGAGAGAGAGAAGGCAGTGTGTGTGTGTGTTGGGGGGGGGGGGGCGAGGATGCTGTTGGTGATCTCAGCCCGCAGATAGGCGTAGCGGAGACGTTCCCAAATAGAATATGACTTTGATTTCTCACCTCATTTCACTCTCAGCTGTCGGATAGGTTCCTGCTCCGATGACATCTCCTTCACAACGATGTGCAAAAAAGTGGAACACCTCAGAAATGAGGCAGCTGCTGCCTGACGTGCCAGCCAGCCAGCCTCCGTGACATTATCACCTCCACCGCTCTGCTGTGACTCAACAGCACTGACAACAACAATTACAACAACAGAACTTAAGCCAGCGCCATACAAATGATGCGCTGCACCATCCCCACGCCTCCTTTCCCCCCACTGTGCCTCCGTCCCTGCATCTTTTTCTGTTTCTCCCTCTCACCCCCTGAGAAGTCGTGACCCATTTTACCTCTGATTTTACCTGTGCAGACGTGCTGATGCGCAGCTGTCTGCTCCCGCAGGAGCTCCGTCGGCGCTGCAGCAACTTCTGCAAAAAGAAGAAAAGCATTGGCATCAAAGCATGAATGTTTACCCCAGCCAAGGAGGTTAGGATTGTGTCTGTTTGCTTGTTATTGAGCAGGAAAAAATGCAAAAAAAAAAAAAAAAAGACTCGATTGATTTCCATGACATTTCATAGAGGGGTGGGACAAGACCCAAGGAGGAAGCAATTACATTTTAGTGCAGATCAGGATCAGGGGGCGGATCCAGGAACTTTTTTTTTCACTCTCTTTAACATTGCGAAACAAGCGGCTCTCAACAGTTTTATTGATTTCACAGCGAATAACTCAAGAAAATGCAGGGAACTGAGATTTATGAGCTCCTGTTTCAAATCAAAATTCAAATCTGGTGAATCTTGACATGGCGTCTTGTGGGGACTGTTGGTCCTTGGTGGAGGTACGAGTGCCTCTCTGGCTGGATATGTTATAAATATGAAAATAACATTGAGCTGCTACTTTCTTATTAGAAGCCGTTTGCAATAGTAAATGTCTGATGTGGTAATTCAGTTGTTGACAGATCCTTTCCAAAAGCTTCAGATAAAAAACAAAGACCGGGTTGCCACGTTTGTGTGAGAGAGTTTAGAGTTTTTTCTTAGAGCATGATAAATGTTTTTCCACTAAATTCGGCTTCCAAAAAATAAGAAACAAAATTAGATGAAAAATGCAACATCACAAATGTCGGAGATACACGTCCTCACACACCAGTGATGAAAGGTTGGAAACCCACAAATAAATGCTCACGAGTCTCTGACTTTATGATAAATCATCAAGCCTACAGCTATAAATGTTAATAAGATGTTTTTATTTATGAATTCTGGTCTATTTGTTTTCTAAAAAAAAAAAAAAAAGATGCACAGAGTGTTCACTATCCACATGTTGTCTTATTAGGATGAGTAATAAGCAGAAGACTGATCTGTTGAGATTATTTTAGTTGCTCCTCCAGACGATGCATCACATGCGTTACAACTTCCCAACAGTCAATAAAAGTTGCCTTATTAGTCCCTGCATGCTGCTCACTTTGCCGTCAAAGTGCTGCCTCCACGTAACATATAAACCTAATGTAACAGGGAGCGCAGGATCCTTCCCTGCGTTATAGGTGTATAATTCACATCAAAATGTGTTTACAGTCTCTCAGATGGTGTCAGCTGAAGGTGTCCCTGGTGGAAAATGATGAAAAACAACAGCAACAAATGGCTATTTCCAGCTAAGCCCAAACCTCCTGTGCAGTCTGACCACATACAATAAACAAGATTTGTGCCTCGCTCCGTAACTTCATCCCGTCTCCACTCTCGACAGTGTTCTCATCCCGGGGGTGGGAGGGGGGAGGAAGGTGGAGCAGGATTGGGGGGGGGTGTGTAATCCAAAATCACGGGCCGGCTGACCGTCGCAGATGACAAACCAGCTCCAGCTGCAGTGGCCGGCCATAGATTTCTGAAGCCATCTGGGACCGGTTCATCCTCTGGAGTTATCCAGCGAGAGCGGATCTGGTTCGTATCTGTGATCGGCCGACTCGCTCTGTGTAAGAGATACCGGCACACTGCATGTGTCCTTGTGAGGGATTATTAGGGAAATGGAGAGAGTGAAACAATCTGCCCAAGGGCTGCCGGACCGGGTCATTTTCAAACCTGTTAGCAGTCGCCCCTGTGGTGTCGTGAGGCCTCCATACCACCTGCTTGGCTTGTATTCTGACCAGATCTGTTCCACTTGGCGATGAGTACAATCTCAATGAGACAGCTGGGTACTGGTAACTACTCTCCAATGTTTCATCAACAGGGATTCATGTGTTATTCATTTGCCTGGGCTGCTGGCCGGTGGCCACGGAATGACTGTTGATCGCTGCCGTTGTATACTGCATTAAGATATTTGCCCTGGTAAATTCTGCTGTTCATTATTCCTCAGACGTCCCCGGGCGAGGCGCGGAGCCGCGGTTTAAACCATATGAATAACCTAATCAAGCCGACGTCCTCAGGAACTAGCTGGCTTATAATCAAATTATAATCAAATTCTCATGGAGTTTAAAAAGCATCATAAAACTCTGTTCAATAATTCACGGAGCAAATATGATCTTACCAGGCATTGTTTATAAATTCGCCAGCCTGCCTGCCACCCATCAGTGCGCTCCTTTCGCCCCAGAGCGACTCGGACCGGGCCTCCTGCTGCAGAAGTCGGAGAGGGGCTGGCAGCCGCAGTATTAAAAAGGGAAAAGGGCCACTTGCTGGTTCTGCAATATAAGTGTAAATATGGGCACCTTCGAACAGCTGGGTTATGAATTATGGAAGCAGATTGCCCTTGGTATTCATGGGAGGGGGGACGCGCTGCCACTCAAAAACAAAGCCAGAAAGTTCACAATCCACCTCGCTGTACTTTCCCTCGCCGCTTATTTGCTCACGTGACGGACGTCAGGCGCCAGTCTGAAACGAGGGCGGCGCCGTCGGAGGCGCTGCAGGAAGCCGAGGGCCGCTGGAGGAATTGACTCATCTCTTTTCATCCCACCTGTTTTATTTTTTTCCTCAAGAGATCTCAAATGTCGCTGGAGAGAGATCTGTTGCCGTCTGTGACAATAAATAAACAGAGGGGGCGCCGCCGCCGCTGGTGGGTTTAGACAGAGCGAGGTCAGCCGCCTGGGGGTGCGAGACAACGCAGGGTACGTTTTTTGCAACAACGCTGCCGATCATCTCACAAGTGACAAAAATAGAACATGCCCTGTAGCATTTAAACAGATCCCCCATTCTTATGTTTCTTCCATTTTATTTACAATTATTTATTTTGGCTGCTCTGTCGCTGGAGGAGCAGACAGGAAGTGAGCGTTTAAGGTCCATGATGTCGCGGTCATGTGGCATGTGCTGTAACTGTCGAGCCACCCGAGCACTCTGCACTCTTGTCTCTTAAAGCCTTCCCAAATTGTCCGTATTGATTTTTTTCCCCATTAACCGATTACTGTCTCAGTTTTGAATTACTGCTCGCGCTCTGCTGGCTGAGCTGCCTCCAGCCACCGGGGTCAGCGGTCTCATTAGACAGTAGTTAGTGACAATCGGGTTGCCATTGACAGCGCCTCCTCAGACTCTGAGGCAATTTTTAGGTGTGTTTGAACAACTTCAGAAACTTACTGTGTCATGCTCTCAGCCGTGCACAAGCATCTGTGTTCCTCCGCTCAGAAACACAGCCTGGACACTACAGGATGTATCCAAGCTTGAAAATCATCCACGGTTCAAGTGCACGGACTTCGCACGGTACTGAAAAAATCATTGACTTGGTGAGTAAAGCCAACACATTGGATGTAGACAAAAAACACCCGGCTCTGCCTCAGTGCTACATGACCGAAAGTGTTGTAATTTACTTTTGTGGTGCACCACTTCCCCTCAGCCTGCCTGGTTTACTTCTGCCTCGACAGTGACTCCTGACCGGGAAGAGGCAGCTACTTCTTTATTTTCTGCCTCGGCCATCAAACAATGGAGGAGTCAGATAAAGCTCGAGCTGTGTCACTTTGAGAATTGCCACAGATACGTTACACATATTGTGCACGTCTCTGAGCGCTGCAGTTTCTCAAGATAGATTTAATGTCAATATAAAAGACACTGCTACTCGAGTTTTACACGCAATGTGTAAGTTCTGCCACTAGGGGACCCTCAACCAAAACCTGAACAAAATACCTGGAAACAAATCTGATCAAATCTGCCTGTTGCCTTGAAAGTCACAGCAGAGATGGACAAATAAAAAATGTCCTGTAACCTTGTAGGAAACAAGTGAAAAACACAAGTCTAGCATTAAAGGTGATTTGTTTCGTATTTTATT
The DNA here is from genome assembly GCA_016785235.1 of Pseudorhombus dupliciocellatus. NCBI lineage: Eukaryota > Metazoa > Chordata > Actinopteri > Pleuronectiformes > Paralichthyidae > Pseudorhombus > Pseudorhombus dupliciocellatus. The sequence continues at coordinate 372,971 of JAFBJW010000129.1, read as the reverse complement.
TTTGAAAAGTGATTCTTTTCAGTCTTGGTCGTAGTGGTACCAATGTTACCAAGGTGCTTCTGGCCCAGCACTTCCTGGTTCTGATGTTATGGCTGATTAGTGTATATTGTGTGATTAATAAAAATGTTGTTCATTGCCAGCTGTAGAATTTTCCTGTAGGGATCAATTATCGTGGAGGGAAAGAAATGGATGGCATTAACATTTTATTGAAGTTCTTATGACACTGACTCAAGGGTGCAATTTCCTCTCGGAGGGGATGGATGGATAGATGGATGGGGAAGGGTGGTGTAGGGGGGGGGGGGGCTGGGCGGGGGGGGGGGGGGGGGGGGGGGGGGGGGGGGGGGGGGGGGGGGGGGGGGGGGGGGGGGGGGGGGGGGGGTGTATACAGCATCCGCCTCACCCTTCAAAATCCTGCTTTACTGTCCCACTTTGATTGATTTGCTCGTAAGGAATATCGCTAAACAAAATCAAGATGAGTAGAGAGGAGCAGTGAGGACTTAATCCCCCTCAGACTGCCAGCCCGGCGTTATTGGTGCCGGCTGCTGGAGCCATATGAAGGGAACGATTACAGATCACAGGGACAGATTACATCAGTGTGTTTTTTTATTATCCAAAAAAGATAATATGCTGGAGTTGCGAGCCCTGTCGCCTCATAGTGAAGGACGGTCACTGGTTAAAATTTCGTCCTTGTTCTTTGAATATGAGATCGACTGTTCTTTTGTCGCGACCCATATGACCTGTACAGCGTGCGCCCCGCCCCTCATCCCCAGGAACATCTGGGATTGGCTCCTAGGGGATAAACTGTGCAGGTAATGGATGGAATAACGTTTTCAAGGGTTTGAGGTAATACTCACTCTGTTAAAGATAATTTAAATAAATAAATAAATAAATAAACAACCCATCACAACAACATTTTTCATGATAAACAGATAAATAGAAGCAACAACAGAAACATTCCTGGTTGTTGTAAATGTCATAAGAAACATTGTGGCACCTGTCCGATCTCATAAAAGTACCATGAAATTTAGCTGCTTTTATTTCCCACAAAGAGGCTCTTTGCCATCAATCTTTCTGAGTTGAAATAAATGCATGCAGGTATTTGAGTACAGCTTTCCATTCTCCTGTTTTTTTATTGTCACAAAAACAACCACTTTAATCACAGTCTGTTTTTTTGCCAGATTGATATAAGTGCAAACAAATGCAGAATAATAGCATTGAGCAGGTTTTTTCCATTTGAACATATTCATTGTGTCCCATGTCCATGGTTCTGAAACAAAACCCCATCTCTTATATATATATATATATATATATATATATATTCATCACATCCTCTTTACCTCCCTGTGTGTGTCCATTATGTGAGTTTTGTGTAAGCACCCGGTGAGGCGCAAGAAAACAGACATTAATTTCTCATTTCCCCTTGTGGTGCAAACACCTGAACCGAAACACAACGGTTAAGTAAGTTTCTGCAATTTGAATGTTGATCTCTTAATGACTCCCGCCTCATCCGGCATTCATCAACAAAATGAGACATAATTTTGGACCAATTACTTCTTGAATGTCACGGTGCTTAGCAGGTGCTTTGTTTCCTCTAAGGTAGATAAATTGCTTCTCTTCTTTATCTTCTCCAGACCAAATAACACTTAAAAGAAAAATATCAGGCAACAAGGGCCAAATAAGTTCTGAGTGTGTTTCTGCCTCTGTAAACCGCGGCTGCTGCCGTCGTTTGCGAGAGGAGCCGGAGATGTGAGATCCCTCTGCGGCGGACACGTCGGAACACAGAGTCGAGCGATTAACAGAGAAATCATGCATGAGTGGGCTTGCTTCCCAATCTGCTCTGTGTATTAGCCATAGCATCCATATATTAAAGCTCGCTGAGCTTAATGAACATCCTGCTCTTATTGATGATCCCATTGTTGTGCCGAGGAATTTACATAATCACTACTTTACTGAGATTACATTTAGCTCCATTAAAACGTACCTCGGCTCCTCTTCACTCGAGGTGGTGACGTCATCTCATGTGCGGCGTGTGTTTCTATTTTTAGAAAACCTTCTTTAAACCTGTGGGTTTGTGTTTTAACAAATGACACGCTGCGGAAGTACAACGTGAAATCTCACTTTCTTTGTTTTTGTTGTGACCACGTTCTGCGGAGCCTGTGTCGCATGATCATTATAACTCACAGCGTTTTCTGCTGAGACAGGGACTTGCACAGAGTGCTTTTATGATCTGGGGCGGAGGAGGTGGAGTGGGGGGATGAGGAGGAAGGAAGCAGAGAGAGATAATAGTTTGAAGGCTGTGTCAGTGGTAGGCAGGCTTCAGGAAAACATCGGGGCAGCGATCAGGGATAAAAACAGGTAGAGCACCCTATCATGTCCTCACAGCAACTCTGCTTTGATGTTGTTAAAAATCCATTGATGTCTCCAACAGCACTTCTCCCACTTCTTCCCTTCCCCCTGACTTTATTTCTTGCCAGCCCTGTTAGGAAGAAGCAGCAAAAATATGTGCGGTTGACATTTGATCGTTTCATTGAGTTTAGTGCTGTTAAAAACGGCCGGACTGAACCTGGAGTGTTTCTTGTTCCGTCAGAGAACTGTTGAGCTGTTTGTTCAGAGTTCAGTGGAGGTCAGCTCAGCGTGCAGAACCCCCGGACCAGAGGATCAGATTCTGTTACCCTTGCTGACAACGTCACTTAGGTTGATGAGCTGCAGTCACTGCTGCGGCAGAACACTGGCTGCCTGTTCATCTGGATGTTGTTAATATTGTCACGTGTCCAGATAACATCAAATTCACTGCACTTCCCTGGGCTCAGAACAATACACATGGCAAGTATGAAGCCGATAAGATGCTAGGTTCTCAGATGTGGCTGGGGCCAGATATACAGATGAGGAAGGTAGAGGCTTTGGATGCACGGCAGCATTGCTGTGGTCCGAGGAGCAGACCGCCCACCGCCATCGCTCTGCCCGGTATGTTGGCCAGACAGGAAAATGCAATGAGGACCAAACCAAGGCCAGATTTGGACCAGTCCTAGTTTATGTGGCAGCTTCTCGGTTGACATTTGGCAGTGCTGAGGCTTTTTTTGTGGCCTACATCTGGCAAACAGGTACGAACCACCCAGTGCCCATCATGCCTCACAGTATGTGGGCCAGATGAAAGCGGTGGGTGTGGAGGGCCAAATCTAGACCAAAACTAAAATCACTTGCTCTGCTAGAATTCACAAAATGCAGACAGGCTCACAATCAATTACAGAGGTGGAGAGAGCATCACGCAGAGTGACGTGAGGAAAACACCTTCAAACAGACACACCAGAGACTGGCAGCATATGAACAAAATGACGCATACTAATAAAAAATGGACAAATTAAGAAACATCGGACAACACAAGGTGCACCATGGAAACACGCACTGACAACGCAGACAATGCAGCCAGACACAGAACACACAAATAAGAAAACCCAGTGACTCGCTGCAAATAGAGGAAAAAAAAAAAACAGTTGAAATACAAAGACGTTGTACAAACAGACAAACGCACACAGCTCAGTCCGTGTTGACAGCGCCGCAGAATGACGCTGATTTGCATGGGACGCAGATATCTTCTGTGCACGCTTTGAGAAAAACCCAGTGACACGTCAGTACTCACGAGTGTTCCCTTAACTTTGTTTCCACTGGAAACTTTTATTGGTTTGTTTTTTCAGCATTTGGCTTTATTTTTCAATTGTCTGTGCACGAGGACGCTCTCTTCAAAAAGAGAATATATTACATGGGAGCATGGGAAAGCAGTGTTATTATAAAGATGACAAACGTTCGAAGCACAGCATCTCAGAAACATGAAGAACTTTTGCTGTGGGATAATCTCTCTGATGCCACTGTCACTGAACTCAGACAGGGTCAGGAAAACAAGTACATCCTCATACGTGCACCACCAATCTCACACACACACACACACACACAGGCGCAGCGGAACGGAGAGCCATTTGCCACTTCTTGATAAATTTGTTTGTCCGTTTACTTAAACGCATGAGAAATTCAATTAATTTCATAAAGTGGAACAATACTGGACCTAATCAAAATAAATGAATCCACAAAACCACATCATTGCTATTTATTACAAAAACACATTTCTCCAATTCAGTGCTATGCTTTCCAATATCCTCGGGCTGACCGGTTACTCCCAGTTAATTAAAAGACATACCAAGCTATGCTCAGCTTAGCCCTCCAATTGGCTGAGACCTCGCACAGCCCGGCTGCTCTAACAGCACGCGAAACAGGCATGACGCAAGTCTGGCTGCACTTAACGCCTCCGATCCCGCTGAGTTAGTTCACTCTTACTAATCTGGAGCAGATATTAAACACACTGCTACAGCAACAGAAACATGCTGTGAAAGTGAAAGGCAAAACCAGGAGATACTGTCGAAAGGAAACGTTGAACCTAAAGAGAGAAACACTGTGACTGTCGCTTCCACATCCGCACTAAATGCTGCAGAAATGCCAAGTCATATATTGATCCGTGTTTTGACTGTGCTGTAATTTGCAAAGCTGTAATTTGCATAGCATCATGTGTTAATTTGTGTAATTTTTCATGGTGATTACAGTGACTCATTCTGTTTGTTGGATCCATGGGAACATACTCCAAGGCCAGTATTACTCACAGCTCACGTGTACCCACCTCACTGGGGATTAATTACTTTGAGCAAACGTAAAAATACTACAGTAAAAAAAATGCTGGTTATTTATTTTATTTATTTTTGTGAATACTACTGGATCTGTGTGCAACAGAAGATTCATGTTGTTGATTGAGGTGGAATTAATTTATGAACAACATCTTTTTTAATGTAAGAACATCCTGTTTTGTGGCTGAAATTGAAATAGTCATATGATTATAATTGTATGACCCTGTGTCACTCAAACAAAGTGAAACTCAAAACAAAATAAAGCAAAAGATTCTGCCCCCTCAAATCTAATTTTTTTTTTCGCTAAATTACAACTAATGTACAAATCTCAATAATTGTAGCAGAGAAAATGAAATGAAATTCAAACACTAGTTCAAATGTCATTGTAGTCGTAATTTCTCTCCACAGGTGAAGGACAGAGGATGTCCTGCATGCTCTGTGAAACAAACCAAACTTAGGAATTGACTGAAAGATAAAGTCCAAATAAAAGCCTAAAGTCAGACAGGGATCCATGTTTATTATGTTTCCGTCCTGCTGGATTCTGTTATTATAGTGGTGGAGGGATTAGTGAAAGCAACACTTTTAAACTTTATTCATACAGAACCTTTTGGAACACAATTAATACAACAAAACATTTGTTAAATGAGTTTAATTGTTAAAATAGCTTTAATAAAAATAGAAAAAAACATACTGATAGAGGTGTATTCTAACTGACTCAGTCAAATGTCACTGAGAAAGTTGTTCCCGAGCAGCAGCAGCAGCAGCAGCAGGAGCAGCAGTAGTAGTAGCAGTAGTAGTAGTAGTCTTTGTAGTACAAGAAGCTGTATGAAGTGTGTGATGTGGCATTTGATGTGTTAAACCCAAGAAGCAGCCGCTCTCCGCACTTACAGACTGACATCGACTTGTTTTGCCTCCGTCTTTCCTGTGCTATAGACCCTCTGAGACTCGCTGTGCTGTGCCATCAGTAACCTATACAGCGCCGCATGTCAACGCACAAGTGACTGCCACAAATATCAGACAACCCGGATGAGACACTTTATCACATTTCATTGCTTTTCAAACGTATTCCAAGACAAGGACAATGTGATTTATTATTTATACTCCCAAAGCCACCGTATCCATCTCTGCCAACGGGCCGTCTAAAAATAAACAACTCATTTAGGACTTCTAAACAGATATAATGGATGCTCTGTGCTTTATTCAGTCTGACGCTGTCATCTGAGCCAGAATCTGCTTTGAAGTGCAATGCATGGATACTATTGAACTATGCACTAAACCAGATCTATTGCAATGGAATTGATTGGGAGCTGCAGATCTAGTTCCGCTCTGCCTTGCAAAACATTTTTTAAAAAGTTTTATTTTGTTAGTGTTTGAAAAAGAAAACTTAGAGAGAGAATGTATTCACCTGCTGTTTGGATCAGATGCTGGAACTGTGCGCTTCTTTTTTTCCTCTCTCTCTCTCTCTCTCTCTCTGTTCCTTAATTTAAAGCAATTACAGGTCTCTGAAGGCGGTGGGAGTCTGGGTTACAGGACAAGGTTACCTTGCCAGGCTGCTTATCATGGAGAAAGTGGCCTGCTAGGACAAAGCAATTCAGAATTTTATTATCATTCAAATTAGAACATATAGAGGGGCTCCTATCCGATTGGTGAAATAATGGGAGTCATTTATCTAGGTCTCACCGACCTTTCATTTCCCATTCATGTCTTATTAGTGCAGCATACATCATCATCCTGCCATAATTAAAAAGAGAAAATCAAATTGATTGTGGGGTGGGGTGGGGGGGGGGGTTTGCATGCGGGGGGGGGGGGGGGGGGGGGTTTGCATGCAGGTAGCGATTGAATAGAGCTGTGTTCTGTGAGGCCTCCCTCCGTCACACGCTTGAAACTGGCCTTTTCGCTGTTGAGCCTCTTTTGTTGTTTGGCTTCTCGGTCACACTGGAGGAGCGCTCACCAGACATCATGGCTGTTTATCAGCTCTGGGCGAGCCGCTGCCGTATTCAAAGCATATTAGAGCGCCAGTGATTAATGCACCATGAGACGGGAGAAAAGGTTTCTCATGCATTCTAGGTCTCCATAATGGATCAAGAAAAAATACAGTTTGAGTGGCATTAGCTGATGACCATGAGGGGGGATTGATGAAATCTGTTAAAGTGAAAGTGGGTATTTATGCAGAGAGGAGCTCTCGCTTTCATGGCCATGTGAGGAAACCACGTAACGACAGACGGTGGGTATTAGTCTAAATTGAATGTGATGGTATGATGAAGCCTGGAGTGTCACGGTGAGTTCCACTGGAGAGACACAGGTATGATTACTCATCAGAACCGCCACAAATTGAACATGGGAGGTTGTTGTTATTGCTGCAATCGTGTTTGTAGCCGCCCACGACGCATTCAGCATCACCCAGTCCAGATAGGAACCGAAAGGAAAGCAGTTAACTACTTACCGCATGGTGGTTCAATGAGCATAACTCAATAGTGTCTCCTCTTGTCTGCATCTGAAGCTTTGCAATTCACCAGGGGTCCGCATTAGAGAAGATAAATGGGACGAGAGTTACCCTCAAAGTGGCCCTAATGAGAAATCTGTGGGAGATGCTCATATTTTATCTGCAAAATAGAACAAAACAATTCTCCCCAAAGCCCTCTTTAATGCTAATTGAATAGTAATGCAATGCCTCAGGCATCTTGTTGTCAGCTCATTTGGGCAGTGATTTGTCTCAATCCGTCATAGGATTCTCACTTTTGGCACACTCTCAATGAACTGCTCAATGTGCCATTGAAATTCAATTTCATAAATCCCTGTGCTGTACAGCAGACTCTTTGCCAGGCCGGCTCTTCACTTTAAGTCATCCCAATTTCTCCCATGCGGGGAGATTTGTTACTTGCACATGCAAACTTTAAGAAATCAGTATTTTCGTCTGTTTCTCCCGCGACCAGAAGAAGCGGCTTAGATGGAAGTCCGGTGGCTTTGCGATTCAAGTGACCTCGCAGTTAAAACATATTTAATCTCCCTTCTTTCTCGTGTGAAAATGGATTCACTGTGAAACATAACAGAGTCTTATCTCACTGCCGCACTAATAAAAATGATGGATAACACGGGAGCCTCAGATGATTGGAGACAATTGGATTTCACCCACATTATGTAATTCAAACGCTGCTTGGAGAACAAGCCGGAGTCTCAGGTTCCTCCTTGACTGCTCTCCACCCGGCAGGGTTATGAAGAAGCCACAGAAAAAGTCCCCGCTGTGACAGAGACAGAAAGCTGATCCACTGCGTTAACATCACAGCTGCATGCAGCGATTTCAGAGCAGGAGGCAGAAGAAGACAAAGGCTTACCTGCTGCAGTCGTTTCAGGAAACAGGCGTCTAACAAAAGTCACAGGAGTAAAATGTCATTCTAAAAAAACAATCAAACATTTGAATTTAAACCTTCAATTAGCCAGATAACCATGACCCATCTCATTCCTCTTGGCCCCATCTGTTTTGTCTCTGGGGGTCATTGCTCTCGTTTAATGAATTCCAACTTTGGGCCCGATCAAACAAATCAACAGCAAGTGTCCTCACTGTTTGAAGAAGTCCTCTCTCTTGGTCTGGGTATGAGGTGTGGCCAGCCACATTTTTGGGGGTCAGTGGGTTTTTCTCTTTATTTAATATACAGTATCTTTACTGTATATTGTATTGGGTATTGTAGAGATGGTGCGATGCACCAACACATTATTGTATGGATGTTACACCCACCCACAGAAACAACCTTTAATAAAGCTGCAAGTGGCCCTGACTGTAAAAGACTCTCTGAATGGTTTGTTGCGCCTCATCCCCAAAAAACACTTTTTAGCAGCAGACTTTTTTTCCTGCCATTGAACCAGAATTTGGACCCACCCTGAATGTATCTGTAACCCAGGTAATGTTGAAGGTACTGGGATGTACAGGGACAGCTGAACACATATCAGTAGGTGTCACAGGTAATGTCACCTTTTCCGAGCAGTACCTGAACGCATCACCTGGGTGGCGCTGGAGGAAAAAGAAAGAAGTTCGTGCAGCGCCATACTTCCAGATCAAACGAATCATTAGTGTGAATATTAAGACAGTTAGGGATATACATGGACTGGTACTTCCCTCGTGTAAGAAGGATCGATTGCGGGAGCAACCTCAAGAGTGTTTTTTGACCTTTCGGATCATTCCGGTGAGTGGCTGTGCTGTTAGCCGCTGTTAGCCGCTGTTAGCAATACCATCCCGATGATTAAAACCAGTCACAATGGTTTAGGGATTATTGTAGTAATTGTGATTTTGATTGTGGCGATGTTTTATTTAGTATATTGTTGTGATGAGCAGCAGCAGGCTCCAAGCCGTTAGCTCAGCTGCGGCCTGGTATCCGTAGCGGTAGCTATGCTAACTTTCACAGTGTCGTATATTTCACATTGTGTATGTTAGGTTCATGTGGTCATGCTGCATTGTTAACGGATAATACATAAGAAGCTGACTCTTCTTCACTGAACATTGAATAACTGAGTTGCATGTTGTCCAGGCTGTTTTTTTCTTCCCTGGACAAGTTCTTCTGGAAGCCTGTGACCTGTTGCCCCCACACAACGGGAGGACAAACGGTTCTTCCTAATTGAAGACCTCTGGTAGGACAGATTCTTTTTCCCCCTATATTCCTTTACATAGGACCAGTTCAGCATTATTTTACTTTGCAATATATAATTTATTTATCTGGCAACTGTTTCATGTTTAGTTTGCATTGGCTGAACGTTTTATGTTATTGTCATCCTCATCCCTTGTGTGTCGTGTGGGTTGGAAGTCTGTTGATTAAATATTGTTGCTGCTGCCAATCACCTTGCCCAAACGTAGTAATACCCGAACGAACCTCAGCCATCTGAGGTGGTTACATATCCGTGCCATATGCTGCAGACTGTTATATCTGCTCCCCTGCCCCTGGAGTTCTCCCTCCGTCCACCCTGTGTGTACACCTCTCCGGCTTCGTTTGTTTCTCTTCTATATTGTCTTTGAATCTCTTGCGTCACTGTCCAGCCTTCGCTCTGATGGTTTGTTGTGTTGTGTGAGAGTTTTTTGGACGTTCGCCTGCTCGTCTGCTGTCCAACATTTTAGTTTTTTGGGTGATGACGTTTTGCTAATTTGAAAAGTGAGAAGTGATTGTAGCAGGTTGCAAGCTCTGTGGATTGAAGTCATTTCTGACGAAAGTATCTGCTAACTTAACATATTTTAATTAGATAACAATGCACCTGGTAACTGTTAGCATCTGGGAGTGTTCAAATGGCATGAACGTTACCAGCACAGTGAGCCTTCATTTTCTGAGCATTGTTCTGCAGTTTCCACGAGGGCTACAAGCCCTGTCAGTGGCTGCACCGGCAAAATATTATTCTCCAGCTGTGTGTGTGTGTGTAAAAAAAACAACTGAACTCAGTGAAAATAGTACATAGCAGGACGTCTCTAGATGATATACTTTCAGCGGCTGATTGGTCAAAGGTCAAGGTCAAGAAAAATACGGTCCAGGATATCTCTAAAAATACTGATGAGCCGTGGCCCAACAATTCCATTTTGGTGTGCTTTCATCGCTTTGTGTTTTAACTCTGTGTTTCTTTGTCTTTCTAACTCCATTAAGCGACTAGACCGACGGATCCCATTAAAGTTAATATAAAGTGATCAAGTCATGTCTTGTTTATAGATGAGAATAAACATTACGGTTCAGTTCTGACTCGTGAAATAGATGTTTTGCACAAGAGGAGGAAGTGATGTCTCTCATCCAACAGCCTCTTTGAAATATCGGCCATGTACTGATAAAATATGTACTGTCTCTCCTGAGCATCAGATGTCAGCTTTCATTTGCGAGCTCACCCGCCACTCCCTCATCCCTTTATAAATTCGTTCTTCACCTCTGAGGTCCGGCCTCAGTCCAGCAGTCCATCTCTGTGTGGGGTGACGGAGCAGGTTAATTGCTGAATTTTGATTGTCCTACCAGAGTGGCTGAAATGTGGAGCAGACAGGACGGCTCAATTACAGGCGGCATATGTTTTGCTCTCAGCAGCCCACTGTGTAAGTAGTGAAGAGGCTTTCATCACAAAGGATTGTAATGACATAAATCTACACATCATGGACTCTGCATGCCCTTTATATGTCAATGAGCTGCATCGTCCTCAACCTGTGATGTTGAATTCAAGCCAGCTGCCATATTTGTGAGCGAGTGGGATCTGAAGCGCCCACTGCAAACTATGACTCAAAGATTGAAGATTTTCACACTATGTTGCAACAAATCGAAGAACTTGACCTTAAAGGCTCTTAAGACATGCCTGTGTTCCATGCCCATCCACCACTGAACCTCTTTCCTTTATCCATCCATCCACACGCAAACCTAAAATATTTAAACTATTTAATAAGTGAAATGTCTTGTAACACTTTCACTTCAAGCTTAAAGAATCGTTTCAGTATTTCTTTAAATGCTGAGCCTTGATCTCTTATTGTACTTGCTCTCCTCATTGCAATAGCTTTTCTCAATGCTATCTGGTTTCTGAAGATTGCTGGATGGAAAAGGGCCGACTGACTGCACCACTTTTAAATCTGTCCCATTTCTTTTGTTGTAAGAATTGCATTGATAAAAGTCGCACCATATGGTGACAGGCTAATGCAGATTATTCAAGATAATAGCATTTGTTTTTGCTTCAAATCAGATTAATTGACCTTGCAAGATGGATCATCCTCGCAGGTTGCCTGCACGGCACAGCCATCCTCTGTGGTTGTCTGCACTCATGTTGGTCCATCACACTAAGGAGAGGAATATCGTACCATATCTTAGTGGGATTAGACATTATTATTTTTTTGTTGTTGCTAATGCCTAAGCCCTCGTTATGTTTAATGGTGTGAGTTATTGCCTGCCCTGAGCATTGTAACTCACGTGAGGCAGAGCATAGAACATTTATAGACCCTGCAGACGCTATACGGCCCGAGACCGTGGCTCTGCTGCGAGCTGGGGATTAAAGAGCGGCAACGCTCCATTTTGTGGTGATGCTCTGTGATACCTGAATTTCAAGGAGAAGATGATTTCAGTAACTAATGTTGTACCATGTAGTGTTATTAGGGAGTAGCCTGGAAACGACCCGCTGAGGTGAAGTGGACGCGTGGCATTAGGGGTCAACCCATTATCCCTCCTAATGTGCTGTGAGATTGGTGGCTAATTGATATTGCATGCTAATTGATAGTAGCACTGGGCTCATTACCAACCATAGGCTTTACATACTGTCCAAACAGATACAATCATGAGTAAATGTGGGCTCGAACTCATTTGGCTCAGGCTTCCTTCCTCTCCAAGGTTATGTCTTGGTGATTTACATTAGATATTCTGAGGCTCTGGTGCAGGACGCTTCGCCGCAAAGTCCACACCTGCAGAGAGAGGAGGGGGAGGAAGGGGGAGGTGGGGTAAGGAGATGCAAGGGAGGGAGCAAATTTACAGTCAGCAGATCAGAGACAACAACTGATTCCTCTGAAGTAAAGAAGACTGAGCATGATTACTGCAAATTACATCCACATGAAGTACTGAGAAAAATGATTTTAAGTGAAAATCCACATTGCTTATTCATGTGCACATACATCCACACGTGCACTCTGACAAATTGATATTACTTACAAATTTTTAAGTGCACTCAGAGGGCATGACCATCCCCATATGAAAAAGCATTTAAATTCATTAGAACCTGATTTTCCATTGGATCTGCACTCAATTGCGAAAAACTCATAAATATCATTCCTCTGAATATAAAAACATAAATAATCATGAGTTATTCTACAGGAAATCAACAGACTGAAAAAAGATATATCTCATAATGCTTAAGAAAGTGAAATAAACAGCACCAGTTTTGTGGTAATCTGTGTAGTCTTTGCATAAACAGACAAATGTTGATGAAAAGGTACCCTCAGCACAGCTAAAAGTTTTGGAAACTTTAATATTTTCTATATATGTTCTCATTGATGCCACTTGAATGTCTTGACTAAAAAAGTTGACTGACTGAATAACTGACATGTGAATAAAGTAAGCAATAAACAGAATCATTAGTTCACATAGTAGTACACATGATAAGTACATTCAATATTACAACACAACTTAACTCGAGTCCACAGTATTGTGTGCTGAATGGTTCCCTCATGGCTCCACTGCACATGTGTACCATCCATTCACTGGAGATGAAGGAACACTAATGTGTTGTTTGTAAGAATAGGCCTTACCATTCACAGCCCACTTCATAAGGGGTTGATGAAGATGTTTTCACTCCACTGAACATTTTTGCTTTCACTTGGCCAGGCACAATTTCATGGTGGAGGAATTTAAGAAAGGTGTGTGCGAGTGTATGTTTGTGTTCATCTCAACAAGTGCTGCTGAAACAATAGAGAGAGAAGAAAAGATTGACCTTTAATCAGTGACTCGTTTCTTCGTCTTGCTTTTTCCAGTTTCACCTTGCTGGTTATCAGCTTCGGAGCTGCTGTGCGAGTAATTGTAAGTTGAAAGAACATCTTAATTATGCTCACTGGCGTATCTCCCAGCATGCAGTGCATTTGAATTAACTCCACTGAATCTTCTCATTATTTTGGCAAAGTCATAGGACGTGGACTTGTTCTGTATATATGCTAAGTAAATCATAGATCTATTTCTGATGAAAATTAAAATGATGATCTCTGAATTGTTACATTTTAATCACCAACGCGTCGTGAAAGCCGGCATGGAAGCAATTAACACCTTTATTCCGAGATTGTTGTCAGTGTGAAGTTTCTATATTTTGGTTGCAGGTGCCATTTGAGGGTAAAACCATTGTAACCTTGTTTACAAAGTTCCGTTTAGTTTGTTTGCTTCTCTTTTGTCTTGACAGTCTTTGCTGGTGAAATGGAACAGTGGAGCGTTATTTTGTGTTCAGAGAGAGCTCGTTTTGTTTATGAATGAATCCCTGCTGTGGTTTCCACCTTTGTCGCGCTCATTTGGGCAGATACGAACAATCAGAAAACAATTGTACTCCACTGTGGAATGAATCAGTTGGATGTTGCTGAGAGTAAATTTGTCACGGGCATTGTTCACATTCAGATTAAAGCTAATATTCAACCCAAAGTGGTACCACTTCTATAATGTGTGTTCTTCTAACAATGACAATGTCCTCTTAAGTGTCTCTCAATTATGAATATCCAAATAAACCACTTTGCATACGGCTGCTTACAGAAAAACAGAAGAATGTTGTTATTATTTCTGTTTGTGAACACAATCCAACCAGTGGAAATTGTCAAGGAAAGATGAGTCTTTGATCATTACAATTCTCACCCAGATATCGAAAGCAGTCGTTTGAAGTTCGGGAAAACACAAGTGAACGGCAATGGCTATTTCAAATATTCCATCTCATAGCTGCTGGCTTCATGATGGGAATGATAGTGTTTATATACAGCACTGCAGGAGGTCATGAGATCCCCTAGCACATCAATTAAACCTTTATGAAAATGTTAGAAGATAAGAACATAAGAAAACTCAGCTTGTTTTTTAGATAGATGGCCCCTCGCTTTATTCTGTGGACGACATGTCACCATTTCTTCCGACTGTCAAAATGATGCAGAAATCCTGGATAGGTAAACGCCACATTGGATCATTTGTGATGTCATTTGAAACCAAGCAAAGTAAATGTGGAGTGGAGGCACAGACATAGATATAGATCACTGACAAAAATTGGGGAAAATTTGTTTTTTGTTTTTTTTGTTGTAAATTTTCATCCATGTCCCATCTGTTTGGATGAAGGAGGCGTACCAATGACCTATACAGGCTTTATTTTATTGGAGTCCGTCATGTCCTCCATCTTTGATGAAATACCAGATCTTCACAACAACAGGAAGTATTCATTACAGATATTCATGTTCCCCAGAGGATGACTCATATTGTGTCTGGTGATCTGTGGTCTTTGGGGTCTTTCTGAAAACATATCCTGGATGCATTTGCACAAAATCTGATACAGTCATGGTTCCCTGACATCAGGTCAAAATCTGAAGAGAGCAATAATTATCCCTTCAGAATTGTGACGGCATGCGTTATGATGACTTGCACTGTCAGGTATAAACCTGTTAAGAATACGGAATCTCTTATTGGACATGAGAGTTTATGTGAAGCTGGGTCTGCTGGGGTGTTTATGATGGGATGTGTTGTTTTGGTTGTTCTAGCTAACAAGCTCTGTGGCTACCGTCCCACAGCCTCGCTGTTTGGCAAGAGCGTAACAACACAATGCATTCGTGCTGCACATGCCATTCCGCTACCTCAGTTTCCATGGATACCACACCTGATTAGACATGAAGTCATGCACGTGCCCTCTAGACCGTGACAGCAAGACCGAAGAGCTGAATCTCCCTGAGAGCTGGCGCTCCTCAGAAGACATCAACAAGCAAACCAAGACAACTGTTCTGTCTAACAGGCTGCAAACACGTAATCGCCTTTCATCCTGTTTAATTCTCTCAGCCGCCCAGCGTTGTATGGCGATGTTGACTTTTCTTTGTTTCCCGTTGATCCCTGACTTCACTTCCAGATCAAATGTTTGACAACCTACAGATGTAATCAACTTTTCCCCCTCTGTCTGTATTCCCCTCCTAAATCCTTTATTCACCAAGTCCACTCCCTATTCCCTCCACTCTGCATGCATGAAGCGGACAGCACAGGGAGCCCACAGATCCATAATCCCCCTACAGGAGAGAAGTGGATGGCTTTAATGATTTAAATCTTGTCAATGAGCACCTTCTCTGATTTGAAATGAGAAATTTGAAAGCCCATTGGAAACCGTCCAAAACAGAGCCACACTAACCACATCAGCATTCCCCTCAATCAATGGTCATTGACTGCAGCAAGTAGGTGCTTAATCATTTTTAATTAGAGATAATCAGACATCTTGTCCATTCCAGTTACAAGAGGGCAAACTCGAGGTCTGCTGAGATCAAAGTTGTCCATTTGACACTTTGACTCCAATTTCTGTAATTTGACAGCGTTATTAATTCTAAATATGTTTCCATGTATGGAGCAGATAAATCCGTATTGACAAACTGAATGCAACTACTCTTTGAGACGAACAAATCGGGTGTGTTCACAGAATTGTGTTTGTGGCTTATTTATTGTGCAGCAACAAACGTGGACAAAACAAATCTGAACCGAACGACGAGACGGTGAAATGTGGGAGAAAGCTCAGCTGAGGCCGTGCATGGGTGTGGCTCTGCAGCCTCGCTCGCTGATGGTATTTCTTAGTAATGAGGCCCTGTGAAGCCGTGGCTCACACCCCTTGCTGGGCCCTCATACATCATTAATGTTCCCACATCATAGTCCTGATAATTACCAGGGACATGAATGCCACCTCAGTTGAGCCTCCTCAACAGAGGCTGACAGCACAAGGTCTGTGGTCTGCCAGACGTGCCAAGAGAGCGTGGCATCTTACACGCACACACGCACACTCGTGGGTATCTCCACACAGTTGCAAACGTGACGATTTTTTTTACCCATAGAGAACCATATGTCGTCTTATTACAGTCACAACACAAGGGACGTCTGACTCCTTTGTTCCAGCAGGCTGCTTAAATTTTCAAGTGTCTTCAATGTGACAGTCGAAGGCTTGGGGGAAAAAAACATGGCAGGCTCATTAAAGATACAGCAGATAATAGTGAATGAGTGTAATCATGCTACTTGAGCCTCGTATCAACTACTGCACCTTTACCTTTGAGTGTCTTTTAAGAAGCAGGAAAAGGATGTTCAGAGCAGGGTAGCATCAGAGCGTGGATCAGGCCTGGGTTCAGTTGGGTTTGATCATGTCAGCCGGGCTACTCCTGAACACCTGAATGCAGCATCTCCAAATAAACCACAACGGTTGGATAATAATAAATACTTTGTAGATTTAGCACGTTTTGCCCACTTATGCATATTTTCTATCAGGAAAAAAAGCCCAAACTTCATTAGCTGCATCAGGCTTGGGTTAGGGTCTGGTTCAGACTGATTCTAATAAAACACGCGATCCTCCTGCAGGAAACTCATTCACTCATCTTCAAAAGCTTGTCCATTACTGAGTCGCAGGGGGTGAGAGGTGGGGTTCACCCTGGACAAGTCTGCAGGTCATCACAGGGCTGACACAGAGACAGACGACCATTTACTCCAATTTAGATTGACCAACTACCCTGACATGTCTTTGGGCTGTGGGAGGAAACCCACACAAGCGCATGCAGACTCCACCAGGAATCAAACCCAGGGCCTTCTTATTGTGAGGTAGTGGTGCTAACAACTGCACCTCCATACTGCCCCCTGCAGAAGCTGAAATTTTGAATTGACATTGCTTTTGATCTTTTACCAGGTCTCAGCCAATTGCTTTTTCTATTTAAACCTACTCATGTCTAAACCATGATCATTATTCTCTTTGCTATAGCTTCCTCCATCAATTCTTTCCGAAACAAGTTGTTTTTACAAACTGACTGGAAGTGAAATGGTTTTTTTACGGTGACTGAATCTAATGTGGTTTTTGCAGGATCTTCCATCAGCAATATTTGAATCTGGCAGATGGATTTGGCTGCTTAGACACCTGAAATACATCAACATGCTGTCTTTCTAAAAACAGCTTGCCAACATCAGACTGCCTACTGGTTTCAGAGAAATATCTTTGTGGAAAACATTCTGTGGCAGAATTAACTTGGTTGGTAGAGAAATGTTGCTCTTCCCCATCACTACTTCTCCTTTGTTCTGGGCTGGTGGCAGACATCCTGGAGACAGATCCGTTAATGAATGGAAACTCTGAGATATTTTGTTAGTCTATAATTGAATTGACCCTTCAGGAATTAGTCAAGGGTTTCTTCTTTGTCCAAATTGCGTTTGACCCTTGAAGAATTAGTGAAAGGTTCTCTCGTTGTCAAAATCACATTGCACAGCTCTGATTAAAACTTTGCAGAAAGCCGGTCTGCTCAGAGCTGAGACACAGACGAAAGGAGCTCTTCATGTTTGGCAAAACAGCCCATGAATAAAGAAAAAGATATCTGGGCCAGACATTAACAGTCTGCTCATTAATCAGCCAATTCACGTTGAAACATTGAAATTCTCCAACATGCTCGAGCATCAGGGAGCAAGACTTATCATTCTCGTTGTCAAATTACCCATGCGACTGAACAGATGTTTGCTCCTTCCTTTACTTCCCCTCTGCCTCCCTCTCCCTCTTGTCCTCTGATACAGACATACGTGTGGGCACACCCAGGGTTTTGAGCAAACCCTCATTTGGCCAATTACTCTGACCTTCCAAAGTGCAGATCATCCAAAGCCCTCGCGCAGCGAATGCAGCATCGCGTCCATCCCGGCTCTGCCGACGGATATTCAGCATGCTCCTCAAACCCCATTGATAGGACAGTTTAGCTTTAAATGAGCCTGTTTTGCCTCAACACATTTCTTCCCGCCTATCTTCCAGGGCTGTGGGTTTTATTGATCGCTGTCCTCCCAGGAGTGTTGGTGCCTGGACTGGGGCACTCAGCAGCAGCTGGTTGGGCTGCTGATGGTTGTTAGCCCTGCTGGCTGCTCTGTTTTGGGCTTTGAGTGGTGCCAGGCTCAGCAGTTGCCCTGCTCCCCTACAGCCCTGTCTGAGGATGCTCATTAGGAAGCTGCCTAAAATAGAGGAGAAATATCTCCAGTCTCACTGCACCACTTCCCTCTCCACATGCCTGGCTGGTTCAGCTGTCTGGCTGGCTGGTTACCTGCTACCTAGAGCACAGGGTTTATGTAGCTGTGTGTGTGTGAGAGAGAGAGAATGGAATTGTGGGTGATCTAACCTCTGAAACCGACCTGGTTGTGTTGCTTATCCACACATGTTTTGATTTGAGTTTGCCCGGTGGGATTTACCTCGGGACGGGGCGACCGCAGGGAAGCAGACGGGGAGATCAGGGCCCGTGCTCTGCTGCTCTGTCTTCCTGCCACAACAAACCCTGGCTGGTTTGATGCTTTGCTCTCATGCATATTGGTCTAGCTGGATAATAATTTTTATATTCGTCCACCTTTTCTCTCTCTTTGCTCTTTCAGGCCGGACATTTTCATCCATTTGTACTATATCGTATACCAGAAACTAATGTTTTTAAAGATACAACTCTTCATTCAAAGTGATTGTCGACTTTTGTAGTAACACTATTTGCCAAATTTCAACTTTGAATTAAATGAGTATTCTCTCTGGCTGTTTTTTTTAAACCCATTTCTGGATAAAAGAGAGTTTTTAAATTTCCAACATGGACTGTGTTTTCTGTTTGTTTGGTGTGTTTTTAGTTTTGCTCCTTGTATGTTTTCCACTTGGACTTCCTGCCCTCGTCTGTCTCACCTGTGCCTGAGGTCTCCAGTTTGTCCTCGGTCTGGGTCAGTTCCTTTTCATGCTATATTGTCTTGTAAGTCGTCTCACCACTCTGCCGTTCTCTCTCCATTTAGCTCTCCTGTGTCTGTTTGTGTCTCCCCTGTGCTTGCTGAAGACAATTACTTTTGCAGTGTTTACTCCTGTTTTTGGATTTTGTCTGTTGCCTTGACTTAATTAACTAAATTTATTTAATTATTAAAGGAGAGTTTTTGTTAACACCTTTTGTTCTGTCTTTTTGCCGACAACCTGCTCCCCTACTGGCTCCCTATTTAACTTGACAACCTGTAACAAATCACATCATAAAGACTCATTTACATAAGTAAACACATCAAATTAGTACTTTTTATTGTCTTATAGGTCCCTCCCAGTTGTTTGCCTCATTAAGCTACACCTCTCTTACACTGGCCAGTATATTAATTGTTTCCCAGTACACAAGTTGTGCTGGTGTTTCTTGGCCCCACAGACTGTCTTCCACAAAATATATGGATGCTATTTCATGAACACACACACACACTCTGCCTATCAGACAGCAAGTACTCCATTTGTTTTGAATTCATAGTTTTATGTTCGGTGTCAAATGGTTCTATTGCATCAATCGAGTGGCTGCTTGAGCAAAGAAAGTGGAGCTATTGTTATTGTTCATCCGCCATTTTAAAGTGTGTGTTTGTACATGTGTACCTACTCTTTGTCAGGGAATCGAGCGCTGCTCCAGCCTTTGAGAGTTCGATGGGAGTTTTTGAAAATGTCTTTGCTTTAAAATTTAATCTTTGGAACAAACATTCATTCATCATTTCTTGTTGATTTAAAGCCTGTTCCAATATCGAGTGCATTTGCATATTTTCCAACTGTGACCTCATACTCAGGGTCTGATGTCGGTGAGAGAGGCTGTCAGTGTGTGATTCCACCCCTCGACTATAGGAACATATTTCCATGGAAACTGAACTTGAAGTCACAGAGAGAAGAAGGTGTTAAAGTGCATTGTCAGTGGCAGGGTGTCACAATTGTCGAATGGGGGCTTGTTACACTAAATAAGATTTTATTGTAGGTGGGATGTGATATTTAATGATGCTTCTATGTGCGGTAATAAAAACCATAAATATAAATACTCCATGAAAACTTCAAATCTAACCTGCACCAGCTCTTTATTCTCAGCAACATCACTATAATTACTGCAAGTGTTTTGCTTTGTTTTGTTATTCTTCTATCTACAGGGTCACTGGATAGAAAGTGATATTTTTAAATGATATTAATTTTTCTATATTTAGTATTTGCCTTTTTTGTGACATTTTGATCCATTTACCAGGGGACACACTGCACTAAACCTGCTTCAGTTAGTATGTACAGTGGGGCCACAGTTAGGATTTGTATGCCTGGTGGCAAATCCGTGAACACATTACTTTTAATGTGACCTTTTGTAATTTGAGCAGACTTGATTAGCACTGTCATCCAGGAAGGTGGTGAGCTGATAACCAGGAGGACGAGGCTCGGTAACCACACTCGGTCGAGAAGTTCAAAGTGAATTCTCCCTGTGTGATCTGTATAAAAAAAAAAAGCCTCAGCTCTGTGTGTGGATACTGGGCTGAGGATTATTGGATTTCCAGACATGACGGGCTCGCTGTGAAGTCGCCATGACAGCGAGTCCAACTCAGTCATTAGTTGTTCTGCCATGAGCACTTAGAGCAGAGCCTGCTTCGAAAGCCTTGATTTCCATTTTCACCTTTAACTAGTCAAGAAATTCAGACAATCGCTGATTCACACGTCCTCCCAGGGGCTACACTGGAGCTCAGCGACTAATTCAATATAAGGGACATCATCTAATGTACGGCACATCTCCCTCTCTCTAACACTTTAGGACAGAATGCCAATACTTGAGCCATAGTTTCTTTATGTAAAGCGTGGTGCTGGGGATATTTACTGCTAAGTCTAACTGTGGTTGTCACACAGACTACATGCCTAAACGGAGAGACATAATGTGACAGGGTTAATTAGGACAGTGGACTCTGAGAGAATATAACGTTTATTACAGTGGCAGTGTGTTCCAGCGTCATATTACTGCAAAGGCGATTGCTGCACTGCGCTTCCAACGCTGTCACGAAAAAGTTTTTATTGTAAAGTAACTGTACCAGTGCATTCTTTTCTCCTCTGGGTCTCCTCCTTGTCTTGTGGGTTAAAATATGAGCTGCTGTCAAAGAGTTTATGGCTCATGCATATTCTTGAGAAATGGTCGCTGAATTTATTCCATAATGCTGTCATGGCAGAATAATGTGTTTTTATGTCTCCTCCCTTCGTTATTAACTGGAAGCGAATTATAGTTTTAAAATATAACATGTTTATTATTAGTTTTGGAATTCAGCTGTCAAAACCTATTTGTTCTTTGTCAGAGATTAACCAGTGGATATCCAATTTTAGCTGAAGTGCCTTTTTACCCTCCAGTCTCTGCTCAAAATGAAATAAAGGCTTGTGATAGTGACACACTGACGAGTGTCCTCCACTGAAAACAAAAGCAGTCGGGGAATGTGAAACACAGCTTCACACGAACAACCTGTAAATTAGCAGTCAGGAGCATCTGGAGCATGATTTTTCAACAGAGTCCCTCAGGTCATGTTAGCAATTGGAAGAGGAAGGAGGAAAAAAAACCCAGAGAAAATCTCTCTCTCATCTTTATACTTTGTCTTCGCAGTGAAAAGTGGAAGAAAATCTATTTAGTCCTTATAGGATGAGCTATTTTCATATGAATACCGTCACATCTGTCATATTCACTTTTCACAGGGCCGGCTTGAGCTGGTTTATAAACTGCGCTGAAGCAGCAGCACGAGAAGAGACCGCTCCACCTCTCCATCACCACTCCACTCGCTCCCAAAAAGGAGTGAAATTAATTAAATTCTGGATGAGACAAAGGCTTAGGACATAAAGGGCTTCTGTTAGCATTTTTCTAGCCCATTGATTCCTTGTTACTACTGCACATTATGGTCCCCAGGACCCTCATAAATCAATTCATACCCTATTGTCCTTTTCAGAAGGCTCTCTTCACTGTTGGCTCTAACATGGCCGAGGTGACAATAATCTATTGTTTCAGTTTAAAGCTCAGCGCTGCACCTCAGACCCATGGCCGCAGAGGCCAGCAGGATGTATGTGCTGCCTGCAGGGAGAGTGTGTGTGCGTGCGCGTGTGTGCGCCTGTGTGTGGGGGTGTGCGCGTGTGTGTGTGTGTGTGGCACTGAGCAGCGGCTGACTCAAAGGGGTCGAACACTGCAACATAGGGAATCCATCTCTGTCTCTGTGAGGGATACACATGCTGCACCTTAAACTTGAAACACATCACAGAACATCAGCCACCTGCATTTCCATCTAAATGGATTACAACAAACAGGTGAGAGGAGCAAATTCAGCCAGTAAATCCTTAGATAAATGTATTTAGAGTTGAGTGAAAAGTCATTTCCTCGACTGGGCTGCGCGGGGATGTTCGACAGCAGCTCAAAATTGAAAACTAGCTATTTTTCTCTGCCGCCCCAAAGTGCTTTCCCGCTGGTAGCAGGTGGTGATGGTGGTTTACTGGGAGCTCCGGCCACAGGACAGCTGTGCTCCCTGGTTAGCTCAGTATGCTGGAACTTAAGGAGAGGTAAAGATAGAGGCGAATCAGGAGTAAAGAAATGGGTTGGATGCTGAACTCTGAACATTTCTGCTGGTAGAAGTAATGAGCTGTTAATGATAACGTTGGCTTTGAAGCAACAAATAATAAATGAAGACTGTACACCTGAATCCCTTTAGAAATATAATATGCGACAGTTCTTCAATATAATGTATAAAAATAACTAGGCCTTGACGTGAGTTGTGTGCTGATCCATAATGTTTAAACCCACAGAGATCTCCAGTTGTACACAACGAATGAAGACGGCTGTTTTCTCCTTCCCCCGCTTGTGTTGGTCACTTCTTTATGAATATTCGTTTGTTGTGTGACATGAATGAAACATCAATACATTATCGAATCTGTGATCATGACTGAAACCTGAGTCCCTTTGGATTTTCAACTCCAGTGGTGGTGAAGACAACAACTCCCATGATTCCAAGCTGCTTCGCGATAGCATCAAACAAGGTCTTTGTTTTTGTTGAGAGAGCCCCAGAGGCCGGAGTTATGTTTGTGTGTTTAAATTACCAGCTGCAGACCTTTTTTTATGTTAATGTTTTTCATTATCAAAGCTCAAATGTTCCCTGAGCAATGTGTTTGGTTTGTTTATAATTTGCTTTCACTGTAATGAATGAAAAGGTTCTCCAGGATTGGAAATTAAACCCTTGGTTCGAATCTGGGAATACAAATCTATTACACTTATTAAAATAGAAGCTGGCCGGCAGTAGACTGAGTGCAAACACATTTTAGGCTGGGAACACTCTGTAAAGGTTTGTTAATGCGTAATGCTGTTTTTGGTAGTTTTCTGCATCACATTGATAATGAAACATACCTAAGTGTGGCAGTTAGGGTAATGCACAGATCGTCGTATTAAATCACTGCGATCACGTAGCTTGTGTGGGGATGAACGACTATGAAGTGCCTGTTGGGAAGGTTTAATGTCGTTCCACAGCCATGAAGGGCGTCTGTGCTACAAACTGTGACCAGAGCGGTAGACATGGCCGCAAAACCAAGAAAAACAAAAGTCTTTCCCCTGAGCAGAACTGTTTACAGCTGGGCTACTCTTAGACTCCAGATCGATTCCAAATGGTCAGCGGACTGACATTATTAGACCAGTGAAGCAGCTAGTTAGACACCAGAGCTTAGACTGGGATCATTATATACAACTAGCAGACTGCAACAGCCACGCACTGTGCCTGTCTTCTTTAGACTCATGAAGACATACTGCACTTTTTAAGTAGAGTAAATAGACTGCATTTATAGAGCATGAGTCTTAACATCCACTCAAAGCATTTTGCACTACAAGACCTATTCACTAACACGCATATGCTAATCCAATTCATAGTGTCAGCAAACATCAGACGGGAATTAAAAACAGAGGGGAAAAGTGCAGTCAAATGGATTCATCAAGCACTTTAAATGAGACACTCAGGTTCAGGTTCAGGTTCATGTTTTTATTCTGCGAAGCGGTTTACACGCTCTTATCTTCAGTAAACACAACCCTTTCCTCAAGCTGTCCACTGCTGCAGCTCCTCTGTTCAGCATCTGTCTGAAACGCTTACCTGCCGTATCTTCAAGACCCTCCTCCTGTTGCAGCCCAAGCTGTTCTGATTGGCTAGCTTACCGCCCCCCCGCCCCCACCTCTATTGTGATGGTCAGTCACTTCCTGCATGTGTATGATACATCAGAGGATGACAACGGTTCTTGACCATCTCTCTGCAGTGTAACACACAGTTTAACGCCTCCTCCATATTATCAGACGGGACATGGGCCAGGTTAAAAAGTCATTTATTTTGTATTTTTCTTTCAACTTTTTTTTATACATTTTTTTAAATCTTAACCACATAACCACCAAAGTTTGACGCGATAGATCCAGCTCTTACCATATAACTGTGATGTACTTAACCCAGCAGTGCTCCGTGTCACTTGATGATGATGAATAAATAGCTGAATATTTCTTATTCAACATCTTGTGGTTTAACCCTAACCCCAGCTGAATTAAGAACTGCTGCTAAGCCAACCGTATAAATACTGGCTGTATTTTTGTCCAGGTGATATAGAATCACAAGCTGTGAAAATGTTCAAAGCCCTTATGTGACTAAGGCTACCTCAGTGACATTCAGCTGCTTTGAAAAGACATGTTCTTTCTGGAAATAAGCCCTTAAATGAGCTGCTGTTCAAAAACATCATTCAGCATTCAAAGTGCAGCTTAAGAGCACGGACTGCACCATTTGACTTCCTCTGTCTGCGCTGGCTGCTGTGTTCGATCTCATGATGACAATAATGCTGGCTCTAAGTCTTGCAGGTTCAACAGCCTGGAGATACTGGTGCGGGGAGGTGCCGCTGAGCGCTGAGAGGTCACACCGGGTCAACGGTAGCCTGACAACAGCCTATAGGCACAGCTTGTAGGCGCTCCGCTAAAGGTCACCGCGTTCTGGCCGTGCAGCCATCACACTCCATCAATGAACACTGCGTGATGTTACGGCCATGTGTTACGCTTCAAACCAACCTGTGTTATTGCTAAAACTTTCTTTCAAAGCTCCACCTTCACTCCTCTGTCCGAGGTCACACATTTCTGATGTGGCTCTGCCATTCTATAGTTGCTTTTTATTCTTTTCGTGTTCATTTCTGAAACTTCTTTATTTATTAATATATCATTTTTTTGTAAGAGAAAGTCAAGACTCCCCTTTATGCTCTGCCCTTCAAATTAATTTTATTTTATTCATGTGCCCATTTAGCCTAGTCTACTATTCTATTATATTTACTTTTAAATTCACTTACTTTATATGTTCAGGTTATTTTCCCTTTAATACATTATCCTACATATATTTGACATCTGTGTGCGTGTGCGTCTGTGTGTATGTGTACTTGGTGAAGGCTGCGAAGCACCAAAGTTATTATATTTCGGCTGAATGAAAAGTGCTGGAAAAAGTCTTGAGTGACGTTTTTATAAAAACTACCTTGACTAATCACTACTGCAGTCCAACCACCTTTGCCTCCATCAGTAGCCTCACAGGTCAGAATGCACAGTAACTACTGCATCCATTTTCTCCTCCGTTCACCGTCCACACACTTCTCCTGAGTGGCCAAATTGCTGTAATACACTAAGCTATCTCTGCTCTGTCTCCGCTGCACATGCAGTTTCCAGGGCAGAGACAATCTCGTCCATGGAGGGGGTCGAAATGCATTCTGGGAAATACACTGAAGTTAGAAGTACCTGTAGTTAATGCAGATGACATGTTGAGGGAAATAAAAAGGTCAACAGAAAAGTGAATTACAACACTAAATAACTACAGTGGAGAGCAGTGACCATTACAGATTGATAATGTCCAACGCTATAAAATGAGCGCAGGGTCTTCTCCAGATGAGTTTGCCACCTACAGGGCACAGCTCTAACTATGACATACTGTGGAGTAATGCCTGCGTGACATTTCTAATGGACCACAAGGTATGCAGACCTTCTGAGGAAATGATGCTTCACTCGGGGCCTGTATGGTTGATTTAATGCTGATGGTGCACAATAAACCAAATAGTCATAAATTACTTTATTCAACGGCAACAAACACTTGTTGCAGCGGCAACATAACACCGAGCCTCCCCCGGCTCAGGTCATTGTCTCAGCTGAAGTCACGTTTACAAACAAGAAGGATTCTAATGTATTATATATTTTTTTTCAACTTATATTTTCTTCTCTGTTGTAGGGTCTAATCGCAAGACTAAAAGTGTTGTCAGTCAACCCCGAGGCTTCAGTGTAAGCATAATATGAAACATGCTTGATAAATACTGGATAACATATCGATGCCAGCACCCACAGCCCTGCTGATGTGTGGTTAATATCAATTTCTGGATCGAAAGGATGGCATTGGAACAGTCATGGACCTTCTGTGTTATGCACAGTAAATCCAATGTCAATGCAACTGCTGCATGATGAAGAAAACATTAAGTGTTGAAAAAACATGCAGGGATCATCCCCTGGGGACCAGGAACATTTGTTTAATTACTGGGTTATTTTACTGTGTACCAAAATACATCACAGCCCGTCACCTCCCGTTAACAAGAACGTTTATTATACTAATTCAGTAACGTGTGATGGTCTGTTATAAAGCAGAACTCCGATTGGCTCCATTCTTGTTTTATCACCCACCAATGAACTTTTGGTACACTGTGAAAACGATGCTCCAATTAAAAGAGTGGATTTACTATTATTTTAATCATTAATAGTGCTGCCTTCTGGCCAAGGATAATGGCTGCCATTACACCTGCTTGAGATTCATTTGTGTACAAAAGGTTGAACAAACATCCTATCAGCAAAAATCAGTCTGCATTTCATACAGAATAGATAAAAGAATAAAATTGGTATAACTTTGTGTACTATAACTTACGTTAGCCTTTAGCTTTAAATCACTATAAATCTATATCTGACAAAGAGAATGTGGGTCTATTTCAATTAACTCTATTGTACAATACATATGAATCATTGTGGATAGACTGTGTATTGAATTAGGATTTACATACTGAGGGTTTCCTATCTTAGCAATATCCTCCTCTCATTTCTTTGATACTGATTTTCTATCATCAGGGCGATAATGTGCTGTTTCCACGAGCATTACTTAGGAAATAGATTCTCCTCAGCTCCATGTCCAACCCGCAGACGTTCCATGTAAAAGCAATTTCTGTCTCGGACTTCCTGGGAGTCAAGCTAATTTAAGCAGCTGGAGAGAAAGGACCAGCATGAGGAAAGGACACAAGGTTAAACACATGATGTGCATGCAATACCGAGCTGTCGTCGGCTGCGTCTTGTTGCCGTTTTGTTTTTTTGTCCTATAAGTTCTAATGGGCCTTTCCGCTCCGAGGCAATTTCCGTGCTCAGCGGTGGCTGTCGGCGCTGGTCACTGTTTGGGGGTCAGGCTCAGATCGCCGCGGCCAAGGGCACGTCCGCTCGCCTGCGTCTCCACCGTCAGCGATAATGCATTCAGGGCAGAGCCACATGCTTTTTCAGGTGTGTCACAGGCTGCGGCGTCAGCAGATTGTAATCAAATCCAATCTGGTATTAAAAGACGATCTTGACACTTGACTCCATCAAAAGAAAACGGGGTGTTGCTGCGTATAATGTGACCGTAGACAAGTCCGCAATGATCTTCCTGCCTCTGGTCACCTCGTGAATTTGACTTTAGCCCTTTTTTTTTTTTTTTAAACTGAGCCTCAAAGGACCCTCTCTGCTTTTCTAAATAGTGTCGTGTCACGGGGAGCATGCTCAGTGCCATTTGTTGACGTTTGGTTTCAACTGTTGGACAAAATCCAACGCCTCCATTTCACATTGAACAGAACAAATGCCCCAGTCAACGATTTGTCTTAAAGGGAGGCTTCACTCCTGATTTGGCAACCTGTCTTCATACATATTCCCGCTGCCACATCGACTGCTCACTTAGAAAGCACTTTGAGAACGCTCAGTCTGGCAGGCGTGCGTGAAACTGGCCTTAAGTCCCCGCTCAGCAAAGGAGCGCTAAGCATTCATCTGTGCTTTTACTCATGTATTCATTCGGATGGGCGGTGTCACCTTAAAGCGAGAAACTGAATTCAGAGTAAAATCAATATGATAAACTGCTACTTGTTTTGTCCCTAAATTGTTTCGGTTTGGAAATCGATACGGGAGCCAGAGCCATTCATCACCGTTTGAGAGAGGTAGGCGCCCCACGGGAAAATATTAGGACCTCCATGTGGAGCAGGGGAAGAAGGAAAAAAAGGAAAACGTGATGGGTGTTAGTGTGAGGTGGGTGTAAAGGCAGATAAGCTGATGGCAAGGAGAGGGAGAAATAAGGAATAAAGACAAAGGGGGGAAAAGAGAGAGAGAGGAGGAAGAAAACAGTGGGAAGAGAAGAGTGTGGTAAGATGCTTGTGTCTCTCCATCCTCCCCCTCTCCTCCTCGTCCAAGGATGGATGATGTGCAGGGGTTTATCTGACTCTGACAGACACAATAAAAAATAACCTCCCCAGTGTGGGGCCTGCTCAAATTAATACAGTGCAGCAGGCGGCGTCTAAGCCAGGTCATTAGGGGCCACTGACAGCGTCATTAAGATAATAGGCAGATTACAGCACTTACATGTGACAAACTGCCTATGTGGACTCTGCCATGTTCCTCGCTTGACCTTTGGTGTGCGGCGTCACGACGCTCTAAATCAAAAGGGAAGGTGAGTGATGAGGGGACAGGCTGCTTCGAGAGGTTATCATGACAACAGCGCACCACTGTCTCTCATCGTCAGGATCTGTTATGGCGCAGAGCCGCGCTCTCCAGAGATGGGGCGGATAATTTAGGTGTTTGTGAAGCAGGCATCCGATTGGCATTTAAAACCTACGACGGTGCTTATGGCTCCCGCTAAAACATTCAAACGGTATAATAGATTTGAATCTGATCAGGTTGTGGGTGCTATAAATTAGATTTCACTGCCTCGCTGATTGTCTTCGCAATAGCAAAGTTAAATCTCAGATGGTTAAAGAGAAGGAAGTTCATTTGGAGGAACTGTGATGTGAATTTAAATGGACTGTTAATAGATGAGTACCACAGTTGTGCTGTGAAAGGAAAGTATGACCTTTTTGTTTTGGTGTTAATTAGAGCAACTTTTCACATCTCATGGCCGTTGGTATTTCACACACTGGAAAAAATCATTTCCTGGTTGTTTCTGCTTATCGTCTCCTTTTAATTTAGTGCAGCATCTCTATGCAAATATTGTGCATATGTTGGAAACAAACTTCCTCTGCAGATATGAAATCTTTAAGTTAAACCAAATGTTCATCTCATTGTTTGGGAAAGGTGACATTCATGCCCTGAGAAAATCATTTAAATGCTGTGTTTACTGACACAGTCAGAGGTCAGACCCCAGCGCCACGTTCGGCTTGACCATCAAAAACTCATTTGTGTGACTCCTTTCAGATTTGGAGAAAATATGGAAAAGAATCACAAAGACTTCCCATGTGTTTGAAGTAACCAGATGAAATTGAGCTGAAAACAGAGGTCTCTGTCGGTTCAACTGGAGATAAAGCTCCCCTCCGTCTGAGTTATGGCTGGGAGAGTCGGCGCTGTCAGAGGACGGGATCCAACCAAAGTCTGTCAGATCAGATGGAATCTGAACAGAGCAAGCACAAGTAAACCAGTTCAACCATCAGGCCGAGAGGCGAGATATTACTTGGCAATGTTTTCTTTTTCCATTTACCAGATGAAGAGCAGATGTGCAGTGGTACATTTAAGGTCAGGTAATGTAATGTTATTGTCCCACAGGGGAACTTGTCATTGGTTTCAACTCGCTGCATCACCACACAGCACAATGGTGCCCGTACATATAAACAGATTCTACAAGTACGCGCCTGCATTGAAGGAAAGAAAACAACGTGTTCTATTTCTCAAGGGTGGGTAACTAAAAGCCTTGAAAACATTCATACTCCCACTTACTGCTCTTAAATAACAAGATGGAAGATCAATCAGTTATTTCACTTATTCACTCTGAAACTCTGGCAAAATGAATTTGGTTTCGAACAGAATTTACCTGCAGCCCCGTCCACAGTTCTGGCACATAGCCTATGAGGGATTCATCTTCTTGGTACCATGAACATCTGCATAAAAAAGATAATGTTTTTTATTTTGATATTTGTTGATGATGTAAGTCCATGGACGTTTGCTTTCTCTCCAGTAAAATGCAGCTCAGTGTGCCTCACCTGCTTGTAGCCTTTCTCTTCATTCACTCCTCAATTAGTTGCAGTTCTTAAACTCAAACACTTTGGGATGGCCACGGAGGTCCAGGTCTGCATCTTGTCCACATCAGAAAAAAGTTTCTACTATCACAGCTTCTCTCTGAGATAAATCCCAACACTCACTCTGGTTTCCACCTCCATCTTACTGCAACCGCCCGACTGTCACAGGACATTAAAGTGAGACTTCTTGTAAAGTGAGATAAGTACTTGTTGCAAAAACCCAGAGTAATATTTCAGAGGGAAAAACACTTGTTGTCGACATTTTATGAAGTCACACATTTTTCCGTGTGTTGAATTTGCAAGTTTTATAGCAGTTGATTCATTAGTAATAATATGATATCAAGTCACACGGTTTGAGTGACGCCCTGTCAGTCCACGTCCTGTCTGTGCAGGATTGTCTGTGATTCAGGCATTCAGCGCTTCTGTTCTGCACATTTGTCACTGCTGCTTTGTCTGGCAGGTGGAACAGCAGTGATAAATAATCAACATGGAAGTGGAGTGTTCGCCCCGCTGTAGAGCACTGATCACCGAGTTCATTGCATCGCACTGGAGGGAGGGCAAACACGATTCCTCATCACTGCTGTCTGTGCAGAAAGCCCGCTGGTCAAACAATTCTATAGATTTGACTCCAAAGATTGGTGCACGCTCTGAGTGACACCCATTAAACAAATATCAATCAAAAGCAGGCATATAATTCATGCTGCCATGTTTTAGTAATCCAGTGCTGCCGTATGAAATATTCAAGGCAGGTATGTTGGTATTGACTTTGATCACCGTTGGCCTTGCCTGCCTGGTGAAGCCTTCCTCCTCTGTCAGGCCGGATCAAAGCTCTCAGCCACGTGTGTTTCAGAGCACAGCTTTCCCCACAACTCACGTTCGCCTTGTTCTACCGATCAGTGACAATGACGACTCCTTAAAATGCAGGGCACCGGGAGGACGGCATTAATTTATTTATTAGCCTGCCTCATGCTGCGTGTCACAGCGAAGGGGACACGAGCGCTGATTTGCGACACCGGCTGACGGGCCGCTGGAGAGAGCCAATTCGGCACAGGCAAATTAAGCCATGCATTGTGAGGCGGGCTGCTCTCTCAAAGCTGTTTTGTCTGACTCTGAGTCAGACAGGAGGATTTAAATGACACCGGTGCTGCAAAAATAACTCTTTGAACATAAAATAGCTTGCAGTATTTATTTGCGAGAGAAACGACTTCCAAACAGGTTTTAGACGTGTCTCTGCAGCGCTGACAAACAACTAAAGAGGCATTGTCTTCTGAAATTGTATGTTTCGAAACAAGGAAAAAATAGATCTAGTGATGCCTGCTCTGGGATTACAGATAAAGCCAGCAGATGTATCGCCGTGCAGTAAATGTATGAATTGAAACGGTGTTCTTGTTTGGAGTGTCACAAACCCATTGTCACCTGATTTGTGGAGGGATTTACAAATACTCTGGTCATGAGTTTTGATTCCTGCCACATAATCCCATCCACCAAAGAGCATGAAATGAGACGTAACGAAAACAAAGGGGCACCTAAGTTAGTCTAAAGTTCACTCACACATTCAGACCTCAGATCAGTTTAGAGGCTCCAGTCCAGTCTGGACACCAGAGGCTTCAGTCTTCCACATCTTCCAAGCTGCATCAGACACCAGTGGTTTATTTCCAAAACGATATCTCCCTCAAGGAATGTTGGTCGAAATGAGATGAGATGCATTTCCTGTCACTGCCTGGTTATCTTTGCTGCAGAGACCCTTAAAAGAAGCAGATGCAGTGAACTCTTACTCCGTTTTCTTTAAAGTTAAACTAACTCAAGAGAAGGTGAAAGGAAGGAACAAGGGCCGGGATCAGACTGGGCTGCTCTCTATCACCGATGTGGGGAAGACGTGTAATGGCCGGAGTCACAGCCAAGTGGCTCGTGTGTGTCCGGAGCCTGGGAAGTGATTGAGGGGAACAAGGGTCCCAGGAGACGGAGCTCTAAGTAAGAGCGATTCTCTCCGCTCGCCCAAAGTATGGCCCACCATCCCGCTGACCTTCTGCTAGCGTGCAGATGAAATTGGATGATTTCTTGCTGGAGCTGAAGAGGAGTGACAGGTGGCTGTGCTCCCAAGCCTGAAGGAGAGCTGCGCTGCTTAATCCAGTCCCTGACTCCCGCCATACACCCGTGTGCCCCCTTCCTCCGCTGTGATCTGGAGACATCTCACAACATCATCTCTTATTTATGGCCCAATATGAAGAGATATATATATATTTCAATCTTGCCAGACGGATGCGATGTTTCCATATATGCATGCGGGAGCTCTAATTTGAAAATGTGATTTGGTAAAAATGCAATCATACGTGCCAAGTGAACTCCAGACGATTCTTCATCCAAAGATAAGTGACACTGATGTCGCTCTTCTGGACATTTTGTTTATTTATGTGTTTACTGTTCTTCAGTAATTAGAGCCAGTGCCTGTTCCCGTGGAGCCTCTGTGTTTTGATCAGTTCTACTGGGCCCAACATTTGAGAGCACATGCAGGTTGTAGAGTGGAAAATCTTCCCCAGCAGAGTCACGGCCAATTCTCCTCCGACGCAGGAAAAACGAAAGAACTGCGCCTCTAATCTGTGATGACATGCTGATATACAGCCTGGAGCTGCTTCGCTGACCATGAATGGGAGCCCGACTTTGTGTACTCATACTATGCCGGCCTCAAGTTTTGCATCCAAGCGAGTTTTATGTATCGATGGTGCTTTAACTTTCAAAGCAGAAAAGTGTTTCGTTCCCTGGGAAAATTATTCAGAGAAAACTTTCATGGCCACGTTTTCCATCACTTGGAATTCCTCTCAACAGAGACGCACATCACTGAAACATCACTTGTGGACGCATGCACACAGGGATGTGCATTAAGGCAAACTCACAGATGGAGGCAGCCGCACATAAACACACACACGCAGCTTTAATAGTGACTCTTGTTTTTTTTTCCAGCCAGTCAGAAAGCAGCACGAGTTCGAGTCAGCATTTAAGATTCTGCATCTTCTCACGTGCTACATACATGCATGAGGTTTCCTTCCCTGCCGGGTCATGCGGGGCTGCTAAGACCACATGAGCGTCCTCCTTTTGATATGTGCTGATTGTACAAACGAGTCCTTCCGCATTGTGTCTCTTAATGATGAGGGGAGTAATTCATTCACCTCTTTCCTCTCTGTCATCTTTGTTCTTAATTTGCTCAGCATTGTGGGGGTAAGCCAGCTCACACTAGTGTTCTATTTGCAGACAAAATAAAAAAAAAAAAAAAAAATGTTGAAATAATTAATGAATATGAAAAAAAACCCTCAGGGAGGGGTTTTAAATCTACATAATATCAAACCATAGCTTTTTCTTTTTTAATAACAAGGCGTATTGGGTTCTGTGATGTATTTCTTGCATGCCTAATTACTGAGATATGAATTATCTCTCGTCCTTTGCAATTTAGTAAATAAATCCCAAGGGAGCTCATTTGAAGAAGGAAATAGGCTACATTTCTAAGTGGAGGAACCACCATGTGAACAATGTTCCATAGGGGAAATGTGTAACCAAATCAGTCATGTAATGGAGGAAATCAAAGCAGCACACAACCTTGTTTACTCAGAGGATGGTAGCTTGCAGGGGTGTTTTTTTTTTTTTTGTTTTTTTTGGGGGGGGCTGGTTCGTTTTTTTTTCGGTAAGACAGGAATAAGAAAATAGTCAGCAGCACTCACGCTTGTCTTCAAAACACATGTAACAGTGGTTGTTTGCAAAGTTAAAAGGCAAAATTGAGATCAATAAAATATGTGAGCGAGAGACCAGTTGGGGTAAGAGAAGGAGGAGGTGAGCTTGTTTGGGGGAAACATTGAAGCGGGAGGGACCCAGGGTATATCCAAAGCAGAGGGGGGGTTCAGGTGGGGGGGGGGCAGACCTATACGTGGGTTATTCTGGGTTCTTCTGAGCAGGCAGCGGGCAGCCCTGCAGGTACTGCTCTCCCTGGGCTGAGACCACTCCAGACAGACTGCAGTAATTTACATTGACAAAGCTGTCAGAGGAGAGGTGGCCTCCTGCAAGGTGATGGATGCCAACCTGGGAGGAAGAACAGAGGGAGAGAGGGGAGAAGAAAGGGAGAGGATTCTGGAAATTAGCAAATGGAAATGATTTTTTGAGCTGCGGTATTTGAATGAAAACCGAGTGAGCGCACGCACACGAGCGCACACGCAGCCTTGTATTTTGCAACATCAGCCAAGTTTTCTTGTGAAATCTAAAAATGATGTCTGTCCACCCGAGCGTTTTAATTCCAGCTCATACCAACAACATGTCTGAAAACGTACGAGCCCATTCACGTGCACTCACTGGGCGTATGCTGGTGTGAACAGGAGGCGTCTGATTGTAAGTTCCAGAAGATTTGGTGCTAATTGCTTGCATAACAGCCTGTCCCCGAAACGCACCATAACGGGGTCATGTGTTAGCAGACTGAGGACTCAGAATGCCGCATCATGACCAAAGACCCAGTGAGCGAGCACTTAGTGTCTTTGTCACTGTTTCCAAACATCTCAGGCTCCGCCCGTCACGACTCAGATGGATCCCAGGAGTTTTTATCGTCTCTCAAACTCCAAAGCAGCGAGGACGCCAGATGATGTTTTTAAACCATGGTGATGTAACACAGGAGCAGTGAGCACACTCAGCACTGTGTCTTCTCTCGGCCCTGCTCTCACCTTAGGCACCACAGCTGACCCAAACCTTCACCATAACCTCACCTTCAACAACCCAAACTGAGGACTAGCTAACTGTCTGAGGTCTATGCTTCATTAGTCCTCACAAAGAGATAAATACAAGTACACACACTCCAATGAGAAAGTGAGTTATACAATAACAGGCATTGCACTTTCTACAAGAGATCAAAATCACACCGCTACAAGTCCGCAGCTTCTACCCCCGCGTCTCCAAAGGCTATCGATGAAAGCTCCTTGGCACTTACACTCCTTACAGCAAAATGCAATATGAGTCGTATCAATATTTCATGCCCGTCTGTCTTTCACATGGGGTTTAGTGAAAGAACAAACTAAAGTAACAGAACAGTGAGAAGAAGAGTGGAAAGAGGGCGATAAGTTCTCGCCCTCCCTGCTTTTTCCAGTCCTTTCTGCGGAAAGATGTGCTGAGGCTGCAACTCCCGGGGCAGGTGCCGTGTGATGTCAGGGGCCCCCAGTGAGCAGCACCTCGCTCCTGTCACCTCCACTAAGTCCGGCCCTCGTCAGCAGGGGCTGGCCCGTGTGCCGCAGCCTCCCACTCCTCCTGTCACCTGTCCTCACGCGGGCCAAGGTGACTTTGTTCTCTCCTGATGGAAAAATGACAGCGACTGCGGCGGCGGCGTCTGAGGAAGTCGGGGAGCAGCCAGCTGGCGTCCTTTTTCGCTCTTTCTCTTGTTTCCTTTGCCCTCCCTCCGCCCCTCCCTATTACTCACTCATTCTGTACATTATGTCTCCACATTTTATTTTTGTTCAGCTGTAAAAAGAACAATACATGGAGAAATGACTGATAAATTATTTTTGGTCTATACCCTCTGGTATTATACATATTATCCACATGTATCAGTAATTATCTGAGTGTTTTCTCATTGATGCTGATCAATCAGTTGCAGCCTTACTGTACTTCACAAGCATAGATACGTCCATTTAAAACAAGAAATGGCTACAAACGTCCATGTTAATGTAGTTAATCCATCGGGGGGGCAGGTCGAGAGTTTCTGATGAACCCGTCTCGCATAAAATATCAGCTACCCCTCCCACCCTCTATTTCCTGTGGAACATCTCGCCTGTAATTTATGATGTGCATAAGACCTGACTTACCGCACTATGCCCAAAAAAATTACTACCTCTGACCCCTTAAATGTCTTGGATCCTTCGATATATTAAGTGTCCCTGGGTCCATGAAGATTTGACTTTTCCATACAGACAAATGCAGGGAGTGTGGTCCTGTGCTTTCCCTTTAAACTTTAATTAGAAAGAATCCCTCTCTTTAAATCTATTTTGTCCCTGCTCACATACGTTTGTAGGCAGCCTCTGCTAGTTGGTTGGATGAAGACCACTATGGATCCTTTTCAGTAGATCTCGGCTCAGGGACCGTGGGACTTAAAGTCTAAAGTATAATGTGCATCCCAGTTACTTTCATGCAATGAATAGCCATTACAGGCTGCTGGATAACTGAATGTCTCTCAGCCATGTGTAATAACATAACCTGCTTCATATTCACTATCTGCTGCTTCTTTAAACTCTAGATAATGGCAGGGAGGATTGTCTCATGCACTGAGATCCGCATTAGCTCAGTTGACATGTTAGCTCTGAATTAGGCTTGATATGCTGGCTTTGGAGTCCTGGGAGTAAATAGTGAGATTTCCATGTTTAGGGTGATATTGTTGAAAATGTTTCATTTGAATTACAGATGGCTCCAGGAGCATTGTGCCATGAGTGAGAGTAATTGGTGAAATGTAGATGACACACAATGCTGCGCACATTAATGCTGCGGCACATCCTGAAATTGGAGCTGCTTATTTCATTTCTGAATGCTCTTACTCTTGTTGTTTTCATAGCAGACCGATTTGTCTACTCTTCTCCTGTTGCACTGTAGATTGCGCCGGGGCTTTTGAGCAGCCTGCATGAAAAATGTCTGCTGTCAACACAGTGTGTCTCCTGGACAATGGGAGCTGAAATCCTGCTTTTGAGGGGCTTTTTTAATGGGTCGCAGCGACTAAAATCTGATGAAATGGAACAGTTGTGTTGGGTGTACACACACACACAGAGAAGAGAGGATGGAGAGGAAGACGCTGCGGTGAAAGAACAGATTTCCGTGTTTTCAATTCCCTTGAGCACCAGGAGGACGCTGTGCTGGGGATTCACGCTGCGATAAAAGGGGAGAAACGAGATATCCCACTACTCTGTCCACCTGACGTCTTCCCTCTCATTCATCACGAGATGGACCTGTCACACAGCCCCTTGCTTCGGTCAATTATCACCATCATCCATTTCCAGCGTGAGACAATAAACAGCGAGCGGCCATCTGCTGCAGCGTCGCTGGAATTATGGATCCCGCATGTGCGGCCGCCGTCATCCTGTGATGAAAGGGCTCCTGAGGAGTTTGACGTGGTCGTTGCTTGAGACGAAATTTGAAGTTGTCAGCTCAGACGCAGCGAATGAACGAGTGCATCTTGTGCTCTTCGGACGTCATTTAGCAAAGGCTGACATGTGTCGGTCCACGCGGTTCTGCTCGGCCCTGCGGGGGTGGATGGAGGCTTCGTTTGGACCACATCAACATGCTGCATCGCACTCACACACACACTCACATGATGGAGTGTAGTGTTAGAGATATCTCTAACAGCCTCATGTTGTGTCATTTAGCATCTGCCGCTGCGGTGCTCCACGCATCCCAGCACGTATAGCCACGACCGCAAGTTGTTCATATTTTCACCTCATTTTCGACATCATTCACGCCCGGGCTGATGATGGCAGGTGATAACACAACCATTGAAGCATGTGAGTGGACGTAAGCATCTGGGAAACGCGGGAAACTTTTTGCAGAAAGCGCTGAAGACTTTTAATTTACGGGCAGCAATGCCGATTTCAAGTCTCAGCTGTGTCATTTTTATTTTATTTTTTACTTGTTTTTTAGTCTCATGGGTGTGCACATTGATAAAAAGCTGTGAGAGGAATTTCTTCCTCACCTCTGGTTTTACATCAAGGTGCTGGTTTGGAGTAAATTCAGCCACAGCTCTTCCATGGGATATTTTCCTCAAAATAAAAGCTTGCAATTAGTTGTATTTCTTATGATTTCAAAGTTGCCTCTAAGGACTTGATGTTTGACTATAACGTCTTTAAAAATTCTGGCCTGAAAAATTAATCAAGTCTTGGATAAATAAAATAACACAGTTTTTTCCTTTTCCTTGCTAATCATATAAGAGCTGGTCCTACTCTGCTATTTGATGATTTTCAAACTGTAAATCAGAGCATATACCTTTGAAGATTAAAGAGCAAATCTTCTGCCTTCAACGGCTATTCTTATAGGTTGCACTTCATGGTTTATTATGTTTCTTATTCCTGAGGCCTGATAAATGTTTTTGCTTTCTCCCTTTTCAGTCTCTTCAGTGGGTTTAAAACCCGGAGCTGGAAATCAAGCATTCCTTTGTTCCCTGTTCATTTGGAAGGCAGACTTTGCTGGCTTGTCCCTCTAAGCACTGATACTGTGGAAGCAGCTCAAGCCAAGCATCCTCGGAAAAAGACATTCTGCCCCGCTTAGCAGGCTCATGAATACTGAACGGCATTGTAAAGATCAAACGGAGTGAACGCAGTGTTCCGGCGTACGTGGCGGAGAGCGTGGCTGACACTTTGACACCTGCAATTGTGTCATTATTACAACGCGGTGAGGTAAATGTTTATTGAAATCAAAGTCTGCCATGAGCTATTTACTGCAGTTAGACATCTTGTAATAGTTGTGTTCACATTTACATTTTAATGTGGGAGAGAACTTCATTTAATCTGTCATCACTGTAAATGTGCTACCACTGTTCTTCCAGCATGATATTCTGGGCTGTGCTCCTGAGCTAGTCCGGCAGAGAACACCTCATTCCATATGTTTAACTACACTGGGCTATGGACTCAGCAGTAAAAGCCTCCTCTAGAGAGAGTACAGTGGCTGCCATGTGTATTTGTAGTCAAAAAAACGGGAAACGATTCTTGCAATGGTCCGCGCTGTTTTTTTCCTGGTGAACACTTATTGCATCCACTTGTCCTTCAACTTTGTTTGGTATCCTTGGTTGTGTTTTGGATAAATGAGGATCAAGACCCTGGCTTTCTGCATCACCAAGCTCTTGCACTGTTTCCTCATGGTCAAAGGGGAGAGGCTGGCACTCAGATGGAAAGCACTCTCAGCAGACGGTTTAGTAATTACACACTGGAAGCCAATCAGCCTGAACACCGCTTCTTAATTAGCAGAACAAAACAATGGTGCATGGATTGGAGGACCCTGGAGGTCACACGCTCACCTCAGGTGTCCCACCCTCTTCGGCCACTTGTCATCCACCCAATCCAGCCAATGGGCTCCCAGTGATTACAGTTGCAGGAGTCATGGTGCAAAGCGAATGAAGGAACCAGGTCCCACCGGATTTGGCGGAGTTACAGCATTTGGTGCTTCTCCACTTGGATGAAAGCAGAGGAGAGGTCACCTAATTCATTCTAATCAAGGAGACAGCAGCAACACGCATGGTATTCATTAGTAAACAAGAGAAAGAGCCGCCCCGCGACAAGCAATTTGGCTGTAATTAGCATGTAGCGGATCTCGCGGTGGGCGAAATCTCTTGTAGCAGCGTGGACAAACAAACCTTCGCTGTGGCGTGGAATTAAATCACTGTGTTTAATTCTAGCAATCGAGTGTGTTCACATCAGGTTACACTGGCTCGGAACCCACACAGGTTGATGGATGCTTCAACTATAAACCTGCATTCCTCTTGCACATTTGATATTTACTGGGATATTCATAATGTCTCGTAATGGACAATATGTGCTCGCAATAATCCATCCTGTAATGCTATCCAGGCCAAATTACTACCATGAGAGTACTGCTTCGGATTTCCTGTGTGGGAAGATCTTAGATGTCCACAGTCTCGTCACAAAGCGTCATAAAATGACAGTAAAAGCATTTCAGATTTGAAAAAAAAAAAAAAAAAAACCTGAAATATGTGGATAATAAGCTGAGGAGTGAGAGTGCAACAGAAGAAACAGGGCTGACTTGGTGCCAGGGAGTTTTCTGGGTTCTCTATCGTTAACAGTGAGTGTGCTGGCGATATTTTTTTCTTTTTTTCATGTCTATCAATGTCTCTCTCCAGAGCCTGCAGTTCCATGCTGTGTCATTAAAGGTCACAGCAAATTGGATCCTCATAATGAAGACAGTGTGAAAAAAGCAGGACTTCTTAATAGCTTGTAAGGATGCCAATAAATGCTCTGATTATTATTAATGATTTTTTCCCAGTATTGATTTGGGCCCGTCTTGTTGTCAGGGTCTTGGGGGATCTCCTACCATCAAATTAGAACCGTGAGCTGTTCTCCAGTGGTTAAGGACTGCTCTGCATATGTTTGTTTTTTCATTCTGGTTATACATACAAAGCAGTGCATATACTGTAGTTCTCACCAGTTCTGTCTGCACTAGGAGAGTACTGAAAAAGAACTAGGCTGAGTATTCTGCATAACTGTAGAATTTTAAAACCAGACCGCGACAGTTGAATAGTGGTGGGCTGTTTCACAATTCCTGGAGGGCAGTAAAAACTTTAGTTTGTTCTTCTTTATATTAACCATATGCACATCTGATATCGATTATTATTTATGATGTGAAATATGGATGGGCCTTTTTCTTCTGAATAAAGACAATATATTATTAAAGTGGATTTCTGATGACTGTCACGCTAATGTTCTTCAACAATAAAACATAGTTGGTGTAATTTCTGTCACATGTAAAAGAGGCAAAGAATTTCAGGCGATAGAGGGAATTAATGACATGAGAGTAAATTAATGTAAATAGGTTTTTCATTATTTACATACTGGTAGTTCATTCTGCTCTCTTCATTAATTTGTTTCAAAGTGAAAATAAAGTGGGTTTTTTCCGAAGCACTTTAATTTAAAAAATGAGCGAATACAAAAGTAGAATTAAAATGACACTGGTGAAGCTATTGGTAGAGTAACAATGTGAAACTAGAACTAACCACATAATTATTGATTGGAATGTTCAGGTAGGAAAGTAAGTTGGAGAATGTTAATGTTGTGAGACAAAATAAAGAAAGAAATGGGGGAAGTCAGATTTGCATTGGGTGATATTGCACCGTTTTCTTTACCACTTGGAGGTTATATAAGTTGATCTGAAGTGCCTGTGATTAAAGGAAAGAAAAAATCCACTACAAAACAAAAATAGGTCATTATGGCTCACGAGGCCGTATTGTGTATTTTGGAACTAAAAGAGAGAGATTATAAATGCAGTGGGAGGAGGGCCGGAGAATACATTTTGTTTTTCATGAAAACGCTATTGATAAAGATTTGACAATTAGCATACATTTTTAGGACGGTCCCTAACTGCAACTCCTCAGTTTCCCAGCCTCTGTCGTGTGGTGAACAGTTGCCGGTTTTAATATTTAATGATGTGATAAAAAGGACCAACTGATGACCAGGGCAACCGAGTTTCATGAGGATGAATATTGAACTCCCATCGAATCTCCATATCTTTAACCTGTATCCCATTAGTTAATTACAACCTCATTGATGACAACAACAGTGATTACATTGGAAACAGTAGAAAACAGCAT
Source organism: Pseudorhombus dupliciocellatus (assembly GCA_016785235.1). Classification (NCBI taxonomy): domain Eukaryota; kingdom Metazoa; phylum Chordata; class Actinopteri; order Pleuronectiformes; family Paralichthyidae; genus Pseudorhombus; species Pseudorhombus dupliciocellatus. The sequence continues at coordinate 331,262 of JAFBJW010000129.1, read as the reverse complement.
TCAGAGGTTGTTTGTGTTTACCTACATAACAAATGATGAATGAATCGATGTGATGAATCATGGCGGCTAGGGCTTGTTGTGAGTGAAATGCTCAGACTATACCTTCAGCTAACACTTCTTCTCCTGACCCTGTTGTGCCTGTAATGGTTTGTTTCCGCCCAGTTAGTATTTGCCTTCTGTCCCAGCTGGTTTCCTGTCATCACGACACCGGCTCCCAGAGAGTTCAGTGCTTGGTAACGCTCACAGCACCTTCAGAGGACAACAAGATGGGAGCACCTCCACCCCTCCCCATCAGTGCTGTGCCATATCGACTGCCAAGTGGATATTTCAGCTTGTGTTCTGTGACATTTGGCTGCCTGAACAGAGGTGTTGAAGACAGCCATCACCGAGAGTGGAGGCAGACCGGGTGGGAGGGAGAGAAGAAGAGATGGAAGGAGTAAAAAACATAGCGGAGGAGGGGTGTTGAGAGAGAGAGAGAGAGAGAGAGAGAGAGAGGGATGGAGCTGGAGGGGTTAAGGCAAAGCAAGAGTGAGAGAACTGTCATATTCACCCTTATCACAGCCGTCTGCATTTCTCCCTGAATGTCTCTTTCAAGCGCTGGCGCAGGGTGCATATTAACTGTAATTGTCTGTCTTTGTCCAGGCCCCTGCTACTCCGTTCACATGTCGCATAGCCTCTGTAGGCGAACGCCACCGCGCACTCAGAAAAAGCTGAAAGTCTCACCAGCACTACAAATAGACACCTCCTTGGTTTCCGTCCAAAGGATTTATTAATTCCCCTCCAGGGAGTGGGCCGTGGGACATTTTGCCATGATGTCTGAACAGGAGCGAGGGGGATAACAAATCAGCCGAGGGTGTGATGCTGAATAGTTCATGCACAAACACTAGCTATGATTTATTCATTCAGTAAAGAGAAGTGGGGAGATGTGTGATCCCTGTAAGCACGGAGTCCTTTCATTGGATAAACTGTCCAGATGTAGTGTCCCCAGCTTACATTAAGTAGCTCATCAGAAAGCTGTTATGCAACGATAACCTTGAAATCCAGCGCGCTGTAGAAACGCCCGGCACATAAATCCCTGCATCAGATAACTACAGCAGGTGGAGACACATACCCGAGTGAAATTTAAGAGAAATTCTTCCATGTGATGTGTGTTGGAATCAGCTGGCACACACACACACACGGACTGAGTCATGAGTGTTCATGTTGCGCACTTTGAGGTGCAAAAGTCTCAGACCACTTTAAAGAGGTCTGAGGCTCTTAGACGTCACCGTGCGCTGGAGGGATGTGTGAAGACGCCGTGTGCTTTTAGGAATGCGCGTGATTAGCAAGGAGAACATGATTTCATTCCAGTGTGTTGCTTTCTTAATGATTTTATCAGAGAGACATCACATGCGATGTGAGGCCCAGAGGGCTAACCACCAACAGGCCAGAACCAAAGCAAACTACTCTGCTGGCATACGTGCACGACCCACCATGTTTTTAATTTCGTGATTCCTCTGTTCTGCAGAGAGACTGAAGATTATGGGAAGAACAAATCCAGTCCTACAGTGTGTGTCCTCCTGTAATTATGACATTTTAATAAGAACGTTGTACGAGATGTGCGGTGATTCTTGATTGCCAACGACAAAGCAAGAAATTCCCCAGGGCCCCGAGTTGAGTGGGGCCCCTAATAGCAATTTTGTGCAAGCTCCATTAAAGTCTATAAAAAACAAGTCACTGCATTACACAGCCCAGTAACTGAACCACTCATTTCAGCAATATTGTTAGAACTGGGTTCACCTGGACAGAGCTTGGATGTGTCCAGTCCCACCGTTGCTTTGATTACAATAAGTGTAATTGTTTAGCTTTATCGAAACAAAGTTAGAAAATGCTTCCAGACTCAGTGAGGGCGGCCGTCTGCCTGGACCTGTGGGGGTGAGTGGAGAATAATGGGGAAAGAGGAGGTGGGTGGACATGAGGGCGTAGAGCAGATAGGGAGATGGAGAGGTGGAGCCAGGAGAGAGGAGAGGGAGCTCAATAACATCATACATTCTGACCTCTGATGAATGTTAGTCAGGCTTTCCTGTACAAATACGTCTCCAGCAGTGATTTAAAGAGCGGTATTGGGTCTGTGAGCCTAATCTCATCCGGCAGGGAGTTGCATATCCTGGGGGCCCGGACAGAAAAGGCCTGGTCACCTTGAGCGGCCAGCCTTGACCTGGGGTAGACCAACAGTGACGGACTGAAAGGAAAATTCATTTCAAATAAATTATTTTCAAATTAAATTATAAGTTATACTGTTCAAAAACTGAATCAAACTAGTCACAGAATATTTCCACTTTTAATTCAATAACAAATTATTACACTTCACGAAGGAGTGGGTGCATGTTCTCTGGAAAAGGAAATAAGCGATGTAACACCATTGGACTGTAATTGTAATTGTAGCTCCGGGGATGATAATCAACCAGTCCACTGAAGTCCAGCTGGAAATGTCTCAACAGCAACTGCGACTGCTACAAATTCAGTTCGTATAAGGAGTGGACGACCTTTGTGTTGTCTGCAGGTGTTTCCATGGCGTTTATGGCTCTGAATGGAGCACGTCAACATTCCTTGGAACCTGATTCAAGTCAAACAAAAGCCTGAGCCTGAACGTGAACTAACATGACGGCTGTGAGACTTGACTTGAAGCAATGATTGAGAGGAAGACACTGAAAGAGTCTCAAGGTCTAACCTGGGAAAAATGCTGCTGTAAAGATTTAAGACAGCGACAGGCAGGTTTTCAGAGAGACGTGTTGAATATTTAATTGCCGCACAGAAGGGACCAGTTGTCGACTTCCTGAAACAATATTAATTCGGCACACAGGACTTTACCAGGTATCACTTCTTCTCAGACATCAAAATTCCGAGGCGGTGAAGGCACTGAATTCACAGTTTCTGAAACTACACAGACGGCACGTTTCCAATAAGGTAGAAGTCCTTTGTGTGTTGTAGCAGGGATTTAGAAAATCCACAGTTCCATGGCGTGGGTTTCATTGTTGGAGAATAGCTGATGCCCTCAGAGGCCGCAGAGGAAGTTATGCACGGTGAGACAATGTTGACATTCCGGCTATGCTTAGCATGTTCAATTCTTTCATGGCTTAGGGAGAAATATGTTTCTTTGATTGACAGGTGTTTCAACCAATCACACGTCTATTTCTCCTCTCAAGGTCGTCGCTGAGAGCCCATTCAATACACAGTAACAGGTCTACAGACATTTAGAAGACGGCGTGTTAGCAACCGCTGGTCCGAGACACTTACATGTGGAGCCATACCATAAACAAATAGAAAATGCTGTTTCATAATGCCTTTTATGGTCTCTGTCTGGATCTCTAACGAGAAGACCCCGCCATGGATTTATCCTACTCTGGGATTCTCTGTGATGGCAGTCCTTCAAGACTACACACAGAAATCTGATTAGATCTGTCTTTTCAACTCTCAACATATGCTAAGCGACACACTGCACACGCATGAGGGCTCTCGTTCCAGAGCCTGTAGGTTTTACACAGATGATGATGAAGACATATCTGCACCGTAAGGAAGATCAGAGTAGGCAACCGTGTTTTTGAAAGACGACAGCTGCTCTGTGAAAAAATGTACCGTTTATATCGTAGTCAACCAGGGACCGAGTGAAAGATGGTTGAAATGCCAAATGCCTCTGCAAATGTTCATTTCATGCCAGGAGATGTGTCATGACATTAAGACATGTTACAGTGAAGTCACAGTGTAGCGCACTAAATGATTTACTTTGTTTGCAGGTGCAGCATGCGTGTTTAAATAGTCATGTATGCTTGGGCTCAGGAGTATTCCCTGGCCCTCTCTCACGCTCACACAGATGGTTCCACTTTAAAGAGAAGCAGAGGAGAGAAAAGGGACAGACAGGGTGCAAACTTAATTTGGTTCTCATAAAATTCTCAGGAGAACAAAGACAAACTGTTTATTGCATCACTGAGACGTGAGATGCCCTCCTGCATGTTTACCAGCACAGTTCATCAAAACACAAGTGAATTTAGACACAATTCAAAGTAAATATGGTGATGAATGAAAAGGTTGGCGTGGCAAATTGTCTCCATCATCACACTAAGTGACTCTGAAACGTATTCAGTCACTTTTTCATAGTTTTTCCTTCCTTTTATTCAGCCATGGCTTACAGCCTCATCTTTACACAACTTCTTCTTTAGTCCACTGTGAACTTTTAGATACAATATGCAAAGTATGCATAGGGAAAAAAACTATTAAAATTAAATAAAAATACTCTACATATACAGAAATAGTACATAGTTTTTTAAGGTAACATTTCATCAACATTTTTTCACAGATTAAACTATAAAACTATTTGCTGTTCTTCACTGAAGGATCTTAGCTATTTTTTTAATCTTTAGAAAAAGATTGAACGATCGAAAGAGAAGATGATTCTTCTCCTTTATTAATAAATCGGGCCAAATATGACGAGCACGATGATGGAGGTTCTCACACATGTACTGGCAAAATAAATGATAAACACAATGCGTTCGTGAAGCTCTTCTATTGTCCAGTGCTATGGTACCAAACACACACGGTGGCGTGTAGATGGTGCATCAATAGATCAATAAATAAGACGTGATGAACAAGGCCAGGCTGGCTGTGAGCTGAACACTCGCCGAACGCTCTTGGAGGTGAGTGTTTTTCTGCAGTTTTTCTCCGCGTCAGCTCTTCTGACACGCTGCTGTGGCGGCGCGATCCTCTGTGACCCTCTTTGTCATCACCTGACACCCGACTCTGTCTGTCGGTCCAGCGCGGTACAGCGCGGCAGATTAGCATGATCAAGGTCAGTCTGAGTGCATCGACCTGAGCGAGTCGCAGCAAAGGTGAGAGGATGCACCTGCTGGCCCCCCTGCAGATTGATTTAATTAAGGATATGGGTGCAGATTTGTTCCTATGACGCCTGAAGGGGAGAAAAAGAAGAGAAAGGGAGAGAAGAGGAGAGACACATAATCAAACCGAGAGTGCAGGGGAATTGATGAATGGGCTTTTAATCTGCATAGAAATAGCTGGGTTACAAAATTGAGCTGTGGTCTTCTCGGCCCGGCCTGATGTACGAGGGCTGTGGGAACCACGTGCAACACACACACCCGCACTTTATGAGAGGAAGTTTGTCCTTCCAACACTGACCTTATTCCCCGCCTTAATTAAATGCTCCCTTAATGACTTCCCTGTCTGGGCATTGCTTTGCTGACTTGTTGGTGCACATACGTGTGCATGCATGAAAGGGCGTCTGCCCCCACACACACATTGGAGTGGTGCGCATGCTGGGCGGCTGAGCTCTGCATGTGCACGTGGGAGGTGCTTAGATGTAAAGCGCTATGTGTATTTACGGGATGGTGATACTCTCACGCACGATATGATGTTTGCCAATATGCGTGTTGGTTTGCGTGTGGAGAATTCCCCACCACGCGTGCGCACGCTAACCCGTCCTACACCCTTATTTCATTAACCTACGTGCCTGTAATTGTATTGCAGCTGAGTTAGTGCTCCTGAAATCACTGTGGAGACTTTATATGAACCAGCAAAACCCTGTGATTAAAAGGGTTGGTGTGCAAACCTGGGAGTGTGGGGTGGAGGCTACTTAATGAGATTTTTAACCAACTAATTCAATAGTCAAAAGTAAACAGCAAGGAGCTGGGAAGTGGGAGAGACGCTGGGGGCGAAGCCGGGGTAGCATGGGAACATGCACACAATCAGTCCGACATTAGCGATGTGCCGTTATTCTGCAGCGCCACCAGACCAAGTGAGGATTAGTGTGCCCATGTTTCATTTCTTTCTCTTCCTCACAGGACCCTCCTCTCCCTCCCACCTTGCTTTAATCCATCAACGTGAGGACTAATCCTTTTGAACATTCAAAGCAAGTGCCAGCGAGGCAGCAACATGATCAATTACCGACATTCAGCTGCTGTCCCAGGCTACTACGTCACGCAAACATCAGGACAAGCACATTCATTCAGTTGATGCTGCTTTTCTCATTTTTTTCGCCCCCTGTTGCCGTCTTATGAAAAACGCTCTCTTCTACAGGGCATCGCAGGGAGCAACACTCCACAGACTCAAACTTGACCTTGTTGTTCCCCGAAAACGGAGCCTAATCATTTGTACTGGCTTTAATGACAGTGTGATAATGACTTGCAATGTGCTTGTCAAGATGTTGTAGCTGTATAAAACTGACTCCTCCTGCCGCTCCCTGACAAACACGCGCACGTTCTGTTATTATGCTGTCAGGTGTTGGTGGTGTTGGTGGTGGTGGGGGCGGGGGGCGCGCTCCTGAGTTAATTCCTCTGCTGTTTTACTACAGCCATGCTTTTTTTCTCTTTGTGCATTGTTTCTCTGTGGCCTACATAATGGCCAGTGTTCTGGTGAAAAGGATCCTGAGGGGGAGACTCTAATAACCCAGATAGATAGTGCTGTTACATTTCTATCTCGAGGCACTCTGTCTTTGCCTGCCAGTGCCCAGGTGCCTTACTCACAGCATTCACCGCACTTCCTCTGCCATGTAAATAGTATCTATCACCTGGAGAACAGGTTGAGGCATGAGATTGGGGTGGGGGGGCTGGGGGCTGGGGGGAGATGGTGGGGGGAGGGGTAGCCTCTTGTCAGACTGCACATACATTCTTATCAAATGTTACCTGGTGTGATTCCTCATTTTTTGCACAATGCAGAGTGAAAATGGTTTTTAAAGATGTGTGTGTATGTGGATGAGGGAGCTGTGGCGTCTTAGTCCGAGAGCAATGTCACACTCTGCAAAACTATCATATTGATAAAAAAAAAAATGGTTTGTCTGTTGTCAGTGGATGTGCTCATGCGGGGGTAATGGACCGTGAAATGCATCAAGTCTCTGTCACTCTCCACACTGGTCAGCCATTAAATGCTTTATTTTCTCAAGGAGGGAAACAGCTTTGATCTAACATGTGCCGCCACAGGCCTGTTCAGTCATCATGACTGACCCACACGAGTCCAACTGCCTTCAAATAAATACATGAGAAAAGGTCAAAATCATTATAATCATAGACTTTCAGACTTTCCTCTCAGACATGGAAAATCATTGGATTATTGTAGAGAATGTAATTATTATTTTAATGAAAAGCCCCAGGATCTGTACAACAATCTGCAGCACTGCCCGTTTATTTCCATTTGATCTGGTTTGTATCCATGATTTTCCATCAGCAGGGAATCAGAGTGGCTGGAAGAGCATGGGTGGAACGGCCGTGCTAGGTAGAGGTCTCAGCCTTCACGCATATCTTACACTACATCACATTGATAGAATCCAAAAAAATGCATTTGAAGAAACATAGAAACAACCTTTGGGATTAAAAGGACACGCTCTCACTTATAATTGTCTTTTAGGTTTCGCCCAGTGTATAACCTGTAGTGCAGCCAACAGCCAGTGGCCAGAAAGATAATGTGGCTTTTGGGGAGCTGCCATGTCTTTATTTTCCAGCATACTTACACAAAGGAACATTACACTTGTGGACAACACCTGCATGTCGACCAGTGTCGGATTTTTTTTGAATGAAACTGCTCACCTTATCATTCAGCATTCAGTGTCAATCGGAGCAGTGACGAGGGGTTGGCTAAAGTTGCCCAAGTGAGGGGAGCAACAAGAAGCGAGAATTGTCGAGCCATGAGGTGAGAGTGGTTGAAAGGAAACTGATGGTTGACAAACGTGACATCGTGCAATCAGCCCTCCTCTGATTCAGGATGGAGCGATGAATACCTAATTACGCTGCTTGGTGAACCATGTGGATCATTTGAGTTAGCTGATTTTTCACACCCCTCACCCAATCTAAAAGAAATATTTAAATATAAGCTGTCACTGCTAATTCCCAGTTCGGCATGTGCAGTCATAGAAAGAAACCACTGCAGGTGAAGAGTTGACCCAGATATATTTCTGTGTGAACAGAGATTTGGGGTTTGACTCTAAATCAGTTGCGTGAAAGGACTGACAAGATTGTAAATCCTCATTTATAGCTGCTTTCAGAAATGCATATTTTCCTGTTTTTTTTTTTTTTTTTTTTTCTGGAGAGGCTTTTTGCAAGAACACAAATGTCTAAATCAGTTGCCCTGCCACCACTGTCTGGGGAATGTCAGGGGAGTGAGCCCGTGTCAGGAAAATGTCCACATGCAGCTAAAAAAACAAATCTGAAAAAAGGAGCGTTTTGACAAGAGTTGCAAAACATAGAAGTCGAAGAAGACCAAGAGGAAGATGTCAGCTTGGACAGACAGGAACATCGAGAGCTTGTTTGTTTGTCACACCGGTGCCAATGTGCTGTTTTCACAACCATCATATTTGACCCTAGCATCTATTACCCCGAAGCCACTTCTTGTCTGGATGTTCCAACCATTTTCATGAAAGCCCTTGAATCAGAACATCTTCTGCTGCGTTTGTGAAAGGAAAGCTCCCAACAATGGCTGAACTGAGTCCTCAGAAGTCTAGACTGGAAATGATTTAAATTGGGCAAGATATTAGTCATGTGACAATCACACAGACATACTTATCATAAAAGTGAATGCTACTTCAGAGAGAGAACATTAAGCTGCTAATTTCCAATCTTAACATCCCATCAAATAAAATACAGCCTCTTCCTCAGTGTGGCTGCAGCTGATGCCCGTTGGATCTGCAGTCTCGGTACGTCTCCGGTGAACTATTATGACGAGACCACAGGGCCTCTGCTGCCTCGGCAGATGATAGAAGGTGACCTGATTAACCTGACAATTGACATTGAGCATCAAGAGTCCACCTTGACACGCCACTTTATATAATCAAGGGGTTAATTAAGCACTTAACACATGAAATTGAATGTAAGACCAGTGAAATGGGATGTTGACCAGGGGAGTAGAGAAGCTGCTCTTAAGGCGATCGTTGCATCATGGCGCTAACTGGAGGTGGGCACCGCCAGGCAGAATGTCTCTGATTTAGTTAAAAAACATTAAAGCAGTTTTTCGACGTATCCCTCAGCCATTAGTTAGCAGATGACGGTTTTCTTTGTGTTTGGTGTGAGCAATCGCTGAAAATGATGAAACTCTGGGGGCTTTGTCTGGCTTGGCATGACGGATGACTCCGCCGCGAAAATAGGGCATTGTCCCCCGCTATCATTTATTATGAGTGTTGGCCAGGTTTGATGGAGGGAGCCGGGCAGTTTGGAGCGTAGATCATTCATCCAGAATGAGAGAGAGAGAGAGAGAGAGAGAGAGAGAGAGAGAGAGTGGAGATCTGCTGAAGAGCTCCTGCAAACCTGGTCTGAACGGACACAATGACATCTGGGCACACAGGGAAGAAAAGAAAACAACCGTCACGCTTCACTGCACTGCAAAAAGTCTCTCCAGCGAAAGCGGCTACTCTCAACACACACACACAGACTCTCATAATGCCCTGCACATGTGTTGTGTTTGTTTTCACTGTCAGAAATGTACGTCTGACTGTGTCGCAGAAATGTCACACCTCGCCGGACCTGGCAACCCAAACCTGCTGCAACAAACTGTTGATTTTGAAATGGCTGCTTGTGAGCTGTTTGCCTCCAATTGTGTGCAAATCTCTGAGCCAGAGATTCATAGTTAGGTACCCTCCTCTGCCAAGGGGATGTGTTCACTGATTGAGTGAAATAGGGCAAGGTACTCTGTCAGGGATGTCACTCGAGGGTACATTCTGCTAATGTATCCAGCTGTCTATCTCTTAACATATCTCAGAGGACGAATGATACTCGGTTAGAGGAATCGCAGCGCCCATCATCAATCACGTCCGACACCGGCCACATATTCACAAATATTAACAAAAACACTCTGCCAGGCTGCTGCAAAGTTTCTGGGCCACATGAAAACAGAACACCCGCCACAAGGTACATTCTGAGCTCATTGCAGCGCGGAGGTAAACAGCCAGGAATCTGAATCTCCTTTCCCTTTTTTTTCCCCAGGTTGAGACAGTATGCCATTTGCGGCGCACCTTAATATTTTATTAGGCTGAATGTTTAATGGGCAAATCTGGAAATCTGAGCATTTCTGTCAGTAAAACAATAACCCAGCCATTTGTGATTACATGCAGCCACTCTGCTCGCGGAGCAAAGCTGAAACTTTGGGGGGAAAAAAAAGCCCTTCCACGTAACCTGCTGAGAGAGCACAATCCCTGGCAAGGAACAGTAACTACACACAGCTCTGTGAAGCTGGTAACAAATAAATAACTGGTAATGATGCATCGACAGAGCAGTGCGGCCAATTAACTGTAATTAAAGCAATCAAAGTTCTCACGGAAAACAGCCATCATGATAAGTTCCTCAGTTTCGCAAATTAACATGCACGGACATTTAGTGCATGTCTCTGTGTGTGTGTGTGTGTGTTCTAACAAACCCTTGTTGTTTATGCACCGACCATCCATTGTCTCTCATTCCCATGCATATCCCAGGCAGACAAGCTTGTTTACTTTAATTGAACAATGTTGCAGTCAGCACTTTGTTCCAGCGCAGTGCTGATGGATAGCCGCCGTGATGGACATACATTGCAAAAGGCTTTTAGACAGGATCACGAGTGCTGCTCTCGACAGAAATAATCCCAAGATTTTGCCGACGTTCTGCCAAAAGCGCTGCGCCACACTCAAAACATCTTGGCGCCCTTTAAGTCTGTGCTGAGCGGTGACAGTTTGGCTCGCGCACACGTACTCTAAGTCGAAAACAAAATGCTGCTGGATTGGCTCATTTCATTGATGAGGCTGTCATCAGCAGAGAGCAACACGTTCATTATTCAAACGTGCAGGTGCACAACCGAGATGGGAACACAGTTGTCAGGATTGATTTTGGCTTAAACATGAAAAGCCTTTTTATTTAACAATATCAACTGATGATTGGTGAATTTTTCCAAATGTCTTAAACACAAAAACATGTTTTTCATCTATGTTTTAATATTCCATATCACATAGGCTGTTTCCTTTATATTATTAGATACCATCATGAAAGGTTCACATGTGATTTGCTTCATGTGTCCCATTACTCATGTATTCATGCTAAATAATACAGCAGTTACATATTGAATCAGTAATAATACGTGGGCCTGTACTAATAAAATGGTTTCACACTTCATATTTTATCATCTATGGAATTATTCCATTCATTCTGAACAACAATCGCATCCTTTCATCTACTGAGCTCCATAGATCCCACTGAGTTCCGGTGATAACCCTGCACACACCCCATTAACATTGTGTGACAATAACAGATGCAGATAAGACTGCTTATTGTTGAGCTATCTCAAAGTTTTGTTCTCATGAAAAAGGAAGCTTCAGATGATTTCCTTTTGTCTTTAGTTGAAGAAATCCAGTGGGCAGGTTAGAAGAGATTAAAGATCAGCTCAAAGGAAAAGTTGGTTCATCACATGTTTCTGTTCCACATACATCCCACATGTAGGGAAAACAAAAAAAGCTTCTTTATTTTAGCACTATATCCCTTGAGTCTAAAAGAGAGAAAATGTGCTATGCAAGTGTTAATGAACTGAAGAAGAAGATGTCATTGTGAGATACCGGCTTTATTTCATGCCTGGCCTGGAACAGAAAGTGTTCTCTGGGTCACACATTAAGCATTTCAGAGCTGTGCACAGGTCTGCTTGAGTAACAGGCAAGTATCCATTAAAAAAAAAATAAAAAAATTATATATGATCTTCAGTGTGTATGTTGCATTGATCTGCACCCATTACCTCAGCTGAAACATTAGATCATCAAAAGACTGATTAAATCAATTCATCTGGTCCTTGGGTCATTCTGTTTGACATGTAATATTTTTAAAATATATTGTGTCGCTGTAATTGGGTAAATATTTCTCCGAGATATCAAAAATCCTCTTGCAGCAGCAGCAGCGCCACCCGTGGACCAATTAGTCTTCTTCCAGACCATCTTCAGGGTTTTGGTGCATGAGAGCTCAGAGGAGAAGCAGCCAGACACACCTGCTGAGGATGTGGGAGGACACACTCTCAATGCACATTGGGAAAATAAAATGATCTGTCTCAAAGTATACAGGGTAAATGAAAACATTATGAGACTAGATGTACAACAAACTGAAATGTTGTGCAAAGTATTTTTGCCTGGGGGGGGCGGGGCTGCAAAAGTAAAGGTCAAAGAGCAATTAATTTTTTTTACCTTGACAAAAAGCAGTTCAGACATTAGCTTGATAAATGACTGATTACAGTAATTAGGTAGATATGCAAATGTTTCAATTATCTTTTGGTTGGTTTCAGGAATCAATGATTCCCCTGAGCAGTGCTGCACGCTGGGACTGTCTGTCCAGATGTCCAGAGACCCCGTCTGACCGAAGACACCATGCATGTATTGGAATGGAAATGTCCAACATTAAATAACGCATACCTTGGCCTCTAGCGACTCTCCAGCGTTGGCCCCGGCTTTCAGCAGTCTGCTAACAACACCATTAAGGAAGAATGGTTTTCCTCAGGGCCTCATACGCCAGATTATTAAGGCGCTTCTAACGCTGGGCAGAAACCATATTTTTTTTCCTTTTCACATAACATTTTTAAGGGACCAATCAAACAATGCAGGATAATGATCGTCTCAGTTTGACAGGGCATCGTTTCACACATGGTGAATTCACTCCTGGACGTTATTTTTCAAATTTAGTAGAGCCTAAACGCCTAAACCTGCACTAGTAGTATTACATATTAACGAGAAGGGCATCCTATCTGTTGACTGCGGATGAGTGTGGAGCAGCAATGATATGTGAATGTATTGAATAAAATGTGCTATTTTAGGAGCCTCACCAGGAGTAAAACTAGCTAGAAGAGCAGACGGCCTGCAGAGAGGCCTCGGGAATGATGGGAGTCAATTATATAGTGTCTACAGCCATAGAGCTCTAACAGGTAACACTGCCAGTGCCAGCCATATGTCAGGTGCTACAGATTTGTGTCTGGGTACCTGCCCTAATTATAAAATTTCTCTTGGAGTAAGGGCCACATGCCATCGCCCCAGTGTTGCTATTGAGGCAACATGCAGGCAGAGGAATGCTCACCTGCCATAGACGCTGGCCCAGGAGCTGAAGTGAGTGACATTTCAGCAAAGTGCAAAAAAGCCATATAGTGAAGTCTCAATGGCCAGTGGCCTGACAAAGAATCTTTCACACTTTCCAAGCCTGGACACTGATCTGCACAAATCACACAATCCCACTCTATTGGATTTCTTTATATATAAGTCTGCAGCGGAGGATCCACTAGCCTGCCATTTTCAAACTGCCTCCTGCCTGTGAAGAATGCTTCAGGACTGGGATTGGTCGCATTTGATGGAAACCTTCAATGTGCATAACCACTTAGGCTCTCTGAGGGACAGGATCCAAGGACAGGAAACTTACTGTCAGTAATACTGTCAGTGTGTCCCTCCTTATTATTACGAGAGATGAGTGTCTCTACTGATAGAATCCAATCTGCGCCGATTCCCACAATAACACGCTGCACAAATACCCCAACGCTCAGCGTCCATTTACATGTCAGCCCGGTTGGGCCTGGATTGTAGTTCTGTGAATGGGAGGGTTCCACTGAAGGACACTGACACAGAAACCATGTATACTGCACATCATGTGATGTACATGGACTTTAGATTAGGAGTTTAGGAGTTTAGCAGAGTAGCAATGTCAGTAACTCAGTTCAGCACTTAATTGATTTATTGGATGGATTCACATGATACAGATAGTTTTCCAACATTCATTGTCACCAGAGGATGAATCCCAAACATTAATAATTCCTCAGAATTTCCTCTAGTGATGCCATCAGGTCAAATCGTTCACTTTTCAAGGTAAGGTAGATTGATTTGTGTAAATATATAAAGACTTCATTACAGACTCGACTCCACCCCCAAGGCCCAACACTCTTCTTAAAGATCAAGGACAACATAACCTCTTTTATGGGTCATAGTAAATAAATATGAAAATAAAGGGACGGAACAATTCAGCGTAAGAGTAATCATCTGATTTAACAAAAGTCTGCATCTCCATGTTTATTTTTGACTCTGGGGACAGATGATCTGAAGGATTTTCTTTTATACAAGGATTTTATGAATCTTCCTCATGAGCACTCGGTGGCACTCAGACTGTGACCGACTGGAGGCAGAGATGCCACACACAGTCGCTGTGTTCGGTTCTTCTGCGATCTTACAGTTTGCAGAGTACAGTGTTTGCACAGGGGCTCTGAACGGCTGCTTGGGGGCTATAAACAAACAAGGCACAAATGCAGTGCAGTCGTGTGAATGACGGAATTGAGACATTTCACTTTTAACTTTGATTTAAACACGTTCAGGCCTCTGAGGATATGACAGAATCCATATGAAGGGATATCAAACATTTTTCAACAAAACCATAATCACCCTTTTTGATACTAGAAAGAGGAAACGTGTGAAAGGGCACAGACTTCAGAAACACTCTCGTCCTTTTCACATCTTGCACAATAAAGAAGTTGTTAATGACGATAATAACGATGTAGATTATATCCTTGGATAAATTATTTGTCGCGAAGAGGTTTTTACACCGCTCCTCTTCATAACTCCTCATCAGGCTTTAAAGCAGTGGCCCCCACAGAGCTGGTTTTAATCTGATTAATCTTATTTGCTGTTTGAAATGAGCAGATCGATGCCGCTGCCCTCATTGAGAGCCGGTGTATCTCAGCGCGCTGAAGAGCGTCCTTATCTCGCTGTGCCTCTCAGGCATGAAAATCCTCAGTTACAAGCCAAGTTCAAATGTTAACATGTACACCTACGCGGGTCTAAAACTTCGACGCTTACAAATCCTGAAAGGCGAGGGAAATTATCTTGATGCCCACGGTGCACAGGGAGCCGGCACAGGGGGAACAAACGCTCGGCTCTCTTGTGCTGCGAGCAGATAACAGAGGCCGGCCCACACTATCTGCAATACACAGCGCTCTGATAAGATTTCCGTGTGATTTGCTGCTATCAGTCACAGATGATCAGCTGTTTGCGCTGTCCAAACAGACAAAACATATAATAATCATTTCTGAGCCCGCCGGCGCCTCGCAGCGTCTTACCTTCAGCGGCAGCTCGCGGCTCTTTGGTCGATGAAATGCTGCTGGTGCATCAGTTATGTTGACTCGCCTGGCTTGCATAGACATTTGCAGGTTTATAATACAGCACTTATTCAGCTGAGTCGGTTCATTTACACATGCGTGGAAATGCTGAATGGTGGGAAAATGGCAGGTTTTGTGCTGCATGGGGTCATTCCCCAACACCTCTGCTACAATCACAGTTAACATACAGTCAGTGCTGATGTAAAATGGCTGCATTGATCAAAACAACGTAAATGAAGACACGCACGCTGCATCTGGATGAGGAACCCAGAGGCACATTATCATTTGACCCACTTGCAGTGTTTTCTGACCCACTTATTGGGTTGCTTCTCTAGGGTCTGGCCTTTTTGCACTTGTTAAGAGTGTACAGTGGCATACTACTTTGATGTGCGAGTATCGATTGTACTGATACAAGACTTGGGGCTGACCTATAGCATATCGATTGGAGAAAGCTGTCTGCTTTCTGCCTCGTCTCCGAGTTGATAAAAACTAATTCGGCAACGAGCTAACAGAGGGAGCATGACAGTCGGAGGGGAAGATAATCAAACAACAGGCATAAAACCGGACTCCCTGCTGTAATATTTTAGTATGTATGGCATCGCTCCTGCTGATCTGTTGTTTTCTTTCCCCTCGCTGTGAAGGCTGCCTCCTGACGGGGTTTACAGTCATATGCTGGAGTTAAACCTGTCTGCTCATTCAAAGGTCATTAGGTCGTTCCACGTCAGCAGGTAATGGCATTGACAGGGTTCATCTGAGCTGTGTTCTTACAGCCCGAGGGGTCCGGAGCGAGCTGGCGCCGACTGCAACCAGCGGCCAAAAGACCATCCTCACAGCTCGATGATCTGGCGATAAGTAGGCCAACCGCTGGGTGCAACTCAATTGTTTATGTACACAAGGAAGGAGGATGTGGGAGTGGGCATGTTGTTTCCTGGTGCCAAAAGTTCAGCGTGTATCATGGGATTACAAATCTGCTCCCAAATGTCTGTGGAACAAGCTAATTTGACAAAATGATGAGATTCAGACGGCCAAACTCTGGTAAAGACACACAGAAGAGCTTGTTTGAACAAGTGGTTAAAAAAAGAAACGTGTGCAAGCTGCATTAGATGAGATTATTATTTAAATATGAACTCTCTTTAAAAAAAAAATCACTTTTTGCTATTATCTTAAAAAAGGGGTCTGAGTATGCAGCTGCCAGTACTTTCAAGTGTATTGAGCGCAGTGGGGAGTGGGCATTCAGGGTTCAAATTAGAACCTGATGAGAGATTATAATGATGCTGCTCCATGGTTTAGTCCACATCCAGAGGGGCCAAATATCCAATTAAAACAGTTTCTCTCTTCCTGTGTGTCTCTCTCCCTCGTTCAGTAAGGTAATTACTGGAAACCCTGCATGTAAATTCAATTCAAGATAATATCACTGGAGAAATGGCTCACAACAGCCCACCAAATACCATCTCTGCTCTATGAGAGATGGTATTTTCGACTTCATTCTGCCAGACATTAACCATCGCACTGCGAGTGCGAGATCACAGATTCCACCTTTAATGCCACGTGGGACACAAGATGGTGTTCAACCACAGCTAATTCTTGTTATTTCCCGGCACTTCATTAACTCATACAGCGATCAGAATCCCATGCAGATCGCTGCAGCGTCCGCCGTCAACAAAAAGAAAATGTGAAAGATCTCTGTGTCAAAACACGTCTGGATCCAGGGCAGACGGGCGGGAAAAGGGCAGCTGAGTCGAGTTGATTGGTGGTACAAGAAGAGTGAGAGCTATATTTTATTTCCTGACCTTTCTGGGCTCACTTTGACGCCCTCTCTCCTCTGTCTGTATCGCTGATCAGGTGCACAGCTGTGAGCAGGCCGGGTCTCACAGGCAGTCCAAATGATCTCAACACACAATCTGTCTCGATAATGTTCCCAACCCCACGCCCTGCCTTTTCATCTTCACACTGAGATAATGCAGAGGTTGTCGCTTCCTTTCACACACGTTCTGAAGCCTTCTGCTGCTGCCAGAATGGACAAAGACAGTATTCTGTTTGCTCGTGATCACAGCCAGTGCAAAGGTTTAATGTGCGTCCAGATTAATCTGGTTAGATTGCTGCGTGTATTGGATTATCTGTATGAATTTTGAATGACTAATCAGTTCCAACTATTCTCCACGAAGCACGTTCATGTGTTTCCGGCCGTCACATCAATCATTCTCCTGCTCTGCCTCACTCTGTGCAAATAACATCTCTGTTTAACCTGGAATAACCACGCTCATCCACGGGGTTAAGATCGCTTTAACCCGCGTTTCACACACCGTAATTACACCCTTCGCGGTTTTGTTGAATGATTAGTCGGCAGGGCTGCAACAAAATTCAAAATTAAATTGCAGAGCCTCCTGCGTTAATGATGCGCTGAAACTTCAAGTTGGATGAAACTATCTTCTACAGCAGATTTTACTTCTGAGGTGGAGGAAGAAACGAGCTAACCTGAAAGGAAGAGGAAGTCCAGTCCAACCGTCGTCTGAAAGCTTGTTTTTTTTATTTTGGGGATCTGAAAATGGCACAAAACCCCCTGCTGAAAGTCAATTAACATAACCCTGACATAGTTCAACACAACACAGAGATACAAACAGCACATTTAAATTCAGGGAACCTGCAGGCGTTCAGATAAAGCCAGCATCAGAGGCGGCACAATTTACCTGTAAATAGAAAAAGTGTGAATAAAGACATCCGCGTGAGACTTTTTAACTTCCGATAACACCGCAGCCGATCTGTATTCAAAATAGTTAGAAATCTGACTTCTGGTGGCAGCAATAAATTGCGGGGAAACTTTTTGCGGGCGCATATTTCATGAAGTGGGAAATGTATTCTATTCAATGAGTGAAAACCAAGTCCTAAAAGACAATTGTTTGATAATTTGAGTCTAATTTCTCTCCACCAGCATCTTAACCCTGCAGTTTGAGCTAGCTTCACTATCTCTCCGACAGGTAGCACCTTTAATGGCTGCTGTTGCTGGCCTCACGCTGTGAAGGAGACCAGGCTCTGTGATTGTATCACACTTAAATGGCTTGCCGGACAGCAGAATAGGCTACCTTTCAAGTTTTGATTGCAGCTGTGCGACCCTCGCTGTGTTCCCATTGTGTGCAGCCGCTATTATAACACCGGAGTGCCCGTAATAGGGAGCCATTGTGTCCTTGGGAGGTCATTTCAGCCCCAGTGGGAATGGGTTTTACAGTTGGGCCCCAGAAATAACTTTCTTAACATCATTAAAAATTCAGATTGCTGTTGCCGAACCATCATGTCACACTGGCGTATCGATTCATACCAAGTGTGAGGGGGGTGTGTGGGGGTGGGTGTATTATAATCAAACATCAAACAGCATTAGCCTTTAGCGTAGCCAGACTAATGCACTTAGGGCCCCTTTATTCTTTTTAAAATGTGTGAACAGAGGACTGGGATTTATAAGCCCCCGGGCGACACAAGGCATAAAAAGAAGAGGAAAAAAACTCATTAAACAAATTAAGATGTCTTGCTTTACATTTGCAGCTTAATGTAAAAGCCCACAGTAGAGTGCACGTGGCTAGTGATGGGAAAATATCCCCTGGACGGTCTTAAAGACGAGTCAAACTTTGTGGGCTCTGTAAAAGGACCATTTGACTTAAACGAGCCACTTTCCAGAAAGGTCAGAGAATCGTAGAAGCATGGCCTTGCAAGAGGGCGAGTCTTCTTCCACAACACACTTTGGCGAGTGCTGCCGTCCCATGAGTAACGCTTTGCGGCATTATGAAGTAACTAAACAGACTCGCTGTGCGCCTGGCTGTCCTGTCCAGCAGATTGTGTGAAAAGCCTGTGTGAAAAGCTCGCT
The DNA here is from genome assembly GCA_016785235.1 of Pseudorhombus dupliciocellatus. Lineage (NCBI taxonomy): Eukaryota > Metazoa > Chordata > Actinopteri > Pleuronectiformes > Paralichthyidae > Pseudorhombus > Pseudorhombus dupliciocellatus. Next base: position 312,319 of record JAFBJW010000129.1, on the reverse strand, counting down.
CCCTGCGGGGGCCACGACCAAAAGGCTCATTCAGTGAGCGACTAGTGACGCCTCAGTGTTCAGCTGAACGGCTAACAAGGTCCTCTATTCCAACAGCAGCCAAGTTCCTTAATGAACCCTTTCAGTTGTGGGCTGGAGCCATGGCATCTGTCATTATTTGGATGCGCACTGTAATGTTTATTGTTTGTTGTCGGTATTTGGCCGCAAATGAGTTCCTCCTTTGGGGATAAATAATAAAGTTGTCTAATCGAATTCTAATCTGTGGCTTCTCCATGAATTTATGCTTGAGCACGTAATCGGTGTCAGGAACCGAGCGTACATCATCCTGAAGCTGCTGCAGCTTCATTCCTCTGTCAGAAAGCAGCAGCTCTCTTTCATTCGGTGTCTTGTTTATCATGGAGACATGGTGGGATGTGTTATTCACCTCAGGTACTGCAGAGATACGGACCCGTGCTTCTTTTACAGCAATAGCTGATATACGCAAAACAATGTCATTTCCATTTCCTATGTGGGTTTCCTCTGGGTCCTCTGGTTTCTTCCCCGTCCAAAGACATGTCAGGTCCATTGATCAATCTAAATTGCCCGTAGGTATGAATGGTTGTCTGTCTCTGTAAGGCAAACTCCTCTACCAGCAATGGGAAAGGAGTTCATTGACTTTCCCGGTCCGTCATATCAGACCTGACAAACATATAGACAGCAGAGGCGCTCTCTCACCTTGCTGTCTTGTCAAATTGGCTTCTTCAACGAGGTGTCTCATTTAAAAAAAAAAACACGTCTACATCCATTGGACGTGGGAGTGAATGCCATATATGGGGGGGGGGGGGGGGGGGGGGGGGGTTGATCGATGGAAAAGGCAACAGACGCAGCCACATCTGGATTATAAGTGCGGCAAGTAAAAATTGGCACTTTGATGGAGTTTACACCCTTCAGACCAAACCTGAGGGTTAATGCTGATGTTGCGTTGTGTGGAACGAAAAAAAAACAGGAAAGGTGGCTGCAGTGGAGGAAGAGCAGCAGCAGCAGCTGAGCAGGAGGAAGAGGTGACCTGAACTTTAACAGGATGGAGCCAATTCCCTGAGGAGTAAACATTCAGTAAAAGCTGAGCAGCCCATATCTCGGGAGTAAATGGGCAGTAGAGTGGAGCATGTTCTTCCCTAACAGGGCCAGGCTACACTGCCAGGGGATCTGAACTTGTAATTCCCTTCCGCTGTTGCTTGACTCATCAGCAAGTGCAACTTCTTGGCAGAGAGTCAGGCCATGGCTCAGGCAGGGATATCCATTATCAAGATGAGGGGCGGGACTGTGACACTATATTCATATGAGGACATGGAACATACTGAAGCGCTGGTCGAGCACGTCCAGTGACATCACTAAGAACATGTACATGTGAAACTGGAATGGAACAATGTCTGATCCACTTAGCATCGCTTGAGCGTCGCCACGAGAGGCTGTTTACTGGCAGGTCAAACACTTACATTCATTACCAACATAGCATTTAGTTTACCCTTGTGATGTGTACACATTTGCTCCAGTGAACCAAAGAAAATAAACTTTTTATCGAGCGACTTGATTCAATATTAAATCACTTTCTTGGGGGTACACGAGGGAGCTGCCTTATTGTTGCTGCTGCTGCTGTTATCTGACATGACTGAGTTATTGCCCTGTGTTAATTCTTCTAAAGAGTGTGAGCATAAAGATATACACTTCATGCATAATTGCAGTCCTCTCTGGGCGGCCGGGGCCAGCCATCTGTGTATGGATGGAAAAATAGTGGCTGCGAGGGAGAAGCAGATACACATTTGTGTGAGTGCGATGTTTGGAAGGGCCACTAAGGATGCTGGGAAGTTCCTAATGTGTATTTCTTTGGGTGTGTGATACTAAAGGAGAGACAGGTGGGACATGTGTAAATTCAGACTTTGAGGCAATTGTTTACAAACACATCGTCAACCAAAAATAATAAGATGAAGAAGAGGTGGATTGCTTTTGGTAACTGGAGCTCATGGATGATCCACTGTAAGGTCCAACCCGTCAAATGCTTCACCACATTGGCATTTGTCTTTAATGGGACTGTAAACACCTTCTGGTTCCACAGTGGATCAGGGTTTGTCCAGTTCACGTTGTGTAGGCTGTCAGTAAGACATCCAGACGCATACTTAACTGGCCTAATGGACACTATGCTGCGCTTCTGTCACACAGCGCTGCCTCAGTCGTCAGGGACAATTTGGGGTTCACTATTCCACCCGAGGACACTTTTTTATGCAAACTGGAAAAGCCGGGGATCAAACCGTTACCTTCTCGCCAGTGGACGGGTTACTCTTACTCCAGCAGCTGAAATGGGTTCGTCGTGGTTCCGGCACCTGCAGCATTTCAGTGCAGAGGTGGCTACTCATTGCTTTAATGCTTTTGAAACAACTGAATGTGCGTATATGTTTGTCAAGCGTTCGGATCTGATCGGATGGTAGAATGATCATAAATATGGATGTGCTGCGACAGAGAGCACGTTCATTACAGCTTCTCAACAATATCCGGTTAAATGTAGTGAGTGTCGCCAGCAGGATTAGATGCTCTGTGTGTGCACTGGTGAAATTGTCCAGAGCCACAGGGTGGAGGACGCGGGGGTGTTTCTCTGTTTTGGTGCAGGAGAATTTCTACCTGCCGTCTACGTGACACTCTGACAGTACCAATCCCACCTTATCTGTCCTCGTTCCCTTCACCTCTCCCCCCCCCCCCCCCCCCCCCCCCCACACACACACACACACACACACACACACACACAGACCTTCCCCTGCAATCATCTCTGTCTGCAGCAGGTTCAAAACCCCGCCGTGATAAGCTCGCTGAATTAAAATGATTTCTTTTTAATTACTTTCCGTATTGAGAGCAATGCAGCACATGCATTATATATGTATGTTTCACTCCACTCCCCTGTATGATGATTAAACCGTTGTGGGTGAACCTTGCCAGAGGGCAAAATACACAAATGCAATTAAACAAATTTTAATGGGGAAAAAAGCAGACACGGTGTCTCACAGTGGACAGTTCGGGAGAAAAAGCGAAATAATAAAAACAAACCTCTACGTGTGAGGAGTCTATAAGTCTTATTAGCTTGTTTTGTATCTGTACTTACAAGTGTCTGAACAGAGATAATAACCAGCGGAGAAAACCTATATACTGCGATCACTTCACTCACTGCTGCTGCACACAGGAACATTTATTTCATTTGTCCTTTTCTTAATAATTTACGTGCAGGTCATCTCCTCTGTTTCCTCGGAGGGATGAGCCAGTGGAGGTATTTAACAAGAATCACCTGCAGGCTTACACCGTCGACTGTGCGTCCAGCTCAAGCTGTGAGCTGAATTTCTGTTGCCAAATTACATGTCCTTTATATCCTCAAAGTGCAGATCAATATTTTGTCTTTGGCTGTCAAGAGACTGGCGGACAAATAGATAAGAAAGTAAATGGAACAGAGACCAATTACAGCTGGCAGGTCTTCTGTCTGCTGAGAGGTCAGTGAGCTCACCTACACACACCTGCCACTCCAGGCCCAAACTGCATCCCCAGAGCCGGAGCTGCACATCAAAGGCGGGCTACTTGAACTTCAAACTTGAATTGCCCGTCCTCAACGTGACAGACATTTGTATCTTTCAAAAACCCGAAGGGATGAAAGTCAGTCCACACACGGGAACCTCGATGACCCGCAGAGGCATAACACGGGTTCCCCTCCCCCTTGTCTGTCGCGTTGTGTTTAGAGAGCAAAGACACAAAGAGAACCTGATGTGTATGGATTTCCTCTTAATGGTAATAAGACTGTCAGGGACAGCCGTGCGGCTTGTGTGAGGATTTGGAAACATAGGCCGCGGTAATTGAAACTGACAGTGGGTTGAGCACAATGACTCTGTGGATAACAACAATCATAACACCCGCAATCATTACAGCAGCACCACAGACACACAAAGTTCCTGGGTAAACAAAATTACCCAACTGACACCAACCGTCTCATTTTCCCGTCTGCAGCGATTGTCTGAGCTTTCCGGTCGCGGGGCCCTTGGGCCGCAGCGTCATCGGGACGCCCACCCATGATGTCCGAGCCTGAGGTGTTGAGTTAAAAGCAAAAGTTTCAAAGTGAATTTGAGTCAGAATCCCATTTCCTTGATTTGAAAAAGGTTGTTTTTATGTCAGTGACAGACATCAGAGATAAACACAGCTCCTGTCCAAGGGCAGCATCGCATGTCAGAGCAAATTGCTGTTTATTACACGCATTGAGAAATAAGTGCAGCAATTATATTTGCTATTTGTTCTAAAGGTACAAAGATTAAAGGAATTCTGGGTAATACCGGCACACGAATAGTTTCATTAAATTGTACTTTTAGTCTCCTTTGCTTCTTTGGCTGGAATTGATTGCCAAGGATAAAAATATAATGATTTTGTTATTTTATCGACAAACTCTCATATAAAGCCAATCGTCACATAGAGTCATAGCTAGTCTGTAAAAGGAAAATTAATTCACAAAATTAAAATAAACCCACTCTAGATATGATTATGACTTGTGTGTTTTTTAATACACAACACCATCTGGCTGCGCTGATGTTAGTAATTATAGTCATGATATCTTGGGTTCATTCTGAAAAAATTCAGCGCGCATTTCTAAAGAGAGAACAGTTTAACGTCATGTTAATTCCTGTGAGAGATGTGCCGTGTAAAGGAGCCAGTCATGCCTTTATGTCAAATACACACATCCCATCTGAGGAGAAAACAATCTTTCCTCCATATTTCACTTTCAATTAATTTCTCGTTTTCATGAAGTCAAAACCTAATTGCATGTGAGTCAGAGCAAACATCTGTCCCCGTCATTTTCGGTAAGTGCAAGCTGTCAGGCATGTAATCAGAAAATCATGCGCTGTCAGTCATTTTCCATTACAGTCCGCGCAGCTCCATTTTTGTCACGACGTGGATTTCTGAATGTTTGATGCTTGTTTCCTTGTGCAGGGAGACAGAAAAGCTTCCTGACTTGTGCTTCTGTTATCAGCAGCTGTTCACGTCCTTGTGGCAATGACAAGAGGAAAAAAAAAAAGAAAAAAAAACACAGAAACAATTTTTTTACCGGGTAAGGTCATGTTCTTCATCGTCTTTTTATTCAGTCATATCAAAATTTGGATTTTTGTTTCCAAAGAAAAACTCAATAGGAACAGACTTTTTAAGTAGTGGATCATTTGTTTTTCTGTCTAGCGACCATGATCGGCAGGAAACAAAGTTAGCAGCCGCGCAGCTTGGTGCAGACAGATGAAAGAGGTGGTGAAGTGTTATTATGGCTGGAGAGTGCTCAAAGGAATGCACTGGATGGCTACTCTGGGGTCAACGATGCTCACTCCACCTCAGGGGGAGAATTCTCCAGCTGAAGCATCACCTGCTTTGATATCGGGATGGTTGTAGAGCTTCTGCCTTTTACACACACACACACACACGGTGCAGTGCTTTGTGCAATCATTCACGCTGGGATTACATGTGTACATATGCATGATGGTCTTAGTCAGGTCTTTACTCCTTCAGCATGTTAACAAGTCTCAAAATGAATCTGCTTGTTTAACCTACTAATGCAAATACCCACATAATAAATATCACAATTTAGCATTAATGTGCATGATTACAGCCCTGCAACATGCAGATGAAGGAAAATTATCACAAAATGTAGCCAGTGCATCAGTATAAGTGGAGCCCATTTCTATAAAGCCAGACTTAGCTCCACTGTCCTCCACTCTCCAGAAAGGAAGGCAACATTTCCTGGATATGAATGCTGCCATCTTGTGCGCTCGGTGTGTGCACGGAGCCGCGGCATTGGGCTTCCACTGATGCTCTCCCCCGTCTCATCACAAGTCAGTCTCAGCTGTCAATCAGGACATTTCAATCTGTTTTTACAGCATGAAATGAAGGATAAGTCCCGGAACATGCCCCAGTTTGAGCAGATTTACCTTAGCAAGGATTTTGAAGTTTTGCCCCAGTTGAATCAATCTTTCTGTGTGTTGATCAGATGATTGTTGGGGTTTCTGAATGACCAATCAAACCCGGCCGCAGTCAATTCCAGCCAGTCATGTGACTGCTGTCCCTTCTCCTCTCTTCCGCTGTCATTCAGTGACGCGCAGAGCCCGCCTCCAGCCAAACGTCCTCCAGCGTTCAGCAGGCTCCTCACCATGACATCACATGGGGGTTATATGTGTAAAAGACTATGAGATTCACATCACGTTCTGTGTGCGTGACAATAAATTTCATTAAGTCTATGAATCAAGGTCTGTCCTGATTAAAATAATATCTCATCATCACCCCTCATTATTTTTAAATAGGTCTGTTTTACACAATCAAAATCACATGGACACACACTAATGCATGTGTGCAAAGCATTTAATCAGCGTGATTACCGCGCTGCATCATCTGTGAGGACATGTGACAGTGTGATGATTTCACTTGGTCCATGTCCCATCCAATAACACGGAGGAGGCAGCTCTCATTTCCTGTAGGCTGCTGCAACCAGCCAGCAGGAGGCGGTTGAGGCGCTATGGTAAACACAGGTTATTCTTGCCTCTTATCGCTGTGGTTGTTCACCGCCTTTCAGCTGCTGCCCCCCCCCCCTCCACATCCCAGTTCATTAGTGGAACCAGGGGTGCAGACAAACGGGGAGAAATTAAATGGATATGCCTTAAACTCTCCATAATGGGTTCATGCAATACCATGAGCACAGCTAATTATGGTCAAGGGAGTTCTCATCACAGGCGGCTGACGTATGTGTATGTTTTTATCAAGGGCATTTATCATGCTGCACGGACGGAGGTCTAAAATAAATCACCGTGTACTTACAGTTATACCAACTTTCTCCAACAAGCGAAACGTGAAACCTGATCATGATAAGTCTCTTGTCCTCATGTAACCCGCAAGCTCAGCTGTAGCGTGTTTGTCCAAACGAAGACACGTGTTGTAATTAGCGTAACAAATGGCTCGCTAGTCATTAACGAAGCGCTCCCTTAAAATGCTTAATAGTTCAGGTGACAAACATTCAGCGCTACATCTATAATTTCTGATTGCCTTAATAACACATAGATGAGGCTATAAGACCTGGGCAATTACTGTCGAGGCGTTTACAAATCTGAGCCCACCTCAACGCGGCGGCCATTATTAAACCTTCCAAAGGTTCATGATGAAAACAACAGAGGTTAATGCAGCAGTTATTTACATACCTGTAATTATTGAAGATACGATAAAAAAACATTATCCTTGCTGACTAAACAAATTAACTATTAAAGTGAACTTCAGCTCCCAATACATGGATTTAATGGGAGTGGTGGGGATGAATAAAAAAGGGTGAGTTATATCACACGCAAATAATTTGTACGTAAACCAAGATCATTGCAAAATGAGGGCAAAGGAAAAAAATAACTTGGCTGTAGGTTGTATTTACCAAAGGTTTTGTCATTCAATCGTTGAAATGCCACTGTTTGTTGAAGCTCTATTTGAAAGATGACAGGGCAACAGAGACGTTTTGGGGGGAATTTCAAGATATTTGTGGTGTCCCTCTTCCAGTCTTCCAGGAATAGTAGATGGTGAGAGGCAGATGAAAAGATTGATGCCACTGTTTGTTGGGTAAATAGATTATGGATCTGCAGCCAGGAGCTGCTCGGCTTTATGTTGCTCACATACACCACCAGTCAGCCTCACAACTAAAACAGGAAAGTGGCTTTCATGTTGTGGCTGACTGGGATTGACTAATACACACATGACCCCACATTCAGCCATAGAATAACAGTGGTGACCAGCGACTTCTTCACTGAACTATGATTAAACTGCTGAACAGCTGAATTACTAAGATCAGATAAGGAAGTTAGACTGTTCTGTTAATACAAGCACAAAAAACGACAGTAACAAAACGACAATACATGGTACGGTCTCTCTAGATTTGATTTGAACCCTCAGCTCTGTTATGACACTTATCAGCTTAACACTGATTATCTGACTTGTAGCTTTCACTCTCCTAGTGATAAATATCACAGTGACTTATTTTCCTGCTCACAATCAAGGATTGCATTACCGTCTAATCTCACACCCTAAGATGTAAAGCCTGATGAGGATCTGTGCGATTTTCTCTTCCAGACTCTTCTCAAATCAACCATTAAGATCTCCATCTTCTCCTAATCCTTTGACTGTCATTCACTTTTGATTTTCGACGCTCAGAGGGAGCTCAGCGGGGCGCTCCGGGCTCTGTAGTTGTGTATCTGTGCCGTTGTCAAAGGGCTTATAATAAGGAAAATATAGTATGCACTCAAACATCAGTCAGGACGCTGCTGTAGCTGGTGTACAGCACATTCACACATCAAGAAGCAGCTCAGAGCTTTTCGACCCAACCCAACTGAAGTCAACGCATTAATTAAATATTTTGCTTTGGAATTCCCTGGGTTACAGCAACACTCTGCAACCACAGCACTTTAAAATCTATATTTTTGTTAGAAAGGTGAAGTTCATGGAGTCAGCACACACTCACTGCCTCTCAGAAACTAGAAAGCACAGTCCTTCTCCAAGGGAATGTGAACTAATCTTTTCATTGAGGCAACATTCTGTTTATTAAAAACGTAATCATCATTGTTATATAATAAAAGGATCTTTTTTTTTAAATAATATAGTGAAACTGATGATGATCAGTAATTCAGATGCAATCCTCGAGTCTTTGGGGGTGTGACTTTACCACCGTAGCTGGTCGGGTTGAAATAGATAGTCAGAGATAGATAATGCCAGAATAAACTTTATGCTAATGGTAAGCTGTAGAACATATTCAAGTGGAAGAGAACAGTAGGATCAATAAGGCATAGTTAATTATGAGTCAGTTCAAATCAATGAATATCAAATTAAGGCTTTATCATGTCAGTAATGGTACGAGTGGCTTTAAAAAGTCCATGATTTCATGCAGAAGGTGAGAAAGAAAAGAGTCAAACCAGAGGGGGGCACTGGATTGTTCACTGGCTGCTATAAAGCTTGTATAGTTGCTATAGAGACTGCATGACATCAGAGAATTCACCCTGAGCAAATCATTTTCACGTGCAACGTGCATGTGATGTGTATCTCAGCTTGGTTTGAAATGCATGTGGATAATAAATTTTAGTCGAAACTTTTTTTTAATTGGAAATGAAAGGGTTTATTTCTGTCAACAGTTATGTGTAAATTAGCCTTTTCACATCTTCGCGTCTCACCTCTTTGTTTTTCCTGCACGCCCCACGATCATCAGCACCTGCGACCACGAGACTTCACACAGGGAGGTGAAATCTGTGCATGTGTAGGAACTCCACCACCAATGTTGAAAGGTATCTAACCAGGGGGTCTTTCTAATTAAACCGGAGCCCAAACCAAGGCTGTGGGAGACAGTGCATCTGCTCTGCAAAATTGGCAAGAAATCCTCCAGCTGCCCATCTGCAAAACTTTTCATCTGGCCTCCATCGAAGGAGGAGGTTTGGGAAAATGCTTTTATTTTTCATAATCCCCTCTCTCTCCCCTACCTTATCCATATTTCATGAAGAGCTCTGGAGGTATGAAATTGTCTGAAACTAATCCACTACTGGATATTTAGTCCCAGATTAAAATCACTCGCTTCACTGCCTCATAATTCTGTTCCTATTGATTGCCTGGGTCCAAATATAAGTCAAGGATGTACAGAACATTTTCCTCTGCACCAATTCCATGCAAATGCTGGCGTCCTCAGTGAGTATGCAGATTTTATTTGGACCATTTTGTATTGGCCCTGCTCACGGTTTTGCTAAAATCATATCCTCAGCGTGTTCTCAACCCTGATGGCACATAACCGCAGCTGCAGGTCAGGCCACGATGTAAACGACTAAACAGTGTGTGGATACTGTCTTCAGTCATTGATACAGATACCTGGAATCCATACTTTTTGTTTGACTTGTGTTGTTTGACTACTAGGACATGTCTTCAACACCCAGCGGCAGATCACTGCGTTGCTGTCTGAAGTAAAGGTGCAGGTCTGTTTCCTCTGGGGCATGAAATGGGTCTGTGGATCACCAATGCCAGATTTCAGAAGATTCTGTGTGAAAAGGGCTCACATCATAATCTAATGAAGTGTATACACAATAGGGTTTATCTTTTGTTATTCCTCATCCTCTATAGCCAGCGGACGTAACACACACATTATAAACAGAGCCTCCAGTCCATGGACTTGGTGCTTTAAAAATTAGCTTATCGCTACTGCAATCAAGGAAGAGTTTAATGACTCAGTAAAGCAGGCACACAGCGCAGTGTTTATTATTTAATATTGTGTTTTTAATAATAAAATAATATCATCTTGAATTTAAATAGCACCTTTCAAGAGCCCTTGTGTCAGGAGGAAGAGAAAGAAAAAAGAAAGAGCGTTAACTGAGGCCAAAGGTAATTTTTAATTATCACTTTACACTGAATTTAACAATTTTGCTCTGGTTATTACAGCTGTCTGATTTCGGTTTTTGTGTCATCTGGTTTTGTATTTTATGAGCAGCAAACACAACATCGGCAATATTGGACAGTAAAACTGGAATCCTGAATGTTTCATTTCAGATTTGCATTTTCCATGTCATCAGTCCTTCGTGTCACGGTCTCTTGGTCCAGTTGTCACATCAGGAGGCAAATTCACTGCAAACTAACAACAGCACGACAGCCTGATAAGTTCACAGATAAATATGAAACAGCAGAAGTCACTGTAAAGGTCAAAAAACACAATTATTCAGCTTCTATAAGTTTGGATTTTAGGAGCATGTTGGCTCTTTATTTAATCAGACTATCAATGATCAACTGTTGTGTAGGTATTTTTGCTCTATGAGACCATGGTGTGCTGTGTTGTTCTGTCTTCAAGTCCCCTATTCACACATACATTCAGACAATACTTCAAATACTTTTTCTTTCACACAACATTCATGATCTTGCCCAAGGACACCTCATCACGCAGACTGGAGGAGCCGTGATCAAACCATCGACCTTGGTTCATGGATGACCCGCGCTAACCCCTGAGCCATTCCCTCATAATATCACACAATAAATATGGCTTAATGTTACACAACAAACTCAAAGTGCTGCTGCTGTCCAAATCGATCTGAATGAGACTCTCTCACTCAGAACATGTTGCCCATTCTAACGGGAGGTCTTCCTCGAACCATTTCACTCTTAGTTTGGCGCTAATGAATCCACGCGGGTTCCCTGTTCTGAAGGTGTCACCTCTTCACACTTAGTAAATCCATTACAGCGCACAACTAGTGCAGTTAACAGAGCCTCCTCTTAAGGGATGGGGTTGCATCGAGAAACTGGATGGGCTCTATTCCCCCCGTGTGGTACAAGAGCAAAGTTAGCACAGAAGAAATATTAGTGATGGATAGCGTCAGACATGACAATCGATCATCTTTATGATAATTACCTCGCAAGACCCATAATTCAAATTGCCTTGGGGATATTTAGATTGTAGAGAGAGATTTAGAGAACCTAATTACACATGCTATACACACATTGTATAGCATGTGTAATTAGGTTCTCTAGATGTGGTACTATATAATGTGGCACACCTTACATGCATGAGAGTGATGTCTGAGGTCGGTGGAGTGATATGATGTGGGTTAGTATGTGCACGCCCAGTCTCACATTGGGATGATTAACAATCGATGGAGTTCAACACATTCAGTGTGCTCTTGATTTAGCCACAGCTCTAAAGTAAATATAAATAAGAGGAAACCTACAGAAGAAGCTATAGAACAAACCTGCCTGACGTTATGATGGTCATGTAATGCCTTATAATGACTACAATAGTCTCCTAATCTATATTCTAATGAGCCAATTATAAATGTTGAGGTTTGGAGGCGTGAAGTTAAGTGTTATAATTAATGGTTGGATTGTTGTTATTGTTAAAAAAAAACTGCCTTCCTCAGTCTTAGTTGTGGCTCTTATTGCCAAAATAAAAGATAAACCACAGAATCCTTTTTTATTGCAATATTACCACACCCGGAGAAACAGCGTGGGCTTTGCTTTCTCATCCCTCTCATATAACACGGGAGTGTTATGGCACAGTGGGGAGAAGGGTCAATATAACATATTATATCAAAAATAATCAAACAGCTTTTCGGCAGCTTGAAATTGGCTCATTGACAAGACCGTCAGCGGCCGGTAGAATCCAATTTAATTCTAATGTGCATTAGTGATAACTGATGATTGTAATTAACAGTAGGAAATCCCTGCTCTGGCTACATTGTGAAATGGCTGTGCACGTTATTATAACTATAATTCTGCCTCTAAGTACTATTCAATTCATTGTACACCCTGCACTGTTCATGAATAAATGCGTCTTTCTGGAATATCATTGAGAAGCATCTCCTCATGTTTTCATGGGGTCTGAGCTGAGCCGGCAGGAGAACCAAAAAAAAAAAAAAGAAAAATCTGGCTCGCTCAAGGCGAGCCGTGGCGGCGGAGGTATGCGCTGAGATTAGCGCTCTCTGGCACACCATCCATGAGACTCGCGCGTCACAAAGATAAAGAGGGAGATGTGTTGATGCATGCCTGCCAGAGAATCACAGCACAACTGCTCAGTGCCAGAAGCCAGGTCGGCATGGCAGGTGAGAAACGGAGCGACACTCCACGGGAGAAAGAGGAGGGCGAGGGAGTCGGCTAATAAGCGCTGCTCTGTTGCTGAGTCACTTTTCAAGACGATGTCTGAGGGGAACTACAAAAGGTCTGCACGACAGGCTTGAGCTGAAAACAGGCTGAGCACAGCAGGAGCTGAATGAAGTTTCATTTGTACCAGTAGCAGTTTATTTTTGTTTGTCTTTATAGTTCAGTTAATCTTGGAAACTCCCATCAGCGGACAAAATATCACGAAGGGCTAAAATTGAAATTCTCCATCAGTGTCAACAAACAGCCACTTATCTTTGTCTACATGGAAGAAGTGAAGCACTTCCATGTTCACTTGATTAATTATGGAAATAAGTATTTGTTTTCGCTGACTCTTCGCTGCAATAATCTCTCTGCAGATTGATCCTCAGCAGCCACTAGCTGGAGTAGCATGTCTGGTTTAGTACAAGCCCTCTTGTCTCCCCAGATTATTGCATCTATGAGGAGCCTGGCAAGTAAACAATGGAACAGGTGGTTGGCTCCAAAAGAGGCAGAGGAATAATTCCACATCCATGGATCCATGTCTGTTTGTTGTTCCGAGCTACCGAGCTCTCTGACTGGGAGCTCGGGCCTAATAACGGTGCTTAGTCATCTCCCCAACTTCAGAAGCATCCGGAAGCTTTAACAATCCTGCTGTCACCGAGGCCGTAAACTTTTATTCCCCTGTTTTTTCCCTCTCCGGAATCAGTAGCATTGTCACTCAGCAGCTGCATGTGAATAAGAAGGCTGAAAAAGAATTGCTCCTCATTTAGAAACTCATTTTTTTCACACAATTGAAGAATATTATGAGAAAATCAACGTTGAGTGATTTGGATTGTGAAGCTATAGCCAGGAAACCTGTCCAACTTAGCTGAAGACAATGTGGCCAGAAGTAACCCCTCTATATAAGCACAACTTGAAGGTTGTGCAATTTGTTTTGCAAACTGCAGCGTTTCAGTTTGTCCCCCTTGATTTATGATCCGAGCCCTAAAAGAACTAAACTCATTCACAGCTGTAAATTGTTACGTTCTAGATGCTGAAGCTGTACATCTGAATTGAGAGACAAAGAGAGAGACTGAGAGAGAAACAAGTATATTTATGTGACACTTTAGTTGGTGTGACCAAATTTGTTTTAAATTGGTGATTAGATGCAATAGAAATGGACTGAAATATAATGACTGACAGCTGAGAATGGCTATTGATCGGTCAAGTATATCATTTGGTCCATAACTGGACTCTGGCCCCAAATTATGTTGGTTTCTGTAGCAGGGTTCTAATAACCAGGATAGAAAATAATGGCACCGTCAAAAAAAAAAAAAAAAATGTTGGCTTGGTTTATTTTTCCGGCCTCCCAAGTGTGCACAAAACAAAAAGGTGCAAATATTTTCAATGAAAATTAAATAAATGCAAAAACAAAATGTTTTTCAATAGAAAAAAAGAATCACTGGAAGAACCAGGAAAAAGGAAGAAAAGAAAAATACAGTTCAACTCACTTCACTTCACTTCATTTCATTGCTGCTCTTGTTACATTCAATGTAACAGCACAGACTCCATCAGGCTCTCCCTCTGGCTCCGCCGTTGCTCTGTAAAAAAAATACCATTTGTTAACATTTGTTCCAATGGATTTTTTAAAAAATAACGAAAAATCATCATTGTACCATGTTTTGATAAGTGTGAACAGAGGGCCGAGTGGCCGTGTGTGTGAGTGTGTGTGCGTTTGTGCTTCAATGCCGTGCTGCAGTGGCAGAATCGCAGAGCAGCTCTGTCACAGCTTCCGTTCAAAATAGCATGAGGGAGTGGAGCTGCATTGTCCATTTTTACATACAGTCGATTGTCTACATGCTCTAAATTTATCGTCACCAGAGAAATCACAAAATACAATGTAACCCCCAAATAGTCCTTCAAACTAAGTTTAAGTACGTCCTAAAACCCTCAAATAAATCAGTTAATATATTGTGCCACGGTGCTACCATGATTCACAGAGACGTAAGTTGCCTTTTGACACCAGGTCACGTTCGTGGGTCGACCCATACTCACAGCATCACCACTCATCTGAGCCGACACTCAACTTGTTTGCTGGCGAGCGTCTTAAATTAAAGCTCTTTCCTGGGAAATTAAAATAAATAAATAAGTAATCGATTGCTGACCTGATTAGCCTACGGAGCATCACTGGGCATGAAGTCCTCAGTAATGACCAGGCCTGGCAGTGAAATCCAAGTATTCCAGAGGCATCAAGCAGCACTGAATTCAGATTGGACAGCAAATCCCAAGAGTTTATATCCAGTAATAAAACGTGGTGAGAGAATTCCATGTTGCAGTGAGCCACCATACACCGCGGTGTGTTTTTAATGAGCCCCAAGCGATGACTGTCTCAAGGCTCAGCACGGATCCTGGATTTTTTTTTTTTTTTTGAGCCCAATATTGTATCTTCATATTGAAAATTCCCCAGACAGCTGTGACTCTTCCTGAACCCACACTCCGCTGAAAACATTAGACTTCCCCTGCCACTGGATTTCAGGGAGGATGGTAGGAAACCCATCTGAATTTTGAAAAACCACATCTTCTGAGAACAGAATTCCCAGGTGTGGTGAGCTCAGCCCGGAATTTCAGATGTACCGGGTTCTGCTCTGAATACGACTTGAATCAGAGGCGGAGCGAGGATCATATTTGGCAAATGGCAAGACGATGACACGATTCGGCAGAGTTAGTAAAATGTCTTTAAAGTCTTAACAATGACAGACTCTTGCTCTCTTGACAGCCTCCCCAACCACAGCTGCCATGTTTGCTGGCAAAATTCACTTTCACTCCACTGATACTCCGATAATAAAAAGGGAAAACAACGCTTCATTGACCAGGATTTTTTGTTTTCGTACCTTGTCAGCCCAAATTGACAGTATCATTAAACACAGAAAACTACATATCCATAAAAGCTCTGAGTTACTTAGGAGCGTTCCTGTAAAGGGTTGGCAGCTGTCTTGTGCTGCATTGCCTCTCTTTCAAATTCCTGTCAGTGCATGTGCAAAATAATGCATGCCCTGGGAAATACACTAAGACAGGACTTATACAGTGATAAGTTAGAGGTATTTTCAAAGGTCATTTTCTGACATGTTTTGCCTCAGGACTGTGTGAGTTTGAGTTTCCAAACTTGTTGTTATTTCCGACCTGGACATAATGATATTCATATTTTTTCCAACTGGGGTTCCTGTTTACTCTTAATGTAATCAAGTGCTGCAGTTTGTGGCTGATTTTAAATGAGCTCTAATGAGTTTGGCTGTGGACAGGAAATGGGAAAATGTTTTGAGCTAAAGCAACAGAATCCCCTCCCTGACTGTCATGCAATGTAAAAGTTATTGAGTTGAAAAAACACATTTTTCAGTGCTTTTAGTGCTCGGCGGTTGGCAGCGCTGGCACCTCTGGGTGTGTGTTGGAGAGCGGCGCTGCCAACGAACTGGATTTTTATGTTTTACTCCGAAACACTATAGCATTTGATTTTTGCTGGTGTCATTTTCTTGTTTGCTGACTGGCCTGGACTTCATCACGAACACACTGTAAATGAAAACTGGCTCCGTACTTGAGACTCACGGCCAAACCCTTTAAATCTACCCGTGTTTATTAATGTTATCACTGCGCCACAATAGCGAGATAAAGGAAGGGACGATAAACAGTAGGGAGATTAAACTTATCTGAGCATGAGCCGAGAGCATGAGAGTTATGCTCTCAGCCCAGTTTGTGATCATGAGCGATGGGTTATTCCTTCATGGCTGCATTCACTCACCTGGGCCAGTAGTCCGAGCCGCAGCCCGCCGTCTGTTTGTTTGATTCCCGGGTCCATCCACATCGGCCAGGTGGTGGCAAGCGATACAGGCACTGAGTGTTCGGGAATCCTCCAGACTGTCCAGATGGCCCCTCCAACTGACACGGCAATGTTTAGAATGCAGCTCCAGTATATTTAAATGTAGACCCATCCAACTCCAGGGCATCAAACATACGCTTTTTTTATGTGATAATAAATAAGAAAAGATATGAATTTTTAAACTGATGCTCGGCCTCTGTTCACCCAGGATTCTACAACCTTAGATCTGATCTTCAGGCTTGTTGAACCAAAGCTGGGTTATTTATGACTTGTCAGGGTTATGCCCAAAGACTGAAATATCTCTGGTTGAACATGTTGTTCAAGCAAAGATATGGATGAATGTTTCTTATCAGAACGAACCTCATTAGGTCATGTGTGGTTATTGTTCCAACGGTTGTGTGAATCTTTAATCTGGGTTAACTCTGGAGCCAAGTGTTGTGATTGGAGTCAAAAGAGAAGAAGTCCCTGAGACAACAGAGCTCTCTGACGCTTGCTGCCGAATTTGTTAACATTCAACATTTGCTTAAAACCACATACACTCGCACATACACACAAATGTTTTTTTCTCTTCTGTACAGCCTGTTAACCTTCTGGTGGAATTCACACTTTGCCCTCAACACTACTCACCAGTGTTACATTTAAAAGACTCTTCTTTTTTCTGATGTCGGTATTTTGACAGCCTGCATCAATTTGAACTTTGCTGACAGAGAGATAGATTCTCTGTCAGCAGCTCATGCACTGGCAAAGTGAGCAGCGGTGCTCCATAGAATTTGTTGTTTGTTGATGTCCTCATGAAGCTCATGAATAAATTCAGGCCCATGGTGATAAAACACCCCTAATAAAGTGAGGACAACATTGGGCCTCATTCACAAACTGTTCTCACGAACATATTTGTTCTAAAGTCCCACTTACAAAGATTTTACGAAGATTGTGGCATTCATGATTTTTTTTCTTTACCAGGATTTGTTATTAGCTAAGAACAAAATCTACGAACCCTCAGGAGCACACACAGCACCACTATAGTGGAGTCATTAAACAAACCAGAGGAAATTACCCAGAAAGCCGTGCTTGCCAGTATATATATACTGGAAATGTCGGGCTGTCAACCTGTCAGAGTTCCTACTAAAGGGCACATGGTACATGTACAACAGCAGGGTACATTATTTTCCTCAGCTGAATAATTCAGCGATGACACGGATGCACCTCTTCTCCTTCATGGTCATCACATGTATAGTGTGAACACTGTTTGGCCTTTAGTTCCTCTCTGTCTCGTTCCCCAGCACATGCAAACAAATTCAAAGTATCCTGCAATTATGATTAATGTGTCACTGAATAAGTCACTCTGTGATTACCTGGGGGAGAGTGTGCCCTTTCAGTGAATGATAATTACTTGGGTGTATGGAATAAAGGATTTAACCCACGCAAACACGTGTGAAAAGGTATGAACAGTAATAAAAACCTCTTCAGAAACGAGTCGAGGCCACAGTTATTTTTGCTCGTGGTGAGAGAGTGGAACATGTTACAATGTGGACAGCTCCTGGTGCTGAAATAAGCTATACTATCCAAACTAAAAGAAATGAGTTCATTAACAACATAACCATGTTATCAAATAAAGCAGATTTAATATATAGAGGAAACGGCCAAAAAACATGATATGCCGTTTTGTTGAAAAGAAAAGGTTTGCTTAGAATCCTCTTTTTCATTATCTACTGTTCGGGATGATGATGCTGGGTATGACCGTAAACCCGGATTAACATTAGACCTGGTGATGAGATCACAGGGATCATATCAACATCCGTTGACATTTCTGTGTGCCTATGTGCCCCGGCTGGGCAACCGCAGAAACCAGACTGGTGAAGCTTCAGTATCAGGGAAATGTATGAAAATAAAAAAACAGGCTTACGAGTCAGATCATTTCAAAGAATATTTAGTCAAACTGAGGACAATAACACATTTATAAACCTATTAACGATCAAATATTTACAACAACATGAAGTTAAAATTATACAGATTTCAAATTGTATCATCAATAGACTTCATAGATCACAGTATCATTAGAAAGATACAACGCTCAAATATGTTTGAAATAAAGGAATATGCATAAGATCTACTCTGCTAATTCATGTAATCTCTTTATCTTAATTTCCTCTCGTTGATTGATTAGTTTTATAATCTGCAGGTTGCACAGGTTATTTAATAACTATAGTAAAATGGCACTCAGAGGGCGCGGTCCTCCACCGTCGGCCAACATGCAAATTCTTATTTGGATCTGCACCAAATTGCTCACATAAATATTAGTCCCACTAAGCATCCCTCGAGTTTTTTCATGACTTATTCACTGATCCATGAAAATGTTAAATGGAAAATTCCAAGATCCACCCTGTGATCTGGATCCACACCAGCATATAATAGGTCATATCTTGACCTATACGACACCTATATGCTTCCCCCAGGATTCATGGGACACCAGCAAATAAACAAAGAAGAAAATAGGATATCTAATAAGAAAACATTCATTGTTTCAGTTCAAATTAATGATTCTAGCTTTGTAAGTCCAAATTTGAAAAATACTTATTAGACAACATGACATGTAGCTGTAGGATGAAAATAATAATTGAATCGAAGGTGGCAGTACTTCAGGTCGTGAATAGTAATTATAAAAACGTATTTGTTCATTGACACATACATCATCACACTCAGCCTCTGTCAGTCAGCCCTGTAACATTTGAATGAACTGCTGTGATGTGTGACAGGTGCTAAAACAGAAGGGTCCAATTATACACGCTGTGTGGCTCAGCTACCCCTGGCTGCTCCGGGTTAACAGGGTTAATGCAGGGGTTTTACGACTTGTGTCCTGAGGAAAAGAAAATTAGATTTTCTGTTAAAACATTTAGCAAAACGATCAAGCTATCCTCATCTGTCCGCGCGGCTTTGTAACAAAACTTTCCCGTCTCCAGTTTGACATCCAAGCTCGATTAGGTTTTTTTATTGTAAAACTGTCACAGGGGTGACGGCTAAAACAAATCCTTCAACCCAAAGACATCAGATTGTAAATTCTACAAAGCAGTTTACCTCCGGGAACCTTCAGTGAGGTGCGCATAACAACCAGCTGATGGATGCCTGCCTTTAGTGATGGCCTGAAAGAGCTAACCTGAGTTGGTCCTAATGGCACCACGGTCTGGTGAATACATATCCAGTAATAGAACGTTCGTGCGTGTGTGTGTGCGTGTGCGTGCCTGCGTGCGTGCATGTGTCTGAGATCACATGGCTCATGGAAAAAAAATTCCTCCACAGGGATGGGTTCCAGCAGATTGGGCTGCCGTTAGGGAAAGGGCCGCCACATCCAAGACTTTAGTTCTGAGCCTGGATTTCCCCTCTGGGTTTGCGGTGGTGTTTGTTTTCCCTAAACATTGTTTACTTTCAATGCTGTGTGTGTGTGTGTGTGTGTGTGTGTTTATATTAGTTTTTATAGATCTGATGCTGAAACTGGGCGCCTGGCAGTAATAAAAATTAAATCCCTGTCGGCATCCATTCCATGAAATATAGATTATCCTCACTGTGGCTAACTGACGCGGCTTGTGTCAGGTCTTTTTATTGCAGGTGAGGTTCAGGTATACAGTAGGTACCTGTGCCTATACGTCTGTGAACAATCCATTTCATTCATGTCATTCATTCAGTGATGTTAGAGCTTTTTGATTAATCAGTTAAAGCCAATTAGCCTGAGGTCAGGAGGCCATTTGAGTTTATTTATTCATGTGGCTGCCAGCTCTGTTTATTCACTTATTTGTTTTTCAAAGACTAGCCTCCTTCCCTCCACTTAATGCAACTTTCTACTCTGGCCTCATCAGCAAATATGAAAAAAGTCAGGACTGCTGGTTCTGAAGTAGGTCAAACTGTTAGCAGTTAATTTGGGC
This sequence comes from Pseudorhombus dupliciocellatus, assembly GCA_016785235.1. NCBI lineage: Eukaryota > Metazoa > Chordata > Actinopteri > Pleuronectiformes > Paralichthyidae > Pseudorhombus > Pseudorhombus dupliciocellatus. Next base: position 291,904 of record JAFBJW010000129.1, on the reverse strand, counting down.
TTGGCTCAGACGGGCTTGAAACAACACTTGTTTTTTCTCTTCACGTTATCTCCACATCTCTGGATAACAGATTGGATATCAGTCTAATAGTTATGGCCGCATCCCAAATGTGTTATCGTGAAACCTTCACTTGACATAGACACACTTGATAAATGCAAAGACAATGATTTGTGTGTATGTTGTGTAGGAGTATAAAACTCTTCATTCCCTGTGTGAGTCAGAACATCTGGCCCATTTGACAGTTTATAAGACAAAGAAGCAACTGAAGACTATGACAAATCAGTTTTTCTTTGAGAACATACACGTGTCCATCCGCTCCTCGTGACTGGCTATAGAAACACATATGGCAAAAGGAACCAAATTGTTGAACGGTTTAACTGCAATGGCAAATGCTCTTGGATAGTTTGCAGCGCAACAACACAGCATCCAAAAGACCTGACAGAGGCAGTGTTAGGCAGACAAGTTTTCTGGCAATCGAGCTGAAGCTGAAACCTTGTGAAAAGGAGAATTTGTAAAGAAGAGAGCTAGATCCAATCAAAGCTGACACTGGACAAGAGACAAGGTAAACCCTTGACAGGTAGCAAGCATATTGCAGTTTCCACATACAATAATCTCAACGACTCTTCACACCAACAGACAATTTAGAGGCAAGGAGAAAGCGGGATAACCCGGAGCAGGCATATGTAGACACAGTGTGAGCGAGCAAACTCCACACAGCACGACTGTGGCCACGCTGTGAGTCAAACTGGGAACATGGCCTGAACCAACATGCCGCTCCTGCAGAACCACACAGAAGTGTCCCGGTGTCAGTTTGTCTTGAAGAACAATCCCGGTGTGAAGTACTGATGCAGTACCAGAAACTAAAAAACAAAAAACTGAAGACAGTAATATCAAGGAAATGTAAGAAAATACCACTTTTCCTTGGATAAAATGGAACTCGTCATTTATCTTTATTGCTGAACAAGGTTGGACAGGCTGCTGTGAGAAGCATCACCATCACTCCCAGCTGGCGTCAGACGTCCCGGACAGGAGAAGCCGCTCCATGTGTTCAATAATTGAATATGGCACTTGAAGGATGCTGTAAAATGAAAAAGGTAAAAGGTTTCCCACCGCTGCCCTAGATGGTGTAACGCGGGATGGAAAATGGTGTGTCAGACTCTGAGGGCTTACGGTGTTGTCACTGTGATTATGCATGCATTGTTGACGTTGTTTCCAACCGGCCCTGCTGTGTGTGCAGTACATGTCACTCACTTGTCACCGCGTTTCAGATTCAATATCCAATCACGTCCTCCGCGAGGAGACTTCAATCATATCTTTCTCTCTGACACTGCAAACTTCATTCAGCGTCTGAAATATAAAATAGGTGATAAGGGGGAGTGAAACACACCCGACCTCTCTGACCTTCTGCTCTGATAACACTATAGTTTATAAGACTCTGACTCTGGTGATTGGGTGGGTTGGCAGGTAAAAAGACAGACAACTGAATTTTTTGTGTGTGTCAGTATTTCAAAGGTAGAATACTGCATACAGTTTATTTTTATTCTTGTTTTGGATTCATGGTAATTTTGACCATGAGAACATGTTTGTTCAGTCCCACATGTCCACCTTGTTCTTCAAATAGATAAACCTCCGCCCCTAAATTACATCCTGCCCAAACATTTTCTACTTTGCTCAAAAACATGTTCAGAAAACCTTCGCCACCGAGTCTACTGATGTGTAATATTGCTGTATATTTCACTACAACAGCAATTTTAATACATTTACTAAGCTGTATTGTATATTATATACCCCAAATGCAAATCACATTTATTTAAGCTTGGTTTATTTATTCATTGAAAAGAATTTGAGCAAACTCTCCTTGCTTCAAAAACATTATCAGTCTTCACCAGATCTAAAATTCACAGCCTAATGGCCCATGTTTTGCTGGAGTGAGTGAAAAACCCTGAGATATTTATGATTAAAAGTCACACAGAAAGTGTGAGGTGATAAATTCCTTGTGTCCTGAGGGGAAGAATTTTGAGTTTATTCAAAACTAAAAAAGACCAGAAACTAAGATCAAGCCTGAACATGGAAAAACAGTACAGAATCCAAACCAGGGCTCGTGTGTCAGCTAACACATGTAAACTGGTTTCACTCTCATTTAAATGAATGATGCTGATATGAAGCTGGAATCAGCGCTGCAGTTTGTCAGGTACATTAGAGGCTGAACAGTGTGCATGTGATTTGTGACGCAGGAGGCAGCCATGCCTCAGAGACGGGCCGTGGCTGAGACTCTAAGTGTCGTATATATTGGTTTTAATAGACTGAGAATCATCAAATCCTTTGATTTACAGTCGACTGCTGCAGGTCTCAGGTGTTACTGTGGCTATGAATTAGACCTTTATATCTTTTTTAACCATGTGATCAAGGAGTCTCCTCTGTGTAGCATCTATAGTGGGCCCTCACACTGCATAATAGAAAAATGGGAAGCTGCTATAATAATGAACGTGTGACATGGGAACTAATGGGCAAATTCTACAGATTCCTTTTCAGACAATTTGAGTCCAAAAAGTTGAGTTGCAGACATTTTCCAGAAGGTCAGAGGTCAAGTGAAGGACTGCGATTCCCTGATCAGACAAGTCAGACCTCCAGCAGGAATACGGAACGACATGCACAGCCTGGCAATGTAGAGCATGATATCTGAGTGGCTTGTAATCAATAGATTATTAATTATGTATTAGCAATCAATGACGCCATTTGATAGAGACCCATGGCACCGGTTGCATTGAGGTTCAGAATGTGTTCATCCATACGTCCATCATCTGCATGGCAGAGGGAGACGCTACTGAAGCTCTGTTTGACAGAGAAAAGACCACCCTTCACACGGAGTAATTGCTTTTCAGTGGAGTCAATATAATGCTACTAGTATTTAATGAATGCCTCCCTGTCTGAGAGCGGTGAGGGGACATCCATGTCTCTTTTTCCCCCTCACTCCACTGTCGTCCAGCAGGGAACAGCCACCATGTTTGCCCTTGCTGTCGATCACATTTTTTTTTTTCCCTTCTGAATGTTGAGCATCCATAATGTTTGCTTTGTCTCAGTTGCTATGGTTGCTACCCTCTTCTGATTTAATAAAACCAGCTGTTGCTGGATGAAGCTGCAAGGACTGTAGTGTACACACACACACAGACCCGGTCAGGTGGTGCAGTGCGAGCCCCAGAGATGTTTACCTGATAATGTGATCAGGAAGAATTAGTATTGTGTCAGAGAAATGGACATGAATTTACATGTTAATGTCCTGAACATTATACTTGTTAATTATAATGGGGGCAATAAACTGACATGATGACATGATTGCAAATTACAGTCTGAAAAACAAGTTTTATAAAGTAGAAAAATCACTCCAGGATTGTTTTCTTTTTCTGCAGGCTGTGTACACATTTATACCGACCACCTTTTTGTCCTGTTTGTTAATTAGTTTAATATTTTGGCTGAATTTCCTCAAAACTTTGTCCTGCAGCATGGACCTGCAGCACACACACACACACACACCAACAGTCTCTGTCTCGCCTGCGTTTGCTCGTGAGCGCTATAAAATACCTGTAACTTTTGTCCTGATATGTCATCTCCTCTCATAAATCCCCTGAGCTGAGCAGAGGCATGAGGGAGAAAAATGAACTCCATCAGGAAGCTGGATAAAATTTCTCTGACACACACAACCTTGGTCCAGTAAGAATATCTCTGTATCCTGCTGACATGTGATCTTCCCAATCTATTCGGGACAGCTCGTCTCACTGAACTCTAAACAAGTCCTTTCAAGCTGCATCATTCATCAATTTCAGTCCTGTTTATGGGCCGCAGCTGATACCCCACCAGCTCAGTGGCTCGCACGTCCCACGGGCGTTGCTCACGCGGCCCAGACTTCGGCTAATCCGACGCTCCAGGTGTTGAGAATAGGAAATTCATCAAGGAGAGCTGATCATGTTCTATTACCATGACAGTGCTTAATCGACAGCTATCGCAGGCGAGCGCTGCAGGGCTGTCGCCACCGTTCCTGACCGAAGAGACGTCACTCCATCAGCACGGGCGTTTTTTAAAACTAAATCTGTCTTTGTTTGGGACGAGTTCAGGCAATGCACTCTTTGCTGATGGAGTGCTTCAGCAGATAAATGATGAAAGGGATTTTTTTGAGAACCGCTGTAATGGCTCTTTGAACTATTTCTACTGCCTTATTTTCCATGATTGCTGTGAGGTTCGACTCCTCCAAGACAGCGGCACAGCACAGCCTCGCACGATATTGTGAGTCTTTTGTACTTTGGGATGGCGATGTAGCGCCATGTACTAATTGAATGTCTGGATTTGTTCTCCTCCAGTTTTTCGGAGTCTTTGCTGTAAACCACATAAACCCACGGTCGCTTATCCGATTAGTGCTCCAGTTTTATGAACACAATTTTTTTTTTTTTTTATTGTAACGAGGACCAATCAGACGGGTTGTGGAATTTCATTTAATGGGTTGAGCTGTTGCTTCCTTTACAGAAAGCTCAGTCATTATGTTTTAATTCAGCACTATTTGAACATTCCTAAATTATAACAGTTGCTTAATTCATTTTTGACGAGACATTTTGTTCTCAATATCTGTACACAGGTTTTTTTTTTTTATAGTATTGCAGTCCCTCTGTTTCTGATGTCAAGCTGTCAGCACGTCATTGGAAGAATATTGGGCTTTTTTTCAATCAATTAAATGGATTCTGCAGAGCCAGGGGGAAAACCTTGTACTGTGTCACACCCTCACTTTTATAATGTGACTATTGGAAATTAATATTTACAATATATAATATTTAAATCTTCAAGCCATGACACAACATGCTATGTTTTATTTGGGTTCATTACTGAGCTCTTGGCTATTTTATAGTATTTACTTTGAAATTGCATTTAGAAGTTTATTTTTCTGGCGTTTACATCAGCGCTATCAGTGCAAATGTGTTTCTTACTCTTTTCACTCCTACACACCAGATGAAATTGACAGATTACAGCAACCAAAAAGCATTACAGTAAAAACACAGATAAGAAAGAAGCGCCAGCTTTTATCCTTGTGTGAACTAGGCACTAAAACATATGTACAAGTTTCCTTAAAAACACAGACAAAGACATGTATTGTGTTTTGTCTCAATAAGAGACAATAATTCAAATTTCTTCCACAGAAAAGGTCTAGGTGCATTCCTTCATCAAAGTTTTATAACATTTATACAAATGGAAAAGGCTGGGGTCAAACCATTGGCCCTCGGGTTGGAGCACAGCCACTTGGCCCTTTTTTCTTTTTAAATAACACAACAAAATATTTACCAATGTTTTTTGTGTTTCTCATGGCTGTGCACATACAGACTCTGTGTGTTTAATTAGTGTCTGAAATACAATCAGAAATAATAAATTGTTTTCTTCTGTGAAGTTTTGAAACATAATCAAAACTAAATTAAGTTTTTGCTGCCTTAAGCACATTTTCATAAAATGATGAACAATCGTGACATGAGTGACTTTGTTTTGATTGATTTTGATCATGAGGATTAATTTTTGTTTATCCAGCCACCATCCACATTTTTCCACTCAGTTTTTAATTGTATTCTACCAAAAAAAAAACAATCTCTCCATATTCATCTCTAGCATTGATTTAATTTGTCATTCTTTGAAAAAACACTCACTCAGTCGACATGCACACGGAGTCATGGGCTGAATACTGGAGAGAGATTCACCCCGAGAGGTGGGGGGGGCTTAACACTGATACCTGTTGACCGGGACCACGTGCCCCTCAGCTGGGGTCAGTGTTTCCAATTTTCATTAACAGTCTAATGTGGTGTGTTCAGTCTGCAGTGGCCCCAGAGCATCGGCGCCCAGGTGAGAGTATCAGATGGGATGTGAAGGATTTAAACTGTAGAGTCATGTGATCGTGTGTGTGTGTGTGTGTGTGTGTGAATTAACCATCACCACTATCCAGCATCAAACTCAAGGCTGTATCTTTTGAATTGGCTTGATTACTAACAGAGCCATCTGTCATTCTGGCAGTTACAGTCCAGAACTCATGAGTGCAGCACTCAGAAGAAATGCTCTGCAGCTTTATGAAAGACATCTACATAGAGTTAACAGCTAAACTGTAAAATGTGCCAAGTTACTCCGCACAGCCTTGAGAACACCCTCCATTTTTTAACACCAGGACAATACCATGAGGACGCGTGTGACAGGAAGCAACGTGATAGAGAGCATCTCATTAATCAAGAAACTTTAATCTTTACCCCCCGAAACACTAAGCCAGCTGACAAATAAAATAGCACACCTCTTGTCTACTGTCAGGTTTGATTTACCATGCTACCACGTTTTGGTTCCCTGTGCAGACACTTTGCTTTTTCAAGTCGAAAACATGACTTCATATTTTCTCTGTGGTGTTTCTCTTTGCCGGGGAGGTTATTTTCCGTAAATGTCACCTGGGAGGCTGAGTGGCAAAATAATGACAACCTTTTTTTGAGGCATGGCAATTTCCTAGAATTGAATGAGCAGGATGTGTGCAGAGTGAACAATATGTGCACTCGTCCTGTGATTGGTCTCTGTCAATACCGTTCTGACATCTCTCCAAGAATGTGCTCAGACAAATAGATTGGCCGTCTCACAAACAGAGCCTGACGGACAAAAATAAAGATTTAAGCAGCCACTCTACCTGTGTTTTCCACCTGCCCTTGTTCGTAGGCAGCGTGCATTATGGCAACGTCAAAATATGCCGGACCGGGTTTCCAAGAAATTCCTTTTATTTCCTCAAATACACTTGACTGTAACTGCAGCATAAATCTGAGAGCTTGTCTATACCTTCACGTTCAGACAATATTAGTTGATTAAAGTGTCATTGCACAGGGAGGGTTACATGACAGAAAAATCCATTCATTCCATTAACATAGTAACTGTATCTATCTGCATGTCAAATGTCAAAGAGTATCGGGATTTGATTTGACAAATACGTGTCTCTTTTATTCTCGTTACACGACACTTTCACCCAGCTTAAATGGAAAGTCTGAATTCCTGCAGCTCGCTGAAGGTCATTTAACTTTTGAATCACAAGCGAAATTCGACATTGGTTCTTTCTATGAGTGAAATCTACCTCGCCATCTGAATGACAGTCTCCCAGGATTTTTTATTTTTTTTGTGGGTTGAACGTGCGCGAGTGAAGGCAATTGTGTTGAAATACTTATTGGATTTGAAAATGAATTTTAAAAGTTTTTTTTTTTTTTTTTTTTTAAACATGTGAAATGTTACAAAATGATTCCTGGTGTTGAAGAGGAGACATTACCGCATATGACTGAAGTTATTAGCGAGCTTAAGATGTAAATTTACATTTAGTTTGACAATGGTCATTGGGAGAAAAATTCATTTAACAATGCAGTTACCAAAGAGACTGCATTTGAAATGTTACTTGAGTAAAAAGAAATAAGAGTGAGTCTCAGTACGTTTACAAAGTCTAAACAATAAATAAAAGTACCTCAACATGAGTGAAAAAGTCACTGCAGTAATTTTGAAATGTCCTTTTTCACTTTCAATCTCTAGTTATATCCATAAATTGTGCAGACTGTGAGACTGACTATAAAATCTACAGCAACACCACAAAGACCTAAAACTTTAAAGATGGAGCTCCAGTCATACACCGCAAGGAACATTTTCCAGCGGATAATACATGGCATTTGGAAACGAACCTCCTCAAATGTTAAGTGTGGCTATCCTCCGTGTTCCCCCTGTCCTCCTGTTCCCGCTGTCAGATCCTGCAGCCGCAGATGAGGTTCTCAGATCAGAGGCTCGGAGCAGCACTGGGGAAGGACTGACACAAAAGCAGGGAGTCATAAAACATTCAGCATCATTCAAAGTCCCCTCTCCCATGCACGCTTAGACAATGTCAGATTCAAAACAACAAGGGAATGTCGTTCCAGGAAGCATATTTCAGGAAACTTTAAACTTTTTTTTTTTTTTTTTGAGAATAATGAAATGTAAGGGGGGGAAACTGGTGCGAAAAAATGGTTCCGCTTGACACATTTTTACTGTCTCCCATTGTCTGGTGGAGAGGTATATCAAACACTCAGACAGTGATTCACATTTCCGAGCAAGTTCCTGTAAAGTCGTCATGTTAGTCTTTGTTGCACGGGGTTCTGAATTAATAGGCTGTCATTTTAAGGAGGAACGGGAATCGGATCCTTTCCTGAGAAGCACGTGACACTTTATTTGGACACGATTACGCCTCGAAAGTGTTTTTCTTTATTCGAGCTTTCGTAACATTTGCATTTGAAATGAGAGACGAAGGTCATTCTTTATGCAAATGCGTCTCCCCAGAATTAAAGTCTGCCTGAAACCGTGTCATTCATCGAGTCCATTCCTCTTCTTTATTCCATCGCTTTACGAGGTCTTTAAAAAGTAAGTGCTACCAGTCCTTCCTCTCACCTATTACAGTGCACAGCTGTGAGGCTCTTCTTTGAAAAGAAAATAATCAGGTTAGCATGTGTTGAACCGTTGAAGTGCTCAGCAGTGAGTTTGATGGATTACAAGTCAGTTAGTCCGTTTTGCTGACGGGATGCAAATTTATTTATGATCCAGAGGCTGGGAGAAAATGAAATCATCATATATTTCCAAACGCTCACCAGTGTTTTATATTAGAAGAATATATTTGGGATGGAAACACACTCTATGAATAAATTATTTGAGTTCCTCTTCGCGGCAACTCTTGGAGCGCCGCACCCAAACAACGCCCGGGCTCCTTTCAACCATCGAGCGCTTGAACTTACAAATTATCTGCATGAAACGCAATCTTATTTGAAAGGGTGCGATAGGACATCTGTTCTTCTTCTGAGTCAGGAGAGTTGTACTTTGAATCAAAGACACCGAATCAACTTTAATTTTTTTGGAGTGTCTCCGTTTGATTTATAGTCAAGGAGTAAAATGTTGCCCACTTCGTATGATTTGGGTGGTTATCCCGTTTTACATTTTCATCAAATCACTTTCTCTGGCCATATCTGTAAAATTGAGAAATCATCAGAGCTGAAGCAGAGGGATATTGGAAGTTCAGCTTCATCAGCAGTCTGTGCTGCTGGAATGAGAGACCTTCAGTGGGCTCCTTCACCCCCCCCCCCCCCCCCCCCCCCCCCCCCCCCCCCCCCCCCCCCCCCCCCCCCCCCCCC
>JAFBJW010000129.1:0-282692 GCA_016785235.1 Pseudorhombus dupliciocellatus | reverse complement strand
TCCCCCCCCCCCCCCCCCCCCCAGCCCTCCTATCCAAGCAGCCCACCCACCCTCCCTCCCCTGCAATGTCTGCCCCTTCTGTTTTTTAAAACTCTCCATCTCTCACTCCTCACTCAGCCAAACCAGATATGGTGGAATCACACTGAGGCTATTTTATCTCCATTCGTGTGAAATTATTCAATTATAGGGAGTCACAGCTATGCATCTCATACCCCAATCATAACATCTTACTAGTGTATTCAGAGCTGCAGTGGAGTAGCAGCCTACGTACTTTGGTTACTGATGAAAAGATGATGGTGGCCTTAATAGTACTTAAACAGTGATATGTGCTACTGTCTATGTATAAACAAAAATAAAGTGTCCATAAATAAATATGTGTATGTGCACACATATACCAATACATTTAGATTTAGCAGTCACTTGTTTAATTTGCATTGACTTGTCATATTTGCATGCATATATATATATATATATATATATATATATATATATATATTCCTGCTTAAATAGAGATAAGGACACGTTATGGATGGAAGACAATGGTGGGAGTGGTCTATGACTTGGCCTTGTTGTTCAAGTGTTACCTTCAGTTCCAACAGGGATTTGTTTGGCTCCATTTAATTAAATTTATACTCTATTGATCATCATACAGTCATTTCGCATGGTAATTAATGGCTAAAATGCTGTGGCATGCAAATCTGAACCTCAATTTCATTCTCATTGGACTGCATCCTCATAAGTGGTTTGCAATGTAATATGCAATCCGCTGATGGCTTATTAAGATCTTTACAGTCATTTAATCTGAGACTGTGGTCAATTATATCTCTCTGGAGCAGCATTACAGTTTAATTTGATATAAACAAAACAAGGGGCTGTGAAGCTGTGGTCATGATGGAAGCTGATACGCCTGCTCTCTCCACACGTCTGTGCTGGAATGCAGAGACAGTCGGAGCTGAATCCTCCTCCAGGGACCTCCTGTGTTGTTTGTAAACAATAAATAATATTAATTTCATGCAGGACACCTCAAGTGGATCAATTATTATCGACCCGGCGAATCAGTTGTCTTTATAGGCTGCGTATGTTGGGAGTGTAATTGCCCGGTTTATGAAAGGATCCATGACCACGATCTGCAACTAACAAATGAGCCTCATGTATTCTTTATACTTAATGGTCACTGAATCCGTTGTCTTTAGATCATAGCTGCTGCTGAATAATTCAAGATGATACAGGAGGAACGGCGGCTCTGTCCTGGTCTCATGATTGATTGCGGCAGAACAAGCTGCTTCAAATCTCAGGATATTACAGCGCGAGCCAATGACGGAGAGAAAATTAATTACAACGCCACAAATCGATGAACAACTGAATGTGTCAACTCCCCAAAGACCTGTGATTGTTCAATGCAATCTCATTGAGGCAGCACGGGGGGGGTGGGGGGTGGGGGGGCGCTGGACTCAGAGGAGCTGGAGGTTGCGGCCTGCTTTGACTCAGCAAACACACCAAGACACACGGTTATCAGCAGCTGTGGACCCTGTTACAGGACGTGCATCAGATCCTCGAATGTAACTTGGCTGCTTTTATTTCAGCCAAACAATCCCACATGGCTGCGTGCTGGGCCTGATGGGACCACAGCGACCATTAGCAGAATGAGAGCGATCATTACTGGCAACATCACAAGTGACCACGTTCTCTCATCTTAGCTCCGCCTCTGCCGTCCTCACCCTTTCACATCCGCTGCGTCCATCCAGGGTTTGGTTGTGTGTGTCTGTGGGGTTGTGCCTCTCTCTCTCTGCGTCTGTGTGTGTGTGTGTGTGCCTTTGCTTTGTATCCTACTGTCATTCCGACTGTGACTTTGACCTTTAGTGAGGGATGCTGAAAAGAGAGGAGGCTTAATGAGATTGTATAATAGCTGAGCTCTATCTGAGGAACCATCCATCTACACGAGCCCCCCATAATTAGCCGCTAAGACAGTGGTCTAGTTCTTTGAGTCCACTTATTATTCTGCTGACTAGTGCGTGGGTGTGGAGGATAAACAAAGACCATCCAACCAACCCCCATCACCCTCTCACCTTCTTTAATGTGTTAATAATTTGCTAGCCATTCTTGTGTTGTTAAAGGCTGATCAGGCTCATTGTCACTCCTCAAAGTGAAGAGGGGGTGGGTGGTGGTGGTGGTGGTGGGGGGGGGGGGTCCATTTGGATCATAAGTTACTGTCTGCTCTGAGTTTGGGGTGACAGGTGTACACTCTCACGAGAGCTTTAATCCTCATGCTTCATCCGTGAGCGTCTGTCCCTGCTGTGAGGTGCACATGACACACACACACACACACACACACACGGAGAAGCAAAAGCTCAAGACAAAGCAGTGGCGCATTTAACTGAAACTCAATGACATGCAGATGTGATCTGCGCGCATTTGCATGCAAAGCAGCGGTCTGATTCCCATCAGGCAGGACTGGATGTCATATCCGTCATTTTCATGTGCGGCTGGAGGAAGTGAGGGAGGGTACACTCGCAGGGATACGAGGTGAACTAATCCTTGCCAATAGGCGGTGAATTACGCCTCTAAAATACTGGAAGGCAGGTTTCCCCTAAGAAGAAAACAAGAGGGGACGCGGCAGCAGTGCGCGCTCAGGACGCTCCATCCCCAGCGAGCGCGCACACTCCGCTCCTGGTTTTGCTGCTCCGCTCATCACAGCGTGATAGGCTACACCTTCCCCCGGCTGCCTCTCCACGCTCCAGCATTGCTGTGCAAGCAGATGTTCCCCCTCTCTCTCTCTGATGCCAGCTCCTCCACCGCTTTAGCATTATTTTCCGAAAGAGAAAAACGTGTCCTTACGCGCAACGGCTGCAAAAGTGGCGAGAAACTGCCTCTCCGTGCAGGGCTCGGTGACCGAGGGAGAGTTTGAGGACGGACAACCGGCTCCATCCGGGAAGCAAGAGAAATAAAGCCCGGCACAGCGCACACCGGTGAAGGCAGAGGAGACACAGCACTTTCTCCACCACACCTGTGATGCGAGGACGCAGGAGAGCGGGATGCTGATGGCCGCGCCACGGCACCGGGATATGTGCTGAGGGGAAAAAGACTTGGGCGGTGTGATTTATCTTTTTTTTTTTTTTTTGTTTTTTTTTATATATTTTTTTTTAAAGAGAAAAGGCGTTTGCTGCCACAGAGGACACTCTCCGGACCCGAGAGCAGCTTCGCGTGCCCGCGTTTCTCCTCTTGCCTGTTTAAAAACTTGAGGCGGTGGAAGAAGAAGAAAACACCCTGACGAAGATGCCCTTACTCCCGGGCCCCTTTGTCCGCCGCAGCTCCAGCGCCGCGCTCCTCCGTGCGCTCTGCCTCGTCCTCGCTGGCTTCACCTGCTCTGGTGAGTTCCCCCGGACGGATTTCTTTGAATCATTTTCAAATCCTTTCTCATTAATCCCGCTGTTGTCTTTGCACATATGCGAAACATGCACGTCATAACTAGTTTCCTGTTGGTTTTCTTCTCTCTGTGTGTGTGTGTTGCTGAAACGCAGCCACGCGTGACAGAGCACGTTGTTGGCATGCCGTTATTGTTCTATTAATTTCCCATCAATTACCCCGCGCGTCAAGGTTACACGGGAGGAGAGGAAGTCTGCGGCTTCTTAGCGAGCATCCAACTTGAGAGCGGCCCCTCTCACTGTCGGGCTTTTGTTGGAATGAAACGTGTTTTTTTGGAATAAAGCAGCGTGGCGGGTTATCCGCACTGTGGCGGCTGGACACGGGAAGTTAGGGGCTCCACACCTGCCTGGGAGGATGAGGGAGTCGCGTCCAACCTCGCCTGTGTGAGGTGTTTTAACACAAGGGCCCGTGAGCAATAAAACAGGCAGTGCTCAGTAACCTTAAGATCCTTTACGCATAATCAACCTTCACTTCATTCTTCCCTGGTTTAACCCCCCCCCTTACCCCCCCCCCCCCCCCCCCCCGCTTGCTCATGATAGTGTGTAGTAAAAGCTCTGAGCTGTGGAGCAGTGCACGAGGAGCCAAACAGTAGAACAGTCTGCTTATATACATATTTGTAGACTAGATGCTGCAAACACGCAGCATCCTCCAGGCTTCAGCTCCGGCCAGGACTCATTCCTGCTGCATTGGCAGTATGGTGACAGCTTTACGGAGTTGGTAGACGAGCCTACTCGCGCTGATGAGTTGCATTTTATGATGTAGCCTCTTGGCCAGACACTCCCGATTGCATGCAAATGTGCTGTGATGTACAAAACAATCATTCTACAGTCCCAGCAGAGATAAGTTCCCCCTGGTTTTTCGGTCGCAGCAGAGAATTAACAACATGGAATTAAGTGATTTCCTATTTGAAAGTCTCATTTCCTGTGACAGTGCAGGGGCGAGTGAGATTGTTTGGTGGTGTACTCCTCATATCACATAGTGCACATTCAAGAATCCCATAATCAGTGCAGTCGATTTGACCATTTCAACTATTTCTTCTAAAGACAACATTCTTTTCTCGCCCCCCCCCCCCCCCCTTTCCCCCCCCCCCCCCCCCTGCTGAGATGTCCTCCTCACAAAGCCTCACAGCTGGAAGCCACTGGTGAGAATCCCAAGCAGCCGAATCTCCACACATCATTTACCTCGCGCACTCGTTTCCGAACTGTTAACCTTGCTCTGGACAGAAGGCAGACATGTTAGAGTTGGTGTAATTGTGTCTCTTGCTCCAGGACACAGAGATGATGAATTAAGAGGGCTTTACTCTTGCATTAATTAGTGTGTAATTATGAATATATTAGGATTAAACAAACAGTCATGCTCCAGGGACCTCATATATCAGGCTAAGTGAGTAGCAGTGCAGTGGTATTTACAAGTCGTTTTATGATGCACGCTGAAAGTGGATCGGGTTCCTGAGTTAGAAAGGTAGGCGTGTGTGTGAGTGGTGAGGCGATCGTAGTGAGAAGTGACTCGGTGCTTCTTTGTTCCTTCTTCCCCTTGGTTTCCTCTGGACACTCTGGTTTCCTCACACAGTCCAAACAATTGCGCCTCCTGCTTCATAGACTCCAAATTCCCACAGGTGTGATGCTGTTTGTGTGTTTCTTCCCAGAGTGCCCCCCCCCCCCCCCCCCCCCCCCCCCCCCCCCCCCCCCCTTTTTTCCCCGGGGCCCCCCCCCCCCCCCCCCCCGCGCCTTTTGCCCAGTGCATGCTGGGATATGCTCTCAGCCCTCCTGTGACCCTGAATCATAATGAGCCACTTCAGGAAGTTGATGAATACAGGGTTAACATATTTTATTCTTTCCTGTCTTCTGTATCACATCTTTGAGCGCGCCCTCTCTCCTTGTGCCGGTCTGTCACTGTCTATCACACATTAGGACGGTACAAGCATCCTTATAAGCTGCCATCTCGGCATACAGGGCTACTTTTATAGGACAAAGTGAGTTCCAGAAATGGATCAAAAAGTAATTTGCCAGCCTATTCTTTCTACATCAGGGCTGGGACAGTCTCAGCTGAGATCAGTTAAGTTATCCTCTGTAGAGAGGCAAGGTGCTGACTCTGCATTCATTGCTATCAAAAGCCGACCCGTCTTTTTTGCAGGGAAACATAACTCAGTCAGTAATAAAGGTAGGCCTGTCAATCTAGATTCGAGCTAGCAGAGCACTTTCCTTTTCCCCGTGTTGTGAGTGATCTGACGGACGGGACCGAAAAGGCGCGGTGTGCTTTCAGCCTCAGGAACAAAGAGCTGCGCTGCACGGTGTGCGCACAAGGGCAAAGCCCAGCAAGAATTTGCATGCGTGCATTTCCTCTGCATCCGTTAGGTGTGCGTCTGCAGCACATTCCTGCCTCCGTTCTTATTTCAGCTCTACACTGTCAGTTTGTTGTTTGTCCTTTTGTGGCTTCCCCAAAGAAAAGGAAATCAAAAGCGCAGCTATCAATGCAGAGAGAATGGAAACCCTGAACTTTTCTTTGTTTTTCCACTCTGCCCAGGGAGAGTGTTGCCAAGCAATTGTTGTCTGGTTCAGCGAAGGGGAGCATGGGATTTGGTATCAGGCACCTCCCTACTTGAGTGAACAGTCACCTCAGAGCAATTTCCACGGGGTGTAAACCTTGTGATGATGCAAGGAGATGGCCATTAAATGACAACAAGCAGAAATCTATTGCGTAATACAGTCACAGTGACTTCCCCTGTCCTGGTACAGTGATATCAGGGATATGCTTCTGCCAGTTGTCTCCTAATTCCGGTGTGAATCGTCTCAGACTTGTCTTTGTCCAACCCCGTTATGCCTTTCTTCGCTGACTCACAAAAAAAAAAAAGAAAATGCAATAATGGGAGCTAAAGCTGGAATTAACATAATGTATTGTGGGAAATTGCCTCCTGGTCAAAGGAATTTAAAACCACTCTGTTTCTGTCCCATGGCTAATACATGGTAAATGATCGCCATGTATTTGCAGGGATATGGTGTTTTACAGGGAAGAGATAATTTACGGCCAGATAGAGTTCTCGTTCCCTCTAGTCATGGGAGATGAATTCGGATGACAAGTTCCCCGAACTGTGGAAGTGGGAGTGTTTTATATGAAATGATTTATTTGATCAACTTCTGATACTGGTAAATTAACATGATGTACAACTAGAGTTTGTCATGCAAGGAGGCAATTAGTAAACTGCAAAAAAAAAAAAAACAAAAAAAAAACAAAAACAAATGTAACTCAGTATAAATGCTTGTCATGAATCATGTGATGCTTGCGGAATTTGAATTGGGCAATATCATCATGAAAAAACAGAGTTGGAGTTGCTTATTTGCAGGACAGCGCTGATCAAATATATTACATTTCCAATTCTCCTTCCATCACGTTAATTTGTTTGTAAGAAATAACACAAATGAATCAAATGACTCTCCTTCCTGTCCAAGTTTGGCCCAATGTAATTTCTTCAGTTAGAGCTGCATTGATTAATGGAGGTGGAGATAATAGCTCAGCATAAATGAATAAAAGGTAAACAGTGCAAGTCAACACAGGTCAGGTTTAAACAGTCGAGGAGCACGCTCCATTTGGTGACAAATGTTGGGGCGGCTTATCTTCCAGGAGGATGTGTCCCTGCGCTTATCATTTGCAAATGGCAATCTCGAGGAGGAAAGGAAGGACGCGGCCGTTGCCGAGGACACATGGAGGATGAACCTCGCGGAGGGGAGGAGTCAGGTGTTATTTTCTGCAGCCTGTGCAGGGGCCCTGCAAAGGCACTACATCTCTGTCAAACTCTGCCCTTTTGTTTCAATTACCCTATTTCTATGATTCAGGTCTGTGTGAGAGCGCTTAGGGGTTGAAGTTGGGCTATTTCCCCCCTGAAATGTACTGCAACATGGTTTCTATCAGTGCCTCTCTATGCGGGTAGCATGAAATTGACCTTTCAACTCGGATGTGGGATGAGATTTCCCTACGTCTCAATGGGAACCTGGACAATAATTCACAGAACGGCACAGGATCTGACATGGTATCAGCAGTTGGGGAAATTGCCCCCAATCTCAGCTGTTGTGAGTCTATGGCCGCTAACCATCCCCTACCAGTGACTGGCCTCGTATATCCAGGGGCCACCAATGTGCAGTCGGGATAAGCTTGTTCCTGAGCTGTGTGCCGACTCTTTCCCTGGAGGGTCTAATCAAATGTTCTTTTCCCAGGGTCATTTTCTTCTCCGCTCTCACGGTGAGAAAGCACATGCTATGTTGACCTTCAACCTCGGTTTCTACCACACAGCTGATTCCTTCTCATGAGTCTCTGGGACATAATTTTGCTTCCTATTGTTAGACAGAAAACAGACGTGGTGGTCAGTTGGTGAGTGCTGGGCTCTTTTTTTTTTGTCTCTCTCGTTTTTCTTTTTTTTTTATTGTAACCCTAATGTCCTGTCGCTCCGCTGATTTGTACAGTGAGGATAGCTGCGTGTTAGGAGACGTTTCCTGGTCCTTCCTGTTTTCCCAGTGATCAATACTGTTCTCCAAATGGTTAATTGGCCATCAGTCACTGTCAAGAGGAAGTGCTTAGAAACCTAGAGGTGTCTCAGTGCAGCTCATAATAAGAGTGTCCAGTCCTCTGGGTCCTCTTCTGCCCTTTACTTTAGACCAGGTGGTGGCTGGGGGTGGCGGGTTTGAATGCAATATGGAGAGCCATGGATTAATAGTTCTTTAGTGAGGCCACCGGGGAGCGATGTGAAAGCCACTTCCACTTCATCATACAGCGGAGTGGATGGACGGAAAGTCTGCGGAGCACGTGTTGAGACAGGAGCTCTGAAATGGTGGGAAGGTCATTGGATGTGAGCTGCCATTAGGCATATCAATTCATTGCCGCTTTTAATTCTAAATTACAACCCGGTGTTTCTGCGGCAGCCAGGTTTCCATCAAACACGTGCAGGTCAAGAGAGACGCCTCTGCATACGCGCAGGTTGTTGTTGTTATATTAAAGGGAAGTGGGAGCATTTGAGTTTTCACAGGGGTTCTCGGCAGCTTGTTGTGCAGCGTTATGAGATAATGAAACTTTTATCTGCTTCCTCAACCTTGACGAGAAAACACACCTCCAACCAAATGTATGGCTCATTGTTATGCTTCCCCTTGCTTTGCATGGTGTGTAAAAGACGTAATTAGAAAGCACCTAAGGCTACTGAAGACAGCCCTGCTGGCGCTTGATTGGCAAGGGTATCCGAGGGAGGTCTGGCACAGCCTGAGCTAGAATTTGTCATCTTGAAGTGATTTTGTTGACAAGACAGGAGGCACAGTGACCTTTCCTAATTATGTGTATGTGTCCAGGCACTGATGCCTCAGGCGAGCAATTCAACTGAGTCAACAGAGCGCTGACTCTGGGAGCACATTCAAGCACAGACGGGCACACGTGACGTAAGGTTAGAGAAAGGTTTAGCATCAAGCGTGTTAATAATTCACCACTGATACAAAATGATTAATGTCATTCTGTGTCGCCCCTTTGGCCCTGGCCCTTTACTTATAGAAATGAGGAGAAACAAACGTAGAGGTCTGGTTCCTCCATTCCCCCCCATCTGTACCTCCAAACGTCTGGAAAACCCCTGGTGAGGTTGCGCTATGCATGTTGATTCCCAAAAAACATGAACCATTTATCATCCAGCCTAAATGTGTAGCAGCAAGAGAACAGCCTCTCTGATCTATGTAGGTCCCTCTGTTATTGTTTTTCCCAAACAAACCACTTTCCGATGTGAAATGAGGTCTGAACATTACAGATTCAAAGCTTAAAGCTAAGCAGCAGATTTTCTTGGCAAGGGCATCAGAAACGCTAGGCTCACGGAAAAAACGCATTCATGTCCTTACTTCAATAGAATTAATCATGACAACACAGCTACCATTGAGACTAGATGCTCCCTTTTTACAGCATGCCTTGATTATGGCTTCTATGGATTTAAATGTCCACTGACAGTGCATTCATGTGGAATCAAAGTGCGTTTTCATACCTGCAGTCCCCTGTCACCTATGCTTGAATTTCAAAAGGTGAGTACACAGCAGCGTCGCTCTGGCATTGGTTTAGTTAATTAGCCACTGATTTACAATCCGCCGTCTCGGGCAGGATTTGTTTATCATAATGGTTATGTTAAGTGCAGCTACATATCGCAACAGTGAACCTCAACAACTGGTTATATAGATGCCAAGAAGACAATGTGCATGTTCTCAAATTTTATAGAAAAACCTGTTCCATCAAACGATGAGCAGGAAACAAGAGGAGGATATAGACAAACATTGTTTGCCATCAGTTGTAAAAATCAACACAGGATTTCACTGAACAACAAAATGTTATGATCTAATGTCGAGGTGGATAAAGACCTCTGCTATCTCACCCATGTCTTTCAGGGGACCTGCAGCTCCTTACAAAGACTTCAATTCAATTTTACAGATAAAAGGCCTTAAAGTATTAAATAAAGCACATCACAACCAAAGGTCGTGTGGAAATGTCTCCACTCAGCCCGAGGCTAAGTTTATCCATCGAGCTAATACCTTTTTTTCATAGCCTGTTTGTGAACATGGGACATTCAAGTTTAGGGATACGTGGTTTGAGAATGCCAGTGTTTGTGTGATTGAAGTCAGTTCCTGGAAGCGCTTATGAAGCAAACTGTCTCAGGTCTATTAAATGAAAAGTAATCAAAACATTTGAGTCCTAGTAGATTGAAGATCTAAGTTTCATTTTCAACTCAATAAAAGGGATTTCAAGTCTTCCACCTTTACAGATGTTGAACTCCTGATCTATACAGGGCTGGATGGAAATGTTTATATCCCTTGGTTTGGGCTATGAACATTTCCCAGAATGCCTTGGAAATCACCTTAAATGTTGACAAATGTAGTATTTAATCAATTAATGAAGTTTAAAAATGACGATAATGATTGTATCTTTCATTGGTCTATGGATAAAGTTAGCTCACTTGTCATGGAAATAACTCATTTGTGTTGAAGTGTTCAAAGAACTGCTATCATCTTTTGGAAGGTGATAATAACTGTTCTCTCCATCCAGTGACACAGGGTAACAATTTTGGAATATTTTCAGGTGCGCAATTTCCTCAGAGGAATAATTCTGTGAGAGGTCACTCTAAGAATTTTTCATTGAGGAACTGAATCACATCTTCAGGCATACAGTGTCTTTTGAATTCAAAGCATTTGGTCCGTGTTATGTTGATAAACCTCTCACGAGTGTAGACCGCTCTGCTGGGAGCAGTCAATCCACAGCTATAATCTGACTTCATCTTGGATCCTGGCGTGGGTGGATGGAAGGTATTGTGGCAATTCCTTCGATACTTCAGGTTAATTGGACACTAAATAATGTGTTTGCTCATGTAGCGCCTATAGACCTAAAACTGGTTTTACAGGTTATTAATTACAAGTTTGCCATTGGTTCTTTTGGGAGTTGGCCCTGTTCAGCCCTTCCGTAGAATACAAACAACAAAGCTCAGTTCAGTTTGCTCATTTAATTAATGTGCCTAACGTTGCAGTTGGGGCAGACAGACATCTGGTGACCAATAAACATGAATCTAAGGAGTTATTTGTTGGATGGAGTCGGCGTTTAATGGATGCGAGTTGGTGTCCAATTTCAAGCGGTGATTGAATGTAAGCTGGCCTCTGACCGAGCTCAGTTCACAGGATATTGTTAAAAGCTCCTCTAATGACCTAATCCATCCTTTCTTTCCGAGTCACTGTGGCAAATGTTAAACTCTCTGTTCAGAACATCCCATCATTCACAGGATGAAGACACTGCAGAGGATTATTTGTCTCTATTATTCCGGATTTGTCTAATTGGAGCTGAAAAGTCAGTGGGGATACGCCAGGTATGAAGACACCGTGAAAGATGATTCGTTGGATCTCAGAGCTCATAAACACGTTTTTTTTAAAACCCTGGTAAACTCCTCGCCGGTATCGCTTTAATGTCTAGACATCTGCGCACGCCCGGGGTCATCCCGAGAGCGGTCGCAAATGTCGCCGCGTGTCTGTCTTCACCCGATCTGATGGCGTTTTGAATCATGAGCACCGCACGGCATTGTAAGTCACTCCGGATGCGTGAGTGCCTGCCACCTGTTGTGAATGTAATTGTGTTGACAATAGCTATGGGAGTTTACAGTGATGTGGAGCAAGCTGAGTCTTTTCCCCGTACACATTTCTTTTTGATTGGTGTCGAGATGGAGTTGTGTGAAATCACTTGATGTTGGTGACATGTGGAGTGTCAGCACAATACTGTACGTTTTCCCTTCCATTTTGATCGAATGTACCAGTGTGACTACATAATTCTTTCCTTTTAGAGATCTTGCTTGTAACTGACTGACTTTTTTTGGAACGTAATCACAGTATTCACTCAGTGTGTTGTATATATTTGCTTTTGATAAATACATTCATGCTGAAACTAAATTCATGCTTTTCAGCTGAACATGACTCATAACACCACCACAGTGTTTCAAACGTTGCAAGGGCCAAAGCTCACGCTGAGTCAAGCATTTGGGATGTTCCTACATCCTGGCGTTTATGTATTTATGACAAAGCCCCTCACCCTGTTATTGAAGGTAGGTGGCTCCCTGCCACCAGCACCAGCTCGTGAGCGCAAACCTGAAAAACTGGTTTTCAATCCCAGGCTGGAACCTAGCCATAATCTACCATTCAGAGACACCCCCCATCCCTCCTGCCTCTTGGCCGTCCCATGCACACACACCGTTTGAAGTGTCTGTTCAAATTGCTCCGGACCACAGCGCTTTCTCAGACACCGTTTAGCCCAAGCTGTGTTGGCACCAGCCGACTGTGCAGGCGTTTCCAGCGGCATGGGATGAGCATGATCTTGGCCATCAGGCAGCTCCAGAGGCGGTGGAGGAGGGATGGGATGTACATTGGTGGGTGTGCCCCATGCCCCGACGCTGAGGGGTGAAGCTTTACTAGACGCTTTAAACAGTCTATGTGTTCCTCTGGGCAGCAGGGGGCTCCACTGTGTCCGACCTATGAGGTTCGGTCCAGGGAAGGAGGGAGGACCACGACCCCTTAATCTCTGCCAGACATGACAGCTTCATGAAGCATATTAATCCCCGGCGTGCTCGCTCTCTCTGGAGGCTTTTGGCTAATTCTTTCCCTTTTTTGTGTGTGTGTGAAAGGGGGAAGCAGATTGTGACTTAGTTTGGGCGACACCCTCCTGAGGGCCTGAGGAAAGTGTTTCCCTTCCTACCTTCTTCATTATGGTTTAATTAGGAAAGTGGGAAGAAGGAAATTAATAATGCTACTGGATAGAGTCAAAGAGGGATCAGATAGGTAGGTAAAGAGAAATGCCTCCAATCTTCATATATATTAGTGTATATGTGGTGTATATAACATAATATCTGTACATTGCCTTATTGACTTATCCCACAGATGTTCTCTCTCTCAGCAGTACACAAGGTCAGGTTATAGATCTAGGACCAGACAAGAGTGCATTGTACTGTCGACATTCAGAGACTCATATCTAACTCAGATGGCCCAGACTTCATGTAGTTTGTGTATCACCAGTATCCAGTACGTTAGATTGCAAACACCTACATGTCACGGCAATGCTGGCCGTTCACGCATGTGCTGTCGCTATGGTGGACGCCAGTAGAGGAAGATATATGGAGATGCTAAGGGAGACATCTTCGGACCTGGGGGTGGCAGTTTCTTATGTTAGATGGTTAGTGTGTGTATACAGTACCACCGTCTGTCCTTGATGCATCATGTCTATGCTAAATTCTGCTGCTGCCTGAGTTCTCCTTGAGCCAGCTTCGAGAAAACCTCCGTATCACATTCTGTAATTGCAGGACAATCTCTGACTCTGTACGCCAACCTTTGCACATATCTTGCACATGTGAAGGCACACAAACAGAAAACTGGCTCTAACCTGTAATTAAAGGTGTTAGTGGATGTCAATTCATGTGGAAAATAAACAGCTACAGCTTTTTTTTTTTTAAGCTGGTGCCGGGGGGGAGGGGAGGGGGGGGCTGTCTCCAGTTAAATAACATCCAGATTTCACAGAACCACAGAAATTACACCTTATTCTTCATAAATAAGTCCACAAATAGTTTTCATTTATCAGTTACCATCATACAAAGTGTACACATTAATATATATTAGACTTTTTGTGGTATTGCGTTTGTTGAATATTATATTGGTATCATTTTTTTGCCCAGCCTCAGACCTGGGATTGTCTTAACAACCGCACCAGTTCTTCATGTGATCCCAGTGTGGAGGTGACTTCAGGACTATGTGGAGGACAGATTGTCTCTTGTAGTAGTTCTTGTTCCGCTTGTCTCTCTGGCTCTGGACCAGTCAGACAGCTCCCTCATGGTTTTCTGAGAATATAAACACAATACTGAATGTACCACCCATATCTATACTCTTTGCATTTCACAGATCCAGCCAGAACATACTGGCTCATGCATACAATGGCGTCGACCCTGAGAAATGTCTTGTTCTGTTGTTTCTCAGATGAGTCAACTGTTCTTTCAAAACATCCTATTTCTTGTCTTTCTTAAGTTCCCAGGACCTGACGTCAGACCATGTCCCTGAATCCCCTCCATATTGTGTTTTGAAATTGTCGCTGTGGGAAATGTTGGGCAGAACAATAGTTTCAATAGTTTAATCACGTAAAATCCCAGGTTTTAAAATTATGAAACCAATTGAAAACAGATTGGTTTTAGGTAGGTTTAGGTAGATTGGTTATTTTCCTTATTTTGGTCATACGCTGTGTCTGGCTTTGCTCTTCTACTTTCATAAAAATAATCATTGTATTAATAACTTTTGTGACTTGGTCTGACTGTTTTGAGAATTTCATTTTTTGAAATCTTTTTTTCTGCAGAATGTTCGGTGAAATCCTGAGCTTTTACACTCAAGGGCAGAGTAATCGCTTAGATCATTTCTCGCCTCTGTCCAGATTTGATAAAAAGGATTCATCCCTCTTGTGTTCAAAGGGTGCAATTCCGAGACAAACCAGTCCAATGTATTAAAAAAAAAGGACTTCATTACTTGGATAACATTTCTAAGAACTCACAAAGGTGCTTCTCTCTTCCTTCGGCTGCCTTCAGCTTCTATCAAACTTGTCTTACCTTTCTAATTCCATTATATTAATCAGTGACATGCCTTAGCTCTCCTCACTCATCAGAGGAGCCTGAGAGGCTGACACATCATCAGGAAATGTAATTTTTTTTCAAGTGTCTAGTCCACCTTTGTTGGCTTTATCCCTGCAAGAGTACACCTTGTCAGTAAAACACATCCCTAGCACTGAGCTAAGTGGCACACTTTGGTTGAGATTCATGTCAGATTTTTTTTTTCTCTTCTATTATTATATCTACCATCTTTGCCCATCGTCTGTAACGGGCTTCTATTTTGTTTTAATCCAGCTCTGATGCATAAAGCCGCCACAGCTTGAGGGAAATCACCAGTGCCTAAAGCAAACAGTTGGACCCAAAGTCCCAAAAGTAGGAAGCAGCCAAGTAAACCCATTAACTGCCTATAGAGTCGTTTGTGGTATTGTCTCCACATGACGCTCTCCACAAATCACAAGCTGCTTTTTCCTCTTGTTTTTCCTCTTCAAATAAACCCAGGAGAGCCAAGACAACTTATTGTGTTACTAATGTTAAAGGAAATAACATGTTCACATTGTTTAACATTTGTTTAGTAGCTAGGAAAAAAAAACAGCAGTGGCACTTAAGTTCCGGTGGAAAAAAAAAAAAGTGTTGAATAAAGCTCAGTAAAAAGCTGGTGAATCACACCATAAGCATTTCACTCTGAAGATAAGACTTGACAAGGCTGCAGCAGCATTTTCATTTCAGGGGCTTGGAGGCACGACACCTTCCGAACTCTGGATTCCTCCGTCCCCTCTCAACATGTGATGCCCAACTGTACAATATTATATGAATTGCCAGAAGGTGCTTGATTTATGCTGAGTCTGAGTTATCAGCTCCAAACAGGCCATGTAGCGCCCCTCTTATCGTCCCACCCAGCCGTTTGCAGAATTTCTGCATGTTTTTGGAGCTCAGCGCTAAATTGTGATGACAATAGTCACGAGCAGAACACAAAGACAAAAAACTGCCACTTGCAGCAGAATGAGAGCCTCTCCCCATCTCGCCTAATTTTTTCTGTCGGATTTTCCTGCAGCGTGTTTGACAAGAAGAGCTGGCAGCTTTAACGCCGTGGCACAACTCGTGCTGTCGTGGGTGCTGCCCATCCCGACCCCTGTCACACAATTAGCTCTCCGCTCTTCAGATAGCTAGAACAAAGGTGAACCCGGCGAGAGGCGAGGCCGTCTCCAGTCAGAGTGGAGGGGTGTGTGTGTGTGTGTGTGTGTGTGTGTGACTCAAGGGCACTTTTCTTGACCAGAGGAGTCATTGGCTGTCACTAAACATCACTGTCTCCATCCGCACTAATGGCATCCTCCAGATTGTGCAATGAGGAACAAAGGCTGGTTGTATGAGATACCGTGGAAAAAAATAGAGCGACCCCATTAGAGCTGCAGGCGGTGGTTTGTGAGGCAGACCTATAGAAGTGTCATGACAGGAATGAGCCGAGCAACAATTATAGGCTGATGTGCTTGAAGCTAAGCTGCGTCACCAAAAAGAAGAAGAGAGTGTTGAATGAATCGAGCAGCAGCACCACGCTTGTACATGAAGACACACACACACACACAGTATGTTTACTACTTAAATTTTCTCAAACTTTATTCCTACCTCTTCTTTCCTGAGGTGAAATGTCAAAGGTGAGCACATTATCAAAACAGTGTGGAGAACAACCGAAAATGAAATGTTATGAATAATAATGACTTGAATTATAGCGACTCCAGCTGAATTATATTTTTTAGTAACATTGTGCCCTTTGAATCAAGTCTTATTTTATTATTATTATTGTTATCATCATCTTCCTGCCAGTAATCAAATTACTCCTGCGTGCTCACATTCTTTCACGTGTGTGACCAAGCTCGTACACGGAGCCACACAAAGGCTGCATCCTGCGTGTGGCCGTGGGTGAGAGCGTGCGTGGTGTTGGGAGGTGCCGCAGGGCACATAAACCTGCCACTGAGGAGCACATCACAGGACGTTTAGGCGAAAAACTTTCAGAATCTGAATTTCCGGGCTGGCTGACTCTTGGATGACACCATGCGAGCAGTATGGAGCCACGCGGTGATATTTGTGTTGTTGCTAAGCTGTTTACCCGAGAGACTCCAGAAGCGCTTTGTGCACTCAAACACTTCATCCAGTGGTGAGCAGATAATTCGGTGAACTATCCCTTTAACTAAACATTGTGTTTTCCTTGTGTGGGCACTTAACACTTTAAGACGGGGCTGAAAAACAGCGGCACTAAGAACATTTTTAAATCACAGCTAATTATGCGTCCACAAACTAAAACTGTGATCCAAATGCTTTTAAGTATCTCGCTGGTGTTTTTTGCGAGCAGTCCTGATACACAAGATTTTCATTGGCAGTTGGGTATGAAGCTAATTGGATTAAAAGACGAGGCCTTGTGCTGCTGTATTTTCGTACTGTTTATGTTCATTATAATGAGCGGCACATATAGATTAAGAGGAGAGAAGTGACAGCAATGCTGCGTTTTCCGATGTCAAGTAGCAGTTGAACTCATCCTTTTGGTACAGTATCACTTTTTTTGACTACGGCTGACTCATGAATCAGAAAGTGCTCACCCTCTGTGAGAGAAGCCACTTCCCTTTTTTACTCAGAGGAGAAATGTTATTTTTACATTTCCATTTATTGCTAATTTGAGTCTGGGTATATTGTGTGCAAAGTCCCAGCGATGAATGTGCCATGTTTCTGCAAAGCGTTGCAGGAGTACAACGGTTGGCATCAGCGTTGTCACACTTAATCTCCATCTCCATGACACTCGGAGTCAAAACACGAGCCTGGAAATGCGAGCCCTCCCAGTGTCAAGAATTCTCCCCCCCGCTCTCTCCGTGCTGGAGCTGCTAATGATTCTGACAGAATTAAAAATATTAAAGACAGCTATTGAATTATTTAATGATGTCTTATTAAAAACATGCAGCTGTTTTTCTTTTTTTTCAACCACCGCAAAGGCAGGGAGGCATTTTCCCTCTCCCTTTACACCCCCCCCCCCCCCCAATATTTCCAAGGTCACAGCGTGCACGCGGGCCCATGTGTCTGATGTTCCTTTGGAAGCCGCAGAGTCCCACAGGTTTAGCTGTAATATCCTGGTTAATTCCTCTGCATGTTGGGTTATTGCTGTCAAAGCTCCTGTGTCAGTTTATCCTCGATTCTGGCTTATTCTTACATTTTTACTGATGACTTCATCGTTTCATGTCTCCACGACGGCCCCACCCATCCACACACTCACAGACGGATCCACAGGGGGGGGGGGGGGGGGGGGGGGGTTACCAGGCACGGCTGAGTTTAGTTTTGACTTCTGAAAAGATTAAATGCCTCCAACGTGACAAAGTACCCAAAGTTGATGAAGACATGTTTGTTCTCACTAACCCCACCTACACATTCTGATATTCACCGCAGGCAGTTCAGTTAAGAACTGCATTTGTAATTTCTATAATGTGAGAGGTGAAGTGGAACCCTGTATTTAAACTTTTTAGTTTCAGCCACATAAAACTGCAACTTCTTGAATTATTTCTATTCCTTCTCAGTTTACTGAATCATACCCAACACTGTCATATTGGATATTTATTGTCTGTTTATCATTCTGCTATTTGCATTTATCATTCCAGTATTTATGAGGATGCCTCCTAAATGTCTAGATTTCTCATATGTTCAGTACATTCCTTTCACTATTTATTATTGAAATGCTGAGTCCCGCACCGCCCATAGAACATTTTTTCCTCATAATTTATTATATTTCTCCAGTTTATCATATTCCCATTATTTAAATACTCTTTCGCTGCTACCTTCTCTGCCTCTTTTACATACATTGTTTACGTTGTTTCCATATGTTTATACTCTGCCTCTTTATTTTATGTACCTTTTCTTAAAAAAGCCGCAAGTCTTTTCAAAATGTTATTATCTTGGATAATGACAATGAAGACTCTTGAATCTTGATCTGGATAAAAAAACAAGTTGACTGGTATTTATCTCACTGTGGCACTACTTTATGAACTTCTATATGGATACCATCCAGTTCTAACCAGAGGGTGCCTCACATCACTGATATGACTTCATTAAATAAACCAGTGACCCTGAGATGCAGGGTTGATCTATATCCTCGGAGTCTCTTTACTTCACCAAAGAATGGAGATCCCATGCAGAGATATGTGGCCGTGCTGTATCTTCCAATCTTTAATTTAGAAATTCAGGAGAACTGCACACTGGTGAGATAGTTATCCGCAAGCGTCTGTCTCGTCACTTCATGCATGTTGGCTCTTGAAAAGCCTCCGCAGGGAGCACATAACGGGCTGAATTGCACTACTTAAACTAAAATACTTTTTCTTTCGCTGTCTTTTCCCTGATGACCACTGATAAGGGCGATGATGTCAGAGATCATCTTTGAAAATTTCCATCCGGGTGCATGCGGGGGGCCTCTGAGGACCAGACGTCTGAGGGCTAACTAACCAAGAGCAGGGCTGCGAGGGTGCTGAAAAGTGTTCAGAGCCGAGACGTGAGCAATGCTGCTTTCAAATGTTGCTTTTTCCTCCGAGAGCTGCGTGTTTGCATTGCAGCAAAGAGGTGAGCGCAGGGGCGGGCAGGTGCGGCTCCCCCTCGCAGCCCGTCTTGATCCAGGACACATCCGCAGGGGTGTGGGTAGATTAAAGCCGAGGCGCTCTCTCTCTAACCACTGGGCTTCCTCCGTCTCCAGAAATATGTAGGTGGATGGATTAAAAGAGATGGGGGGGGGGGGCGCTCGTCCTCGTTCCCAGCGACTGTGAACATTAATATGAAGAGACTGAAGTGCCGCAGGTTTACAGAAAGAAGACATTTCACAACATATTTGACATCAGCTGGAAATTCCCTCTTGAATGGAATGTCACACACTGTAGCCATTATCTTATCAGGCCTTGAAAAATTACAGCATGTTTTTCATAATCGGTGTCACTTCTATGCTACATTATGAACTTGAAAGGCCAATTTAGTCGCTGAATACGATAATTCATTAGCTTTTCTGAGTGCTGATTAATGTCTTTTAAAAAAGAGAACTCGTGGTGTTGTGTGTCTGGAGCTGAAAGTGATCCCGGCTCTGCCTGTCACGGCGCAGCGCTGACAATGATGTCTTCGGGGCTTTCATCCTTTGCTCTTTGCATTTGCCTCCCCACCAATTGAAACCCAGGGAAAACAGTGCAATTTGTCTAAAAGGAAGCGACTCCAATCGATAGGATTTTCATTACAGTTATGTTTTCATACTGCGGCGGAGGCAGGGCGAGGAGCGCCGATGAATGATGCATTAATGTTTCCATCCCGGCTCCCTGCCCGTGTCACTCTGTGGCTCCCGAGGCTTGTCACTGCAATGATGCGGGAGCGCTAGGAAGAGTCTGCGCGCCGGGACCTGATTCTCCTCAATGCCATGTCCCCAGTCAACAGCTGTCCATTTTGTCACTGCACATTTCAGGCCGCGTCGTGGCTTTGCAGGAGAAGGCAAAGACCAGAAGGCATGATCTTTGTGAGAGCTGCATTTTATTGAATTAGCCCTCACTCTATAGTCCCACTTGAGAGTTGGGAGTTAAGCAGCTTACCTGTGGCCCTGGAAATAAACATGACTGCAGTGTTCGTAATCCAGCAACAAATCAAGTAGTCACTGTGAGAATAAAAGTATTCATATTCACTCTGTACTTTGAAAACCGCAGGCACGAAATGGCCAAAATAGTGTTGACACTTCTTTCCTTGTGTAATTTTTATGCTTCCCAAA
Organism: Pseudorhombus dupliciocellatus; assembly: GCA_016785235.1. NCBI lineage: Eukaryota > Metazoa > Chordata > Actinopteri > Pleuronectiformes > Paralichthyidae > Pseudorhombus > Pseudorhombus dupliciocellatus. The sequence goes on along the minus strand of JAFBJW010000129.1, from coordinate 262,398 downwards.
GTTTTGGCTGAGCCCAGAGGCTTGGAGACTATATTAAAATGATAATGTGGACTTGAAAATCAATATGTGATTCCACTGTAGCATTATAATCTTCAATCTTCCGATTTCAATGGAAAGAGCTTTTAAATCCGTGCGCATTTCCAAACGCTGTTAACAAAGCGGTTTACAGCTCATTCTCAGAGTTGTGCAGGCAAATTAGGCAATGTTCAAACGTTTGAAATTAACAAGCATTTAACATTAAACTAACAGTGCGTGAGAAGACGTTGAGTGCATGGATGTCGCACAAACAGATGTATGTATTGCATTGCCCAGTTACAGTGCAGTCCACTGGGGGGGGGGTGCACGTGGGTGTGTTGTCTCACTGCTGCAGCAATGTTGTGTGTAAAAAGGCTATTGCGTTTTTTTTTTATTTACGTCGTCATACTGCTCTCATCAAGGCGGGACTTCAGTCACGACATCACTTCCTTTATTAACATTTACAAGCCGAGTTCACGCTCCAACCAGAATCATCGTTGGCCGCCTGTCACCTGGGCAGTTGCTAAGCAGTTAAATAAAATGAGAAATATAAAATGTAATTGCCTCTCTTAAATTTGACAATAGCAACGCTTCCACATGGGTTTGTCAGGAGTGGCAGACTACGCTGCAATGCATTAATTATGGCTTTAATGTGGTCCCCTATAGGCCTCCATACCACAGTTCCAATTAAATCATCAGGCTACAGCGTACACGGGATTCCACCTGCTCCTGTAAGGCAGCTTAGAGCAGCTGAGCCGAGTGACTGGAACAATGATGCTGGGAGGTGTGTTCCAAATACAAGATGATATCTTTCCCTGGAAATTACATTTGAAGAGTGGAAATTGGTTTTTATATTTGAGCATGAACTGATTACTTGACGTCACATTTGTTTCTCACAACCAACGCCCAGCGCAACACCCAGCTCTTATCCTCAGCTGGACCAGGCGACTGCAGGTTCCACAATGGGAGGGAATCTTTGCAGCGTTGTCTCCAACCCTGGTTAACTAATTAACTGTCACATTAATATTTCTTTTAAGATGAAAGACTCCTTATTCTGCTCTGAGTGAAGGTTAACCGCCATTTATTTTATTGGGAGTTTTGAAAATGATATAACTTTCTTTATTCTTGGTCATACAGCAGCTAAACCCGTTTTATTTATGTCACTTCTACAACATCATCATCACATTAACATGTACGGTCACAGTGGACTATTTTTAAACGAGACAGTGGGGACGACCCCCCCACCAACACACACACACACACACACACACACGCCAGGAAATGCTGATCAGCACCCATGATGGCAGAGGGTGTAAACCGCGACAGCCTGGTCTCCAAATCCAATAAACCCCGGTGTGATACAGCTGAGATAGGTCACCCAGATAACACAACACAAAGGGCAAAACAAATCGGCCGGACTCACACGCGGAGCCTCCTGCTCATTATGCTCCTGGCAATCACAGAACAAATGACCACAGGTGAAACGGACTCGCTCCCTCGGCGCGTAGCCATTTACATGGGCGTCATTCATCACGTGGCGTGGCAGCCCCTATATTGGTTACCGTGCGGTTTGTGTGGGTTTATGCATGCACATCTGAAAACAAGGGGAAATTGCTCTCCCTCTCACATCTCAGTCTGTGGACCACAACACTGGCTCCGCTGCTGTCAGTGTTCCCGAGCAGCAGCTGTGAAAAATGGAGCGCCGGAGACTCCGCGGTTTTCCTCCTGATGCTCCCTGCCTCGCATCTGGGCTCCACTTGTGATTTTTAACGTTTAATTGTGATTATTATTTTGCCACAGCTGTACGCGTTCGACTCTCCAGCCAGTGATCAACAATCAACCTTTAAACTCGTACGCCTCTGACTTGTGCAGATGAATGCTGAAGTGGACTAATTAGCTCGTATTATTTTCACAGGAAACTCTTGGCAGATGTAACTTACCACTGAAACTTATAAATATGCAATTTTATCTGTTCTTCCAATCAATTATGCAAGTGGTGATTTGTCCATTGGCCTTAGAAAACTATTATTATGAGCTGATCAACAGGGAGGAAATCTCTAAACTCACCAATGTGCCGAATAGACTGGGGTGTGAAGGATATGTTGGGAATTAGAAACGTGTTTTAAACTGGCCTTCATAAAAACAGGAAGGTCATGTACGTATTGATTTTTCAAAATAAAAGTTGGAAAAAAAACACTATATTCCATTTAGTGGTTAGTGTATATGTGTGTGTGTGTGTGTTTAGAGCATTACTGACTAGAGATGAGGAAAATCAGATAATTAGATCCCACACATATAACCAACCTTGAATTCTGATGCCTGAGTTTGTCTCTTTCAGACAGAACATGCCAAACAAAGTTGATTCTGTGAGTTTATGGGAGGCTACAGTTTGTACATTTTAGATTTTCTGAATTTGCAGAAACCATTTCATTGACCTCTTGCATATGTGCAAGTATGGTGTGATCTCTGTCAGCGCTGTTATGCAGTTAGCTGCTCAGTTGCCAAGTAAATTCACAAAGTCATTAATAATAATTAGAAAAACTGTTTAATGCATCCTTGAGTTGTTGTTGTTGTTGTTGTTGTAGGACAGTGAGGCCATTCAATCACTGACCCGTCAGTAACTCAACCTGCTCTGATCTGCAGCGCACGTTCAAAGACAGCGCACGGAGCTCGGGTGTGTTGTGATCCACCATTGTCTCCTGAGTGGTATCCTGCTGTAATGGGTTGTAGTTCATACGTACATGATAGACAGTTGTGTTGCAGTAATCTTTCATTCCTGCCTTTATCTAAAGACAGGTGGAGCGCCCGGCTGATGGAAACACTTTTTTTCATTACTGTTGCAGTCTCTCTGCCTCGGCTCATTGCCGCTGTAGCTTCTCTGAGACCTGAGTCTTTCACTTTAGAGGCTCCGGCAGTTTTTTTTTTTTTTTTTTTTTTTTGGGTCCCATTAATGACATCATCCGTCAAATAGTTTGATGAATTTTCTTATTATTGCGTGTGTGTTTGTTAGCACACTCCAGTCGGCCTGCTGCAGGAGAGCTGCACCAACGTTTAGTCTGTGATGATTCATGTTTATTGTTCCCATTTGAACAGCGGTTTTCTTATCACGCTTCTCGAGTACAAATTTGCCTTTTGTATTTTTGTTGTTACAGATAAGCCTAACTTCTGCATTTCTTTTTATATTGCCCTCATCAGTTTGTTTATTTATTTACCTCTATCGTGGTGACTCATGCTGTCCTCTCTGGAGGTAAATGGCAATAAGAGGCATAACTACATCTACGAGGATCCGGAACATAATTCATTTGCAGAGGGGTTCCGGAGGTTTATTTTGTTTTCCACCGTGATCTTATCGGCCGCTTTGTTACTGTTTCCTTTTCAACCTTATTTAAATTCTGAGATAAGCATCCTTCCACCCCAAAAACGGACACAATTTGTCTTTTATCGGGTGTTTTTATTTCAGGGGAATGCTTTATCACCGCACCTGTCTGCCGAGCGCGGCCTCGCTCAGCGTAAATGTGCCTGGCTGCCGCCGCAGTCCCCGACTTTCCCCAAAGTTCGCTGTCAGGGCTCATTCAAGTCACACAAAGTGAGCTGACCTCAGCCTGAGTGCGTTTAATGTTTTATCAGATCTAACAGAGAAACACCAGCAAATCTGTTCTGGTTGAAAGAGATTTCCACACATTACAATGGGAAACAAACTGTAGGATTTGTTGTGTGCTGTGTAAAACGCCCGGTACGCTCCAGCATCACATTATCTCTTTCATCCAGATCTGAGAGGAATTAGTTTTTCCTTGGCTGCGTAAAATATTTACAAGGCTGGAAATGTATTGAAATTATGAGCCGACGCTCAGTAGGACCGACTTATATGTACAAGCAATTTAAATCCTCTCAGAGGCACAAATGGAGAATTTCACAGCAATTATGCACATAATCAGAATACATTTTCACATTGCTATATCTCATTGTCAGGGTTGTGATCAGTTTAATTCAGTTTACATGGGTTCCTTTTGCTCCTTTCAGTCTGCAGACGACAGGCGTCTGCACCGCCTGTCACAGAATCTTGTCGAAATGAAGATGTCAGGTTTATATTTCAAACACGTTGAACCAAAACTGAATTGATCTTGTTTGTTTTGATCGAGCAGCTTCAACATCCAAATTTCCATTGAAATTCAGGCCGTACGGCGGAGAATAAACACGTTTCCACTAGAGTTGAATTAGTTGACTGATGAAAAAATTAAAGCGAGGAAACTTCTTGGTTCAATAATTTATGAACCCCCCCCTTTTAAGAAAGCAGCACATAATACACAGCACATAATTACTGGTTTGATTTCTTGCTTAATAGAGGATTCATTTTTTTGTTCTGTGTCGTTTTTGATAATAAATTGAATCTCTTCGGATTTTCGACTCCCTTAAACAACGTCACTTTGGCTTTCATTTTAATCATCATTTTTCACTCTTTCCTTTTGACATTTAAATGACCACATGATTCATTGGCAATTTTAAAATAGTAATTGCATAATAATTGATCATATAAATGATCACTTAACGAGTTGCTGCACTAGTTTCCACACTTGACAAGTCATTGGAAGTTTTGCAACGCGATCAGTCGGGAGGCGTGCGACACGGATGTGACACGAGCGCGAGGCCAGGCGCCACCTTGTGCAGAGCACTTTCCCACTTATCTGGCGCTGAGGCGTGGAATGAGCAGATAAAACAATTCCAAAGGGGAAATGATTCTGTCCGTAATCAGATTTATTTACGCAGCCCACTGAGGAAGATTGATGTCTTATCTGTGACTGTGGATTTCAATTCTCTATGCTACGACGCAGATAAACAATCAGGCTGCTGTCTCCCGAGCTTTTTTAATTGTCTGTGTGTATGCATACGTGTGTGTGTGTAGCCTGTGTGTGCAGATGCAAGCACGTGCGCCCATTAGCATGTTTTGTCTATCGGCATGTTTTTTGACATCTGAGACAGTGATGCCTCGGAATAAAGTCACCCCTGTCTCCCGCTCCCCCAGTTCCTTGCCTGACTATTTTTCACGGCTGTTAAATGTCAGACACATGCTCTTACATCTTGGTGACTAGCAATTGAAAAGTGGAGCTCAAGCAGAGATCAAAACGACGCTGTTGCTCCTGTCTAGCTGGGAGACATGTTTTTTTTTTTTTCTCCCCCCCCTTCCTTGCTCGTGAGTGAAAGGGAGAGAGAGAGAGAGAGAGAGAGAGAGAGAGAGAGAGCGAGAGGCCACCATTTTGACTGAGGAGACGTCGTCATGTGTCAAATACCCCAGTCGCACTTTTATACTTTCGTTTGCCGCCGAGCTCTCGTGCCACTTTGGTTAGCGTCGTGTTAAAATATGTCGAACGCAGTGAGTAAGTGACGTGCTATTATAATTTGTCAGGGAACAACAGCGGGACGCGGTATATCTTTTCACTGAGGGATGAAGACCTCATTGCTTGTATGTAGGCCTATTATTCATGTGGCACATTATGTTAATGACTGCGTGTTCCAGGGATGTGGACTATTTTAGTGTTTTTTTAATATCATCTAGTTAATTACAGAATGTAGGATACAGACGCTGGAGTTCAGTGCGGTTTCCATGGTAGCCATTATATTTGATGGCAGTGGCTGCAGACTGTCGCACTGGGATTTACTATGGGAATTAGGCAGGGGAAGCTCTCCACGTCTTAAAATAGGCCAGTAAAAGAAGGAACTTTGTATTACCTGCACACGGCTGTTGCTCAGACGCCAAACCAAATGAACCTGTTTTTATTCTCTTCACTCACTCAAAGCGCTGCATTGATCGACAGTTCTCACATTTTTCTGGGAATAAAAGATTTTGTTACTTGTTATCACGTTGAATTCTCATTCCCGAGGAACAACAGAGCGCTGAGAGAGATCTGAGGAAGATTACAAACCCAACCCCGCCCCCCCGCCCCTACCACCCCTCCACAGACAGCTCGTCTTATTATCTTCCCCCGAAAATGGCAAGGTTACAGTACCTACAGGTGCAGAGGAAGGTGAGCGCGCTGGCTTTTTATCTTTTAAACCAGTCAACCTTAACAGACGAGCACAGCCCAGGAGCGCCGCCACTGAACTCTCATCAGACTTGGCGAGGAATAAACAGTCTCTCATGTACAAGTTTTGCAATTCACTCGAGCTACTTAGACGGGGAAATGGGAGAATGTTGAAATATATTAGGTGCGTTTAATGGACCTGGAGAAACGGTGGGGGAAAAAAAACCCTAAACAACCTTGGTTACCTCTGGCATTAATATAAAATTTATGAGACGGATTTAGGCCGATCTCCTGCAGAGCCTTGAGAAGACATTGCTTTGTCAGTCAGCACAGGTTTAGCATAAATCTCTCACTCCACCCTCTTCCTGCCGCCACCTTGAATCTCCCAGCATGCACTTGCTCCGCCTCTTGTTACCACGGTTAAATGAGTGGTGAGGTTCCGCACTTGTTTTGTCAGGTAAAGGAGGACGTGTGTTTGTGAATTAGAGAAACAATACATTATTTAGAGATGATGCTCAGATGGCCTCCGACTCCTCAGGAGACAGAAAGGGGGACGATACGTCTTTATTTACCTTGTTTGACTCGTTGACGTCCTTTCTTTAATAAATTGAGTTTGTAGATTTATTCGCCTTGTTCAGAAGTTGATGACAGAAATTAGTCACATCAGTTATTGTTTTTTTTTAGCCGCTGACTTTGACACCGTTTCAGATTAATCATGCTTTCAGAATTCTGCTTCCCCTCATTTAGTGCACTATATGTAAATTCTTATCAATTTGTAAAATTGCCCTTTCATAGTTTCCACGTGCACGTCCTTAATGATTTCCGGTATTATAGAAAGACTGTTGTCACTTTCTTCTCTGGCTACTTATTATTAACGACGTGTCAGATTTTGGACTTATTGATTGCGACTCATTTGCATTCATATGAAGGCAGTAATAAATGGAGCCATTTTCCTCAGTACAATAGTTAGGCTATCTGCCTGTTAATAGGAGGGACCTTTTTTTTACAGGTGAGGCAACTGTCGCCTGTCTCACTGTGATTCATGAATTCTGTGAATTGACTCTAATGAGCAGCATATTTCAATCAGCTGAAGGATCATCAGCGGGGCCCTCTCCTCCTGCCACCGCCCCTGCTTTTGATGGTAATGGAAATTATCAAGCAAATGGTGTGGCACATTTTCCTTTCTGCAAGTTCACAAAGCCTCTTTTTTTTCCAGCTTTCCGTTTCTTTAAACGCGATCACCTTTGGTGACCTCTATAAATTAGAGTTGGAGAAAAGGCCTTCACATGTACTCCTGTGTTTTTATGGCTATATTTCACTGTCGGGAATCAAAGTGCTCATATCCCCGATGAGCGACTCAGTCTGTGATCTTAACCTTCGAGTCTCAATTAAAGCCCCAAGTTACATTGTTGTAAATGATCTATGAATAGCCCGGATTGAAGCATATATCTGATCATTCCATTAAGGGCCCAGGGAAGCACAGTGTGATTGGGACATGACATGAGTATATATTCATTCATTTCAAATAAACAGCCAACCTCGCTCAGGTTCTGTGTACCAAGTCGCTGTTCGCTGAACTTTGAACAGGTGAACAGCTCCCTGTGCAGCAGCTGTGCAGCGGCCTCAGGGTTTTTGCTGCGGCTCCATCACCGCAGGTCACTGTTCCGGCTTCAGAAAGAAAAGCGGCAACAACTGTAGCGTCGCTGCAGCCAGCAGGTTTGGATCCTGCACGTTGCTCGTCGTTAAAAAAAACATCGGTCTTAAAAACATGAATGGATCCCTTCTCGGTCTTATAGTGCAGTAAATGTCATACAAGACACGTTTTAGATTCATATCACAAGTTGCACCATTAAAAGGTCCTGTGTTTGATTTTTATTCAGTTCAGTTATTGTTTCCTGTTAAACTGCCAGCTCGTTAACGGCCGCTCTTCCCAGCAGTGTTTGCTCTGCAGCCTCTGTGACGGCACGTGCACCAGTTCTCCACCTGAGCGGAACTCTAGCCCTCCTCTTGCTGTCCTGGGCATCCTGAAGTGTGTATGTGTGAGGTCTACCGTTATGTTGTTCTCTGTTTTCTTTAGTCGTCTGATGTCAGCTGTGAGAACACTGTGAGGCCTACTGAAGCAGCGTGCTTTAAATTTAAACATGTAATAAAGCAGAGAATCCAAGCTTCTCACTAAGCACTGGATTGATGTCAAATGTCATTGATTCACCTGCATTAGCATAGATCGATCACTGCTGATCCCGCGGCAACCGCTGATGGTGTCATAGCTTCTTGAAGTGCTGTACAAATTTACGGGGGAACATTTCGGCCGCTGCCCCTCGTGAACGGATTTACAACGGGCAAGATAACCCACAAAAACAAGGGGTGGGCAGAGGGACAAGTGGTGAAATGGGATTGGGCCTTTGTTTGCATTCTCTCTGCGCTGTATCTCACTCTATAGGAAACAAGTCCAGCCTCATAAATCAGAGAACCTTCACGGTTGTGAACATGATCTAACTCGGTCTCTGCGCACAAACATTTACCCAGGTCCCGCGGACCATGATGCTCCTGTGCCAGAGACAAACCGGGGATCAGGACCCTCAGTGGGGTTCCTCTGAGCCGCTGGAACGGGTTCAAGGATTTGAGCTTAAAGCTATTATTAGGATAAGGTATGCTCTGTGGACTCACTTTACATGGGCTCTCTAATGACCACTCACACCCACTAATCCCATTGTTTAGCTAAAAGGATTTTAGTATCAGCCAGGATGATTTCAATGGAAGGACACGTAAACAGTCGTCTATTATTTAAGTGGTTCACAAGTAATAAAACAAAAGAAGAACAAGTTCATAAATAGAGCTCTTATCTTTTACGTTCTTCCAACCTCTCGACATTTATTCTTATTTCCTCCAAAGTTGACCCTCACACGTGATCAGTAAACAAGCATCGCTATCATGGTGTCACCATGTTTACTGCCTCTTATAATGCTTTTTATTCAGAAGAATTGAACTCAGCCGGATGGAGAAAGCAAAAAGGAAGTTAATTACTTCAGAGTGAAGCTACGTGTTTTAATCAGCCCTCAGTGAATGCAGCCACATCACAGTTGGATGTATGAATCAAAACACATAGGTATTGAAAGCTTTAGCTACTTCTGCAGCCCTGAGTCATTTGCACCAGTTCGAGATGGAAAGAAGTGAAAAACACCATTCGCTCCCTGTGCACTAAGAAGTGGTTCCCTAATGCCTCCTAATGCACATAAGTCAAGTTATATAAAAGAAAATATCTTAAAATCTCATAAATCATAATTGCCCACATATATCTCCCATTCAGGCCTTAGGGTGAATGCCATGCTTCATAATCTTCTCATGGCTGCACTTTCGCCTGAGGGATGTAGCCTCCACAAGTCATATCACCGCGTTTGGAGAATTCACTCCAGGATTTACTGCTCCTGATAACCGTTCTCCTATCCCGCTTTGCACAAATGACATTCATACCCGAGATGATTGTTGATGTGACACACACAAGGATGCTGGACGCAGTGAAAGTACACATATACAATAAGTGCCACTTACCAGACATGTGCGTCTCCCAGGGAGGTTATGCTTTGTCTGATAGTCAACAGGATTTTTCATAAAACCTTCCAGATCTTGTGAATTCAAATGCAGTTTCAAAGGTTTCTATTTTATTTCAGTTTCCTATGGTGCGATTTAATGAGTTGTGTTGTAAACCTACATATAGTATGGATGACATTACAAACACTTAAAAGTAATTACACACAAATGAAAGTCTGGCATTAGGGGAAGTCATTTTTTACATTGACTATCGAAAGGACTTTTTTTTTTCCAATTACAGACGTAAAAACGAGGCCAGTCGGAATAATGTGCCATTTTGAAAATGGATTATATAATTGACTGAATAATTGACTCATCATTTATAGACACTAGGATGAAGCTTCTGTTTTGTCTGGAATCATTTCCACAATTTATGCATTATCTCTGAGCTCATCCAGATTGGACGAACTCCACTGGAACCAGTTAATTTGGGTGGCTGTCACAAATCCTGGTGTGATTGAACGTTTATCTCCAGGACTAATTACAGGGGCAAAACATTGGCTGAAATGATATCCCAATAATTTACTGAAGGCGTTTCTAACATTTGAAAGCCATTCAAACCCAGCAGGTGAATATTCTTTATATACTTTTCTCGTCTCTCCATGGAATGTCCGGATATCCCGAGAGAAAGAGCCGTGCAGTTCCTGAAAAGGTTAAACTTGGTTGCCCGGCGCTAACCTTTCCTGTATCTTATCAAATAGTGCATGAACATAATAAATTGAGTTTGGCCCAGGAGGAAAAAGCACATGGGACCTTTCTGTATTATTAAAAAAAAAAGTAATTTCTATAATTCACAAGTTAAAGTTTCCAGAGGTTAAATCGAGTGAAATGAGATCGACTGGCCTTTTTCTGCAGATTTCATGGAAGAGCAGTCAAAAGAGACAAAACCATTGTCAGCCCTGGAAATAACCATCTGCTCGATTCTAAAGCTGTTTGGTTGGAATGCAGGCGAAGGGAAAACAATACGGAACGCAGAGAGAATCCCCACTGTTTGAGTTATGACACTGCTCAGTGCACACCTGTTTTTCCCGAGGATGAAAAAGAAAACTGTTCCCGGTTTGATGTGCTTTAAGATGATTTTTGTCACAACACTCCTCCAGTGAATCATCGCTTTTTTTCTACAAGATGTTCATTACAAATATTTACTGTTTGCTCGAGGTGAAGGTTGAGTGAAAAGCGAGTTAATGGAGGGAGGGGTTTTACACTGTTACAAAGAAAAACCCACCTCTGTCTGTAATATATGAAATCTGTCTGTCTGGGTATAGACGGCACATCTCCAGAACCAGTCATCTGATTGGCTTCACACTTGGCTCCCTTAAAGTCCTAAGGAAGTGCAATGTTGAATATTTAGAAACACTGAGTGGTCAGTGGTCACTGCTGCCTCACAATAAGAAGGTCCTGGGTTCGATTCCCAGGCATGTGTGGGTTTCACATGTCAGGTTACCTGGTCACACCCATGGGTGTGAATGCTTGTCTGATCTCCCCCATGACTGTTCATATCCAAGCGGTTGAAGATGAATGAGTGAGTGAGTGATTTGGGATGATTAATCCTACTCATACTCTGATAAATATGGTCCTGGGACATGACAAGATTTCATGTAGACGACAAGGAAAAGGTAGAGGAACACATGGTGCCGTGGTCCAGGTTGTGTGTGGATGATTGATGGGAATTTCAAGTCGAAGTGACGGATCAGAATTTGTGTTACAAACCAAAGAAAAACTACTAATTCACAGTTCACAACACAAACAGTCACTCCAGGATTCAGTGTAGTTCTCCAGATCCACGCATCAATTTCTGCTAAGTCCACATCATCTCTTTCCAAAATATAGTGTTTAGACTCAAGCAAGAAGCTCCACATACTGAGGTCAGCTTCAAATGCTGAAAAGAAAAACTTTCAAGTTGCTATTTATGAACTGTGTTCCTCCCACATGAATATCCCGCAGAGTTCTGTCACAGGCAGATTAAAGACATTGAATCACAATGGAGATGGGTAAAAATAAATGCATCACATAATATTAGTCAGGGGTGGCACAAGAATCACTGAGCAGGAGCAGATTTTCTTTGTTCATCACATCTAACGTCTCTCAGTGGGCCCGGCCTGCCCCCCCGCCCCGATATGCCGATGGCTCAAGCACAGGTTCGCCCGGATGAGCGGGTGCACGGTGCAGGTGGATTCAATCAAGCTGTCTAATGGAATGTAAATCTAAAGGACACCGGCAGCCGGGGATCGAATCTTGCATTTAGTCACAACCTTCACAGGGAGGCTAAGTGCAGGTGCACATCAGATACACTCCGGTGACACGGGGGGGGTGGATGCTATCATCTGCATGCGGAATTGAACAATTGAGCCACAGAGACTTGACGGATGTGAGATCATGGTCTGGGCTATTCAAAGCTTCCGTTAGCAGCTGCATAAAAAAAAAAAAAAACAGCCCTGCTTTAGTGTGGTTCCCACCCTCCAAACTGTGAGCTCTTCGTTGTTATTGTACTTGTGGTGAAATGTAATTATCCTCCCTTTGGCATGCCGGCTCCGAGTGATCCAGAGGTGGAAGTAAGCCAGCTCGATGTGGATAAGTCACACCAGCCCCAAGGAGGTTTTTTGCCGACTTCAGCCTTTATGTGCTACTGAATATTCCTGCCCACTTCAATACCCCAGGGTTGTATCTGTTTATCTTCCAGTGCTGATAGCAGAGCATGGGACGGGAGTGAGTGCAAGACAGAATGGATGCCTCTCTGATGTCGAAATGTCTTCCCTGAGATGTCTGCGTTTAAGGTTGTGTATCGGTGGCACAGTGCACCTAATGTGGCATGGATGGAGTGCTGAGCGGCACAGCTAAGCACACATATCAAATGGGGTAAGAGGCGGAAGCCGAGCCTGCGAGACATTTACAAGATAAATATTACATTCTAGACAAGAACTCTGCATTCCGAAGACGTGGGCGGCACAGACTGTTTTCGTAGTGGCATTTCTGTCAGAAGAATGCGAGAGACGTTGCGCATCTCCACAACCACGCTGACACGAGTTGTCGTGTTTCTGGAAGAGGAAGATTTGCTGTATCGAAGATCTCAGGTTCTGACTGAATCTCAGCCACAGTGAAGTGATGGAGAGATGCTGTTATCCAGCAGCTTGTGTTCTGGGACTTTTCCCTTTGCCAACATCCTGGTCACTTGTTCATTTAAGAGGTTTGTTTTTTTGATATATTGGCCCTGTGAAAATGTTATAGAATATAATATGCTGTAGTTCTGTGTCTACATTTCTGTACAGCTCTGGATACAAAATACAATTTTTGAGTTGTAATCATATCTTCGCTGAGCTTTGACTGAGAGCAGGAATTAAAATCATTAAACAAATCATGTTGCGCTTATCCTGCAAAATCACCTTTTTATGTTTGGCTTGAACATGTTGTTTTCTGTTTGTGTGGAAGGTTTTACCAAATCAAAACCAAAAAAGGTTTGAACAAATGGGAACAACACATCCTTTAAATCTTTAATGAGGATAATCTGTACGTAGCAGGCAAAGACAGACAAGTGTGATGGCACGTCTCTCTCTCTCTTGCAATATGACTAGAACACAAACAGCCATGTCCATCAAATGCATTATTCCTTTGTGGCAATTGATTTCCCTCACTTGTAAGTGTAACAGTCAACATTACACTTCCCAGGGTCCTCAGCAATACCCCTGCCAAGGTTGAAGTCCGTCAGATGAGCGTTAGAGGAGAATATTGAAACACAGAGAGACGTTCATCCATGTAAATTCAGATTGTTACACTGAGCTTCTGCAGGATGAACATCAGCGTTGTCTATTCAGTGGCTCTGCTGCCGGGTTCAAGTGGTGTCTGTGCTAACCACTCTCTTCCTTGCTCAGTCAATATATCAAACCGCTCTCCAGAGGCTGATGCTCGGTTTGAGACCTTTTTGAATAAAGTTCAGTGATAAATTGGTCCCCCACAAAGAACCAGTAGCACTTCTGAGCAGCTTCGAACAAAAAGAGTCAAATCAGAAGTCCACTTGTTTATGAATATCAGTGCCAGGTTTTCTGTAACACATTCTGTATCCTTGTGTGAGTGGCTTTCAACTGGTACCTGCACTAGCAGTAGTCTAATACAAAAGCCTCATGATGCACATCTAAATATAGAATATGTACAAATTCTTCATTGACATCTCTTAAATCAGTGAGATAAATACACTCGGGAGTCTGCTGACACTAGGAAAAATGCGCAGCTAACTATGTTAGCCAGTTTTTTCTTCCTGGATGTATTAATCTGATATCCAGCTAAGTCACATCGGGGAGATTTTTATCAGCAGTGGTGAACTTCCATTATCCCAAGCTGCTCTACAACGTCATCAAACTGGGTATTATTTTTTGATACTGCCTTGACTGTGACACCCCAAGTGGGTTAAAGGTTAAAGTTATTTATGCGCATATAGGAGCAGCGGAATGCTGCTGAGGCTGTGTTGGCAGCTGTAACATTTAGACTGAGCGCTGTCCCTCTCCAGCTGTGAAGTCTGCTGTCTCTCTGCACTATATGTCACTTAAGTTGAGCGTCCACAAACGACCTTGGCCATCGTTCAGCTGCACCCCCACCCCCACCAGCCTACTGTGCACGATGTTCAGGTGCAGCATCAGGTAGGCCCGTCCCAACACGCAGTCTGAGAGCCAGCAGGCTGCCGACAGCCTATGTTAATGTCCATATGTTCACAATTACACCAGGCTGCGGCCTCCCCTGGACTCAAAGCTACTATTCGGTCATATGTCATTCAGTAGCCATCAAAACCCAGCAGGGCTGACTGGGATTGTAACGCCACCCCTGAAGGATGTTCTCTCTCGTCCTGAAAAGGTCAGCCAGGAAACTTAAAAGTACAGTATACACTGAAGCACGAACGCGAGTATGCAGTAGTACATGTAGACGTTGTTATGCCCTTTGGCAGCTGCAACAGGAGGCATTTTATTTTCTAGTTGTCAGTTTGTCATCCCTCAATCTGTCCTTGAACACCACCGGGGGATTTCTACAAATTTGGAGCAAACATCCACTTGGACTCTTGGATGAACTTGTTTTATCGTGGTGGCCAGAGGTGACTGACCTCACATTCCCGTGTGTGTGTGTTGTATCAGAATCATTTGGAAGTTTGAGCACATTTGCCTTGACCTGGCCACTGTGACCTGATGAATTACTGCACGGTGATCTTAGCTAAATGTTGAATCGAATCAAATGAGGTGATGTCAGACCACGCTCACTGTAACATCTGTTCAGCTAGGAAATATTATTTTCTGGCTGCTGTACGACAACAACATAATTCTGCGACAGAAGGGGGGACTGGGAATCGTATTTCCTTCGACTCGTACGGCTGACGGAAGCTTACAAATGTGAGGCAGTAATTCTACTTTCCCCCCCATTTTCCGCGTACTTTTATGTCCTCACTGTTCCGGGCTCACCACGCTGCCAGTCTTCACTCGAGAGGCTAATTTTAGAAGAGCTAATTGCATGTGTGTAGCAGTCTATGTAAAATGCATTCCGAAAACTCCGAGAAGCTAATGAGGTCCAATGAGTATCTGGATTGTAACTGGCAGTTTACTCACTGCGCCATGAAAAAAGCATGGGAAGCCGAAGCCTGTGTGTCTGCTGCCACAGCAGCCTCCTCCTCTCCGTCACTCACCCTCCATCCATACATTTCTGATGCTGCGTGTTTTCTTTACGTCGTGCCAGACAGTTCTTAAAGGAGCATTTTCTGTTGATTTCGCTGTATTTCTGCTGAGTCATCGTGCTTTGATGCCTGTGTAGTTACTCACACACAGCAGCCAGGCTAATAGAGTTGTATTGGAGCTAAATGGATTGCTTTTTGGTTGATTGCTGAGCTATTATGATCTGATACATTTGAGCGTTTTGTGTTCCAAGTTATTTAACTGAATGCCTCCTCTCGGTCTTTGTACAACGTTTATACATATGCAATTTATGATTTGCCAGTTTCCCGCACAGCGATTTTCCGAGAGCTACCAAACCTGGATGTGCTTTGAAATGCAGAACAGTGGGTGTGTTTGTGATGAAATATCGTTTGTAATTAGTCATAAAAGGTCCTCAGTTACCGTAATGCTTGTAAATGTGATATTTTATGATCCCATTTGTGTGAGAGTGCGGAAAGAAAAGATGGTCACGTATGTGCAGCCTGCCACAGGTTGGTTATTAGTGAGAAACCCTCAAGGGACAAGATTATATATCTTGGGGAAAAAGCCACAATCCTCGGTTCGCATATGGCTTCTCTGCACATATCGCTCCCAGTGGCCCAATCAAACTAGCTGTGCACAGTCAGACCAGCAACTTCACAATGTTTGCTGCAGCCCTGGATCACAGAGCCACTGATATTCTGTGTTGTTATTTTCTGACCTGATGCAGCTCATCCCCTCTGCACCTCACTCAGTCGTAAACCGGTGTCCGTAAAGATCACAAACACACCCACACAATGCCCATCCTCAGGTGATAAATGCCTATCATTGATCTCCATCTCGGTGTACCTCTGTGCCCAATGGAGCAGATCCCTCTCTGTTATTCTACGGCAGCAGCCATATGGTTAGTACTCACTGCTACCTGCCTCTGGTGCTAGGCAGGGGAGAATGGGAATATGATGCTGGTGGGGGAGGTTGGCGGAGGTTTGGCTGCCATGAGAGCAAGAAATCACAAAGTCTCTGAACTGACTTAATGGTCTTCCTCTGGTTAGCTGTGTGAGGGTGGAGGCTGTGCCACACAAGGCCGTCGGAAGCCTTTCAGCGCCGGAGCTTTGGTCTGCAGCAGCATTAGCGAGGTTATGTTATTCTGGGGGCCTCTGTGTAACTCTGCTGCACGCTACTACTATTTAGCTTACCTCTGGCTCTCATTTATTCCATCTTTGCCCTTGGCCCTATGAAAAAGCAAACAATTATAATACCTTTAAAGTACTGTATAAACAGAGCACTTAAAAATGAATCATACTTATTTGCACTCCAGCTTCTTAGCATACAATTATTTCTTCTAAAGTGCCATCTGCTGTAACAGCCATCTCTCAGAATAATAAGTCATTGCTTAAAGCAGGTGTATCTTTCTTTCTTGTATTTTTTAAAGATGGCTTCAGTCAAAACATCAGTCGGATGTGTGGCAGAATATTTGCACTCTGCCTTTGTTATGTAATTAGAGAAGCTCTAATATGCTGTATGTATATATATATATATATATATATATATATATATATATATATATATATATTATATACTTCCATATCTGAAAATGATCCAATAGTAGGTTTTTTAAATGAAGCTGGATCTTGTTGTTAGTTTGCAGTTTGTCTTGGCTCCATTCATTATCAGTCGGTTATCATTCGAATAAAGCTCCAGCTTTGGCTTCCTGACTGTATTAGAACTGGATTCTGACCCCTGATGCAAACAGCGACGCATCTTGAAATGTGAGTTAAATCAATACCACAGGCAGCTGGCTGTCAGTCAAAAGACAATATCACTTCCAATGCATTAGTGCGCGTCAACCCCTTCGTCGGTTATCTGCATCATTTTGACAAATCACATCTGAAAAGACGACGCTGAATGCCAAATCAAAGGGAGCTCTGTGCACAAACGGCCTCACAGACCTTTTCCCATCACGCATTGATGGCACTGCAGTAACATTGTGTCATTAAATCAGCGATTGCAGGACAATCTCTCTTTTTATTCCGATTGAACCAGATAAACCGAAACCTAATAGGCATTTCTGGAATCTCTGTCGCGGCCGTGTGTTATGCAGAACAATGCTGGATATTCTGCGGCGATAATGAAGCAGAAAGTCCTGGCCCTCCTAATTGCTCGCAGGGCCTCTGCATGGCTCATCAGAGAGCGGCTTAATTGGCCATCACTACCCAAGCAAGCATGAGGCTAAGGCTAGCCCCTTCCTGCCTGCTCACTTTCAACAGGACGCGCGCAGAATAAGTAAGCAGCTCCATTCATTCAGCATTGCTGCCACTAATGAACACAGCTTAGCCCGGGGGTCTTGATCATTGTATCGCACTCCATCTTGGTCTTCCTGTGTTTGCTGGTGTTGCTCCAGTGTGTGGTCCTTTCTCCCCCCTTCACTGTTAAGCATCAATGTAATGAAGTGTTTCCTGGGTTTGGTATCGAGGTCTCTAGTGTCTTCAGCTGCTGGCAATCAATTTATTTGCCATCTAATGTTTGAATATGTGTATGGAATGAATGCTGAAAGATGGCAGAGGGAGAAGGAGCCCGAAATTGCTCTCTGTGCGCATTCATTCCTGTTCTCGCTGAGAAATGATCCTTTCAATGGGACTACACAACTTTTCATGGGCCATTACACTGTCCTGAAATACACAATCACACATGAACAGAGGGAGAGAGTGTGCAGCCATTCCACACAGGCGGCCAGTTACTGTTAATGCACGGAAAAAAAGATGTCATTTCCATACCCGAGCAATTACGCATTTTTCTTTGGCTTTTCCTGATGAGCCAGATGTGATTAAACATTAAGACACTCAGTGAAAGCAGGGTTCCTTTTGGCTTTAAGGGTTGAAAGGCATTCCTGAACCTGTCCTTGGAAAGGATGCCCCAACCCAGAATAGCATTAAGACACCCACACATAATGCAGTATTGATTGGTGCTTAAATCAGTTTGATAACAGCTTTGTCAAATCAGCTCTTTTAACAATCAGATTAGAGCTTTTAGCCCGATCGATCGGGGAGGGATTTTAAATCTACAAGAGGACAGTTGCAGAGGAGCACCTAGCTAATGCCTGGCCACCTAAGAAAGGGATCCGGCCATGAATCCACACTTCACAGTCACTTTCTCATATACACTGGGCTGCTGCTCTACAGAGACAATGTGGGAGCAGGATGTGGGAGGCGGAAGGAATGTGGCGACGAATGATAACCAGCCCTGTGACTGGAACCGCCACTTTGGAAACAAACTCTAAAGATCAATCTTCCTTTTCACATCCTCCTTTTTTTTTTTTTTTTTTTTTTTACAGTACATCACAGATGTGGCAGCCTCATCTGCACAAACAGCATGTGAAGATAACAGTCGCAGCATTCTCCTCTTTGTGTAACCGCAGAATAGAGGATGTGCATCAGAGATAAACTTCCAATGCACCGTGTGTCTAACTGAACAATGCCGCGACATTGATTCTCGCAGCTGAGTCTGGATTAATGTCAGGCGGCCCCACGTCCAGGTGAAACAAATGCCAGCTGAAATGCCACGCACAGTAAATAAGCACGAGCCCACGTCACGCAAATCATTGCTAAATAAATAAATAAATAAATAAATAGAGCACGTGCTCTGCAGAGGTTAGCCCCGTTTGTACTTAAAACGCTAAGTGTTTTTGCTTTGGCATCCATTATTTTAGTCTGACTGGTTAGCATGCATTTGGGATAAATTAAACGTGGCTTTATGAGTCACCGCATCAGTTGGTGAAATTGAGCTGGAAAATGGCCGTAGTCGCTGGTAATTGCTGTATTCTCTATATTCCATGTTGAAAGGTACTCTCTTGAGCTATAATTCTTGTTGCCAAGTCAGCGAGAGGCGACGGTGAGACTGCGCTAGCTTCCCTCTTGGGTTTCCTAATTGGCTTTGTTATTGCAGACCTGTGCAGGGTGAAGGCAGCCAGAGAGAAACTGGGCCTCGCTGTCGAAGATACAGAGCTTTCAACTGTGACCCTCCTCCCAGGGGCAGAGTGTTCACAGCTGCTCTCTCTGGAGAAGGTGACCTGCCTTTGGATCCCTCCGTGCTTCTCCCAGTGGACAACCCCCCCCACCCACCCACCCACCGCCACCACCCATCCTCTCCCACACGGCTCGTTCACTTCTCTCCCCTCAGAGGTCATTCGCTTACACTGCCGAGGTGTAACCTCACCCCCTCCCTTCCCATTTTTTTTTCTACTTCTCCGCACCCATCTTCCGTTTGGCCCAGCAGGGAGTTGCTAATTCTCTCCGCTCTGCAAATTTCCACACTTTTTTCCAGCGTGGGATGCCAACGCCTCTTCAGCGGCTCACTATGGCATTACCACCCCCCCCCCCCCCCCCCCCCCCCCCCCCCCAAACCCCACTACCCCCCCCCCCCCCCCTCCCATTGGAGCACACAAACTCACGCACACTCACATGCACCTATGCAACAAAATTCTTCACACAGATTCGACTTCACACTCCCAGGACTTTTAGCAGAGAGCAAACGAGGATGGCGTACGTGACAGTTACAACAAAATGGCCTATTATTATTTTGGGTCTTGCCACTGCCGGCATTTGACATATTTACAAACAGTGATACTCACCAAGGAGCTCCTCTGCTGACCACTCTTTTCAAAAGCTTAGGAATAAATGACTCTCTGGCACGAGCAGCAAGCTCTTAGTCAATGATGAGGGCGTGTGTGTGTGTGTGTGTGTGTGTTTGCACAAAGCTGGCGGTTTGCTATGTTAGCGCAACTTAAGAACATGTGCAATCTACTCCCCGCTGTATGCTCTTGACCCATTTTATGCTGCAGCTTATAATCATTAGCCGCCACAACGCTTTCATTCCACCGCACGTACCCCTGTGCTTCCCCGTGTTTGACACTCACAGTATATGTAGGCTGGGAAAATAAAACAACCAAACCACATAAGATACATTTTTAATACAACTTTGCAAGGACATGCACTTCTAAAGAGCTTTCAAGTAGACATTAGTGTACATGTTGCTTGATTATGCAGCATTAGTCTATTTATTACGAAGAAGCTGCCTTTGAGCTGTCACTGCTAAGGCTGCCTCCCTCCGTGTAAACACAGCTTCGGAGTCCATTTGTGGAATTAAAGTTGCAAATGAGTGTTCCAGGAACAGGCCAAGAGATGGGGTGTCAGAAACAAGTCATTATTTCACCCTATATTAATGCTGCTGGTCGGAGGAATTTAAATGGTGTTGACATTTGTGTTTAGATTTCTGCTTAATGTATGGTTTAAATTCCAAGAAGGGCCAATTTATTCTCCACAGATGACTTACTCTATTTAAGAAGCACGTATTATGTGAGTCATACAAATTGAGTGATTCACCTAAAAGCATCAACATTTGCATGTTTGTGTGTGTATTATATAAAATGTAAAATGTATAAAACAAAAAATACGTATATGGAAATCATTAGCGTCATCCGGCTGATTCCACTTTTTTTACACCCCGAAAATGAAAACCTCCCCCAAAGGCGAAGAAGAGACTTGTGTCGCTCAAGTCACAAGTGGTATAAGCTGCAATTACTGTACATGCTGATGACAATGACGTCAGGATGATGGGCACAGGGAGCGTGGCAGCAAATTGAAGTCAGCGCTGATATCCTGCCTCCAGTGAATGCTATTGATGTGCATCAACAGTCACATCTGCAGAGTCTGAATAGAGCTAGATTTTGGCTGAAAGGCGTCAAAAAATATTTGGCTTTTCAGCCGTTGAGGGCTCTCGTTGTGGGCTGATAACAAGTTTTGGTACAAGCTGATGTGGTTACAAAATATGAAACCTTGTTAAACACGAATTTAAAGGTGTTGGTGCAGCGACTGAAATGTTTGTAGGCTTTGAAGCAGCCATTAGAATATCCAACATTTTACACCTCTGCGTTCCTAAAATGTTCATGTCCTGTAGGTTTGGTGTATTATTATCTGAAAAAGAACCCTTAATAATGACGTTCCTTTGCTGCAGTTCCCCTCTTGTTCTCCATTTTCCTCTGCTTCCTCGCCAGTGAAACCAACCACAGAGGTGAAAGCAATCATCTGAGAAGCACTCAGCTTGATCATGTTTCAGCCAGGACACATTTATTACAAATGCAGCATACGTCTTCGTTAATGAGCTGTAAAATGGCCAGTAATCAAATCTCTGCAACGTATGGAAAGAGGAGCTCAGGTAAAGGGCTGATGAGCTGATTGCAGGCCAAGAGGAGGGGACTGGGAGCAGGGGTTGCTTCGATGGAGAAGCAAACACAACTTCAAGGCCTCGATTCTTCCGCTAAACACAACCTAGCTCCAGCTAAGGCTGGTGAAGCCTTTTTTCCATCAGGGGCCATTTCATTTTGTATATCTTCCTTGTGGGGCCATGCTAATTTATTGAACACACAGTATATCACACTGACTTCTCTAATGTGATGGGACTGCCTCTCTTTGGCGAAGTGTCAGTAGCCGAAACAACTTGCTCAAACAAATGTAATTGCATGTCAACAGCTGCAGTGATCCCTCACCCACAGAAATACCTATGGTATGGTGATGTGTGTACTCAGTTACATCCCAGGCCCAAGAGAAAAACATCATTGGGATGTCTGTCCATCATTGTGTTATCAGGAATCACACCTGTGACCAAAGAACAAGTTTGACAAAGCTGTTTCTAGCACCTCTTCAACAGCAGCAAGGCTTCGACACTAAGTCTCCTTCTGGTCAAAAGTTTAAATTCTTGGACATGAACTCAGTGACGAGCCTTTTCTAAAGACTCACACATACTGAAAATCATGTGGATGACTTTAATACAGACCCATCCCATTAAACTGTGGTAAAACTCCATGAATATGACATTAGTGTTGGCAGCTGGCTAACCTTTTGTGTACTTCTGTCTAGCATTGTATTGATGGCTAGCATAGGATGTTATCCTCATGTTGTGTCCATGTGTCAGTGACTTACACAGGCCACATCCCATCCAGCATTACTCATCCAGTGTAACTGCATGTGTTGACACAGAAAATTTGCCTTTTTCACTTTATTTACTTGGCCAAAAAAATTGTTTAATCCCTTGGAAGTCCCGACAAGCCGCACCTGTTTCTTTTCTTGACAGTTGCCATGATGCATGTCAGCGTTGACACGTTTCCTTCACCCTGTCTGTGACCTGACAGGCAAGCAGCCAGAAGTGACCACCCTGAAGGACACTGCAGTCTTCAATTTATTTTAGCACAGGAAAGAGTAGTTGCAGAAAAAAATGAATCGCTGTCACGGTTTCTTTAATGTCTGAGTTCCTTGCATTTATCAATCCGCTCCAGTGGAATTGTCTCGCAGGTCGTATACGGCCCAGAAGCCCCTGGGCTCTCACCTCTGCATTAACACATCATTATCTCTCTTTGCATTGTGCATTGTGCATTGCATTGTGTCCTCACACCAGAGGCTCTTCCAAGTACATTGCAGCTTCAGAATCACACCAGAAATGCCTTTAAGTGTCTGCAGCACCCCATGCAGTCATTGAATGCAACACTCTCATTCAGAGAAAAGCCTTTGTGGCCAGTCTATTGTACGAGGGGGATATTTAGAGCAGGCCAGCCCAGAGAAATCAATACCCACTGTCACCAGAAGAATGACATATCTTTACTGAATATGCCAAATGGAGCAGAGCCAGATAACAATTTGAGCCCAATTGTTCCATTAAGAAGACCAGTCGATGTGTTTAGTGTAAGGTTTTAGCATTTCACTTCTTAACACAGACTCTTGTGAGTTGTGTTTGGCTGAGATCTCTGTTGTTCTGTCGATTTTCTACAATTGTGTTTCCTTAAATAAACTATATTTGATCAAAATAGGGCTGTTGGCACACAGTAAGTCAAACTCTAGATGCATAGAGGTATCATCCATAATATAACCTCAATTCTAAGAGACTGTCTTGCATTTAAGTCGCGTATTCCAGAAACATCTGTCTGTGCGGCTGCTTTCAGACATTCAGACAGTTCTGGGTTCTGTGTACTGAGTCCAGCCTCAGGATTCTGTGGGCTGCTGTGGTTCGGTTACTGCAGGTCTCAGAGCAGCCTCTGTCCTGACTGCAGGCAGAACAAACAGACCACTCCAAACAGGAACTGCACCAGCTATTTCAAAACTGCATAGTGCCCTGTTTACTTGACCTAGTTTGAAGTCAGCGACAGTTGTTTCATCTCAAGCAAAAATCAATTAGCGGATGATCAGGTAAAATATTAAGTGCTGTCTTTTTGACCCAAACACTCGAAGCAAGAGTGACTGAACCTTGTTTTAATGGCCCTACTCTTTGCACACAGCACTACCAACAGCATGAATAATCTGGGAGCTTTTTCTCCTTGTACCTGGGGTTTGGTAATCCACTCCAATAAGAAATTAAATATTCAATTTGCTCTGAGAGGATCTCGTGCATATATTTGTTGTGCTGAAAGTAAATTGGAGAGCGCATCAGCTCCCAGCTGTGTTGTTGTCCGTGTCTGCTCAGAGAAATCACAGCGGGAGACCTTTATCACGGCACTAATTTGATTTATACCGTGGCTGTATGCTAATGCCTTGTTTGAGGTGCGGGACGTACTTTTCAAGAAAAAGACGGAAAATTAATTTACTTTGCATTAGGAAAACAAGTTGGGATGATTAAGTATTTAAGTGCTATCAGAAATGTGATCCATAAATGCCTCGCACACACGTGCGCGCGCTTTAACGTCGTCAGATCTCTATATGCTCTCGATGCCGTGGACGGCAGGTGTGAACGCTTCAGTCTGCAGTAATCACTTCTGTGGGGAAGGAGGTTAGTATGCAGAACATGGGGAGACTGATTGCATTCTTATGCAGCGAAGCAGCCAACCTTTGCCTTCCCCTCACAAACTATTCATATCCCTGTTTTGATTGTTATATCCTTGTCAGAGTTTTTTTCCCCCACTAAGCTGAGGCCATTTGCTTTTTTACTAATAACAGTCTATTTTTTTTTTCCCATGCTGGCTGAGGCTCACATCTCAAGGCACCGCTGCCACCTCCTCAGACGCTCACAGACACGCCCATCATTCGTCTTTCTGCGGCCGTTTATCTTTAAAGTATCATTGCTCAGTGCTGTTTGTCGAAAAAAGTTTTCTGCAAAAGTTACAAGGTTGGTTCATTTGAGATTCATTCCAGCAGTGAAATAATCAATATGTCAGCTCAAGTCCATTCGTGCAGATTAACAAAACCAAGTTTTCTTTTTGCATTAAATTCTCAATTTTCAGCTACACACTAACACATTTCTGTCACCGTCAACGCTCCGTGTGTTTCCTGTTTTTAATGATACGTGGTTTTTAAGGCACAGTCAAAGTGGAGCAGAGAAGGAGTCTTTTGAACTTTTAAGGGGCTAATTATCTTTCTCCTCGTGTCACTGCACATTCATTGTTCGCCGAGGAGATTGTTGGCTCTTATATTGCAGCTAAAACAAACATTAGATTATTTCCAGCTTCTGTATGCATCATTAGTAAGTACAAAGTATCATTTGATGCAAAGTATAAACGCAAAGGCTGTGCAATGCTTTTGTCAGAAACTCATGGTGACTCGCACACTGACCTTTTTATAGGTCACGCAAAAGAGGGAGAGGAATTATTTTCTTCCTACTTTTTGAAGATGACTATAAATACAGGAAGAGAAGGTTGAGGTACGTTCTATATTATAATTGTAACTGTAAGATCAAATATATGGCTTCAGGATGTATTGAAAATTAACATGTGCAATATATTTATGGATTGGAAAGGACAGTTTTCATTTTGGTGAATGATGATGATGTCAGGCATTAATGCTCGGCATGTCCAATAAGGTGGAGCCCTGCTGCCCTAGATAAAAAGATATTCAGATCATGTACGGGTGAATCATTCTCTGCGGAAGAGAACGGAGGGGAAAGGTTTTCACATGTTTTCTTAATATTGTGCAGTTTTCTTGTATTCTTCTGCACATCATTTTCCAACATCGTAAGAAACTGAACTGTAGATTTTACTTAAGATTATGCTCACAGCTTTAATGCTGGGTGAGAAAGTGCATATGTAGGAGCTATCATTCGGAGATGAGTTTCAATTATGGCTCTCGACCATTAACTGTGGCCATGTTACAATCTGCCACAGCCTCTGCACCTTCACTGATTCCAGCTTTTCCCTGACACGCTTCCCACACAGGCTTTTCCTCCAGTTGCAATCCCATCATTCCCTGTGCAACACTCCGCTTCACGTCACAGCTCCTCGCAGGAAATAAAAGCGGCAACGACAGCACATCAGGTGAAGCTCTGTAATGCTGAGCTCACATGATAGTCTTTTTGTTTTTTTCCCAAACACTGGCGCAACATTTAAGCGATTTACTCTCCATAGATTGTATCACAGGAGGGGCTCCTGCGAAGTATAGTGAAGGTAAGATGTCCCGCATTTTTATTTGTAGCGTCTAGAGATTACGACATGAAAGCGATCGCACCCTCAGTCGTGGCCTGTCGATAGCGTCGTGCTCGGGTGAAAGATAAGTTCCCCCATGATGAAGCTGCGTGCTGCGTGCTCCTCTGTTTGCTGGACGTGGGGCTGTTTCAGGACAAAGTCAGGGAGCTGTGCTGCATGCTGGCTCCCATTGCAGCCGATTACTTATCTATTGATTGAAGCCAGCGTTGTGCAGATGGATGCCTTTGGAGTGTGACAAGTGCTTTAACAACCCCAGAACCTAATGCTCCTTAACGTCACTCTGGGTCCATGTTAAATAATGTCCCATCTCTAAGTCACCGGGATTCTCTCGTGGTCAATCCGAGCAACAGGAAAGGAATCCATCTTGATTGGTTGTCCTCAGGCCAAAAGATCTATGGCTGCAATTACATGTAGCCACTCCTCGCTGCAGCTGGGCGAGGTGTAATAAATAGCATTAAGGACTGTGAAAATCCTTTAAATACACTTTCCTCTTCTCTTCCAGCTTGACAGTTAGAGAGAGCAATGAATTCCCAGCGATCGTTGGAAGCTGCCTGTGAGAGGCAGAACGCTGTTTCTACTGCTTATCACTTTTCACTAAAACTGCTCCGGAGATTCAGTCACACGTGCACTCGGATGTGTGTGTGCACGCCCCTACACACACACGTGGTGCCAGCTTTTTTTATTGTTCATATCAGGCAGGGGGATAAACCACCGTGCAGTGCAGCTCTTTGTCCTGTTGATGGCTTCTTTCACGTGAAAATATACCTTTCCGACACCGAGTGTTTTACTCACCGCATTCGGACGTTTGAGCAAAATGGTGTCTTTGCTGCTTCTTGTCGGGGTCTGGCTCGGGTCCACCGCAGCTCCCTAACAAGTAGCCACGGGCCAGCCGAGTCAATCAGTTGTGTAATCTTAAAATGTTAAGGGCTGACACAGCTAGATGAATGTTTAAGATGAGTCACAGCTGATGCGAAACTTCAGGCCTAATATGTTTTTATACCGAGCTGTAAAGCAGCCTGAAATGCACTGGCAGCGCCAGCCATTACTGATGGCTGCACAGTTTGCACCGACGGCCCTTTCATCCAGTTTATTTTTATGATATCGACTGAATTTCAAACATCGTCATCACAAGGCTGGAAGACTCCTGCTGCCTGCAGTTTCCATGTGTGTGTCCAAGCAAACAAATCACGCGCTTTCTACACTCTCACTCTGAGCCGACCTTTTTTTTTCCTCCACTATGCTTAACATAAACAGATGAAAACGGACCCGGCGACAAAGCACAAGCCGACATCTGAACATTTCATGGGAGGGAAGCAGCCTCACACCCATTATCACCCTGGAGGCTTTAGCCTTAAAAAACATTTCCATACCAAGGGCATCCACACCCAGAACAAGGAGCTATTTCCTCCTTAATCTTTATCTCAGCCTGTCAGCAGCAGCAGCACCAGAGCCTCAGAACACCTTACTCTCAAGTCTGCAGCTTCTTTCATTTCTTGATTTGTTTGCTTACCTCCGATTTACAATTCCACATCCTGCAAAGAAACCTACTGAGTCCATTTCTGACATCAAATTATTTTCCTATTGGGCGAATTCACATGAAGGGAACATGTATGATTTTCTCTTCACCAAGCTGCACCACAAATTGGATCTGGGTTATTGTTAGTGCGGACACTTCTGTTCTCACGTGTTTACTTCACGATGAAATTGTCCATGTTTGACATTTAGAAGTATCTGTCTTTGCGCTATTATCCCTTTATTAAATCTTCTAATTCAAGCGTTCTTCATTTTTAAACAATTCGTACAAGGTTTCAGAGCAGGAGGATTTTTTTTTTTTGCGTTTTAATCAAACATCAAAGCGGCTCATTTTCATAGAGCAGCCCTTTCGGCGTAGAACCCACAATGGGATTTCTGTTGGTTCAGGGTGTTATTGCTTTCTAGTCTCGTGTTTTATTCCTGGCAAGATTACAATTTCCTTCAAACTCATCCTCGCGCAGTTTCGTCTGTTTGAGGGCGCTCTCCATCTGCACTTCACCAAAGCGCGGGGACAAACTCACTCTGAGGGTGTCTGGTCTTCACTTAACCGTGAGCTCGGAAATAGCTGTATGCTGTCTATAAAAGAATGGCGTGATAACTGAATATCCTGCTGAACCATCTCCTCGCTCTCATTTACCATAGATTTGCCCTGATGATTTCCTGCTGAAAATCGATGATTCACTCGCTTTCAGAATAGCAGCTCCTCGGAGGGTGTTGGCTTGGTTCTCCCAGTGGCAATGATTTCAATCAAGAGGTGTTTGAATTCTCGGGCCTTTCACAATAGAATGGAGCGCCCTGTAATAAATTGGACAAATGAGTCATTTCTGTGTCGAAGTTGGATTTGAATTGATTCGCGTTGCGACCTCTAGGCGCACATGCATCCTCTGACACATGCTTCCGGCGCAGAGCTGCAACAAATCACCAGACGTGCGCCTGCATTCGCCCTGCATTTTGGTAACATTATCTCCGTGCTGGAAATCACGGCAGCGGAGTAAAGAGGACTAATGCTAAAGGATATCGTCACACACATACACAGGCCCTTAACAACAGTGACCTGCATCACCCACTGGCCTGAATTTACAATACGTATATGATGGTGGGAAATGAAAGGTGGGAGGGGGAAGCAGCAAGAAAACTCATCCAATAACAATAAAACAATAAAAGATATTGTCATATGTTGTTGTTAGTAAGTGAAAAAGAAAAAAGTATAACAGAAAAGACACGTGCACTTCAAGGGCTAATCAGATTATGGATGGGGCCAGTGCCCCCGCTGGCCCCCCCTGGCTTTGCCCCTGCAACAGGATTGTTAGATTCATCTTTTCATGACATCCTGGCTTCTGTTTTTCCTTGACTAAAACATGTCAGAAACCATCGGTGTTGTTTTTAAGTCCATATTCTTACATGGTTGTCCGAGGGGCAAATTTGTACAATTAATTTGACAGCGAAAGGATTGCATGCAAGGGCCCTTAATCCTGCTAAACCACTGCGAAGTGCTGGCAGTTTTAATCCCATATTACCATTCAAATAAGAATGTGTTATCCCGTCTGACTAATCTTCAATCGGAACCAACAACACGTCCTGCATATGACTGTCTGCTACGGCCAAAGCCTGGATGTGTCTTCATTTGCACCGTGGCTCTCCTTCCTTGCTGAGGTGACAGAAATGCGATGAGCACTGACGTGCATGAGAACAAGGATTTGCGGCACGAGTAGCCTCAACTTCTGAATAGACTGCCTGTAAGAACTGAACTATATATCATGTGGTCTTTCACACTAAATGGAAGCTGTCCGTGACTCCAAATTTCACCAATTACGACACGCTGCCTTAACAGTGGACGTACACACAGACTCCTTGGCTTTGCAGAAATCGCATTGCATGGCTTGTGTGTGTGTTTTTTTATTAATGGAGGACTTTCTGCTCCTAGCCAGGTGGAAGTGGAACAGTAATAAATGTGGCCCAATACATCATCTGCAGCACATTACAGGGGAGCCGGGGGTGATTATTCATGCCAGCAGGGGCATGAACAGACCTTTCAGGGGTTCAGGGGCTCAAACTTTGAAAAGGGCGTCTCCCTCATCTTCCTCCGCAGGGTCACCTGCTCATGCCTCTGATGCTGTTGGCCCAGCTCCTCTGGTAATAAACGTGAAGAAATCTGCAAGATAAGATTTTCATAACGCCCTCACGTTTCCTTATAGCTGACTAATGTGGATTGTTTTTTCAACATGTCTGTTTCCATCCGTTCGCTGTAATCGCCATTGAATTCTTTAACCTTAATCATCAGTGTAAAAGAGGGCAGCGTGCCATGTGTTGTGTTTACCTTATTGTTAACACTTTAGACCACAGTTATTAGGCCCCTTGAATCCTAGAATTAGTGTCTCGGGCGTGTGTAATCAAGAGAGCAATTACCACAGTTGCTGTAAATCAACTTTTCCCCCCATCAGCCACATTGTTGAGCTCAATAAAAGCCGGTGCTTCTGCAGCCATTCAGTCAGGATCCGGGGGAGGTGCTGGTACTGGGAGCAGGTAGATGGGGCGGTCGTGTTTGAGCTGCCTGATTTTCCTGTGTGTTTGCGGCCATCAGGATGCACACGGAGACAGATGAGGCACAACAGCTGGCCCTAATGCGTGTTGGGTAGGATCAGCCCGGCCCAGTCACAGCACATCAATAGACCCATACGTTAGCTGACAGGGCGAGCACTAAAACGGGCTCGTCTAGCAGGTGTCGTGGCCCAGCACAGGTGATAGGAAAATAGGCAATCTGTCTTTCGGCTGGAGGGGTACGGTGGAGGGGAGGGGGGGGGTGGGGGGGGGGGGGGGGGGGGGGGGGGGGGGGGGGGGGGGGGGGGGGTTAGGTTGCCATCGGACATCACAACTTTGATCCTTCACAACAAGGAACAAAAGGGCCGTTTTACACAACGACAAACATTCATAACCTCGAGCAGCAGCTCTTTCCCTCAAATGACTGCAGGCGGCAGCTTTGTATCTGGGCTGGTGTTGGGCCTCAGCGTCTGGCTGAAGGTGTCACTAGCCATTTGTTCGGACTACATGAAAGAATGGATCTATCTGGCCATTCCTCATGCTGTTCTGTCACTGCTCTCCTGTACATTTGTTTAAGTGCATATAGTGAAGAAATTGGAACAAAATGGATCAAATAAGACTTTGTTCTGCTCACTGTGGATCCATTAACCTGAAATCTGAAAGTCTCACTTAGCCCCAGCACCACTTATCCCACTTCAGTTCTGATATCAGGACTTTGGATCAATCCAATCTTTCCATTAAAAAAATTACTCAGCCCGCAAGTCTATTTTAATTATTGTATGCTGCTCTCCCTGTATGGAAGTTACCATTGTTGTCTGACTTGTTCCAACTGTCAACTGTGAGGGAGCTGCGGCTGACACTGCTGAACTGGAAATCACTCGTTTGTCACCGCTCTTAAAGCAGCAGAAGAAAAGAGGTGTAGAAAAGAGGTGAAGAAATCAGTAGTTTTATCAGTGTGAACCTGATATACTTTTAAGAAGTGTTATCAGATCAACGCATATATTTGCGAACGTGCTCATGCCAGACGTGGCACTTCCATCCCTATCAGAAAATCTCTATTTAAAGTTAATAAAGTCGTCTTTATAAAAGTTGGTTGCAACACATGAGAGCGACCTCTGAACTAGTTATTTCTCATTTACAAATTAATTTGATATTCTAATAACTAATTATTACTTGTGTTGTTTGACTGGTGCACCTTCAGTCTTTTCCCTGATGAGTGAATACATGGAGCTCAGACACTCGATCATCAGTAAAATAAATTACTTACAGAGTGGCTATTGTACAGATATTACCTCAGTATTTTTATGTCGGTGTGGTTTCATCATTCAATTTCAGAAGAAATAAATAAATAAATATAAAGTGGATAAAATCAGCTTTTATCTTCCGCAGCACGGTGACAAGTCCTTTAACTATCCAGTCATTTGTCCAGAGGATCTTAGAAACTGTAAAAATAACATGACAGTGATGGGTGTGAAACATGAGTCTGTCGGAAATACCTCTGTTCCTCTTTGTTGTCTCTCCACTCATCCTTTCCTTTGTATTAAAACAATTAAAGCAGCTGTGGTGGCTCAGACAGTATTTAGCCATAGAACAGGCCGTTGAGTTGAGTCAGGCCAGAAAGCTGAGTTGCCAAGGCAACTCTGAATGAAGTATTATCATTTTCGTATTATTATGAAATAAATGGGAACAGTAAGTGCACACGTATAAAGGCGATGATTGGTGCGCTGTAGCGTGCACTGTCAGTGCCATGAACAAAACAGTTTGGGCGGCTTCTTTTCAGGCGCAGTTTAAAAACTCCTCAGTGCCAAGTGTAATAGAGTTCAACATTTCTTTTTAGTGTGCACAGTAAAATCAATTCATTTGCACTCACTGTATTTTGGCAGCAGGTTCTGGCCCTGAGGGGCCGTCCTCGCTCGCTGTTGTTTCAGTTGTCACTGCTGTTTTTTGTTTTTTTTTTCCTTCAGTCGTTTAAATTAGTGCTTTGACTCGTTTTAGCGTATCTTTTCTTTTCATTGATTTCTTGCTTGTTTCTCCCTCTGTTTCTTGTTTGATATGCTTGATTTCTGCAATGATGCAATCCAACATCCATCAGTGGAGGATTGAACTGATCCCTGAGCCCTACTAAAAAACAAACGTTATCAATACAATTGCCACAGTGATGCTTATAAAACCACATTTTTCTGGCTTGAACCTCTGAATTAAGACGGTGGCAGTGTGGATTCCTACCTGGGAGCCACACAGCATCCTGCTCTACAGGACTGAGTAGCTCAAACTGGAACAAGGCCCGCCATGCTGAATTTAGTATGACTAACATTCCCCTCTTTGTCAAACTCTAAATTGGCATTAAAACCAAAGTAGCAGGTGGTTCCACTCGGGCTCTGTCAGGGGCATCACCTGCCTTGCCTTTCAAAGCAGTTCCCCCCCCGAAAAACTTTGAAAAACACTCAATTATCCAAACGACATTCAAATGCTCTCAGTGTGAGCCTATAGTCTCTAACTCCAATTTCCCTGGTACTTTTACAGTCAAACAAGAAAAGGCCTAATTGCAGTTAGTCATGACAGCTCCTTTTTTCCTCAGACCCTATAGAAGAATGAACACAGCGACTCCATTTATAAGAAGTGTTCTCATTAATGTAGATAATGATCTTTCTTGCTTTTAAAGCCCTTCACACCATTCATCACACTTTTATATGCATTGGATTGCAGCCGTGATACCCACGTCTCCTCTCGGCTCATGGCTTGGATTCGGCTGGTATATTTTTCATGCAGCAAAGTGCCTCTTTTCAGATATTTATTGCCAGTCACCTAATGCTTTGCTATTGTTTGTGCACATTATTGGTTTGGATGTGGAAGCCATTTCTGTCTCTGTAATGTAGACCATGGCCATCAAGGCTTTTTATGGATTTGGGAAAGCAGGCAGGAGTAAAAAGGGCCCAGAACAGCTATTGTTGGGATTGTTGCAGGGGAGGTAAGGAGAAGGCTCCGCTGTGCTCCACACGTACAACAACAAAGCAGACTTGCTGGACTTGTCCTCATAGTGTGTTGGGTTGTTTTTTTTTTTTTCTATCTTCTCCATGCACAGATGACAGATTGAAGGTCTGGATTCTTTTCAGGAGCCCAAGGACGTCCTGAGGAATCTGTGTATTGTGCGTGAGGCTGTAACCTCTGCAGATGTGAGTGAGGGGGAGAGAAAGACGTTGACCGCTGTGGTGATATATTGAGTTTCTCTCAGCGTCAGTGGAGCTGCTGCAGTTCGACAGCTCCGTTACATCTGCGCTGACGACTTCATTGTTCTGGCAGTGACGTGAAAACAATACGTTTGCTAGCGACACGCGACTGCCGCTCCCCCAGATAAAGACACGTTCATGGTGATTTTGTGGAGTGCTGCTGAAAGACTGCGGAGCAGATTGAACTGTGGGCGGCATCGTACTCATCGGCTGTATTTGTAGTTTGTCTATTTCCAGTCAACTGAACTTTGGAGATGTTATCACATTTTGACATTTTTAGCATATTGAGCAGTAAATGAGGTTGAGTTCCAGCATGGAGAAAAAAAAGCCTCTGCACTATGGTAAACTTTTCAAAACGTGGCAGCCCAGGACCATAAAGACGTGAGGCATCTCCTCAGAACAAAACAGATATGAGCCTCAAGTTGGCCACTTATGAAAAGCGTCAAATGCTTTTGTCGTAGGAAGATTGAGGATGTGAGAAATGATAAAGAACTTCGGAACAATGGAACTGCCGGTTTGGAGCTTCAAACATTTTTCCGTCTGTTACATATTTTCAGATCGCTTCATTTACATATCACAAACAACACGACGGGATGAGAGCGTGCAGCAGAAACTGTGAAGAAAGATGCAGATTAACATTCCCGGTGCCCTCTGTACATTGAGAGCAGCTCCCTCGTTATCACACGGTGGATGTCTTCAGATCCTATTTGTGGTGAGGTGTTATTAGCGGCGTAGCGGCGCTGTCCCACCTCATCACATCACCTGTCAGGAGATCATCAGCTGCCGCTGCGGCCCAGGCAGGAGATCCCCTGAGCGCTGCTTATCTGGTCCAGACGCACACACCTCAGTCTTTCCTCAGGAGAGGAGGAGAGGAACTAAGTACAATCACTCAAATACTGATGGGGTTTTGATGCATTCGTACCATCTCAGATATTTAACATGCAACAGGGTAGTTACTGGTACTACATTAAAATGCCGCTGGCATGTTAAAACATAAATAATTTAACTTTATGAGAAGGTCATTGTTCAGAATATACATTCATCCTTTCTCTGTAAGTCTCAATGTCTCTATAAGGACGGGATCTAAGCCCATCTCATTTATTGTCATTTTTAAATCAATGTTTACTTTTCATTGCGCTCCGTGAGTAAAAGTTTTAAGGAGTCTGGTGATATTTCAGAAGTTTCTAATCCCGGTTTAATCGCTGGAAAAGTCCACACCCAACAAAAACCCTCCAGCATTGACTGACAAGGTCCTCTGTTGCACAGGGTGATGTGTCCTTTCATTGTCATGAACTTGAGCACTGGAGTTTGTTTGCAGGCCACATATTCACCATGTGTCTGAAAATAGAGCTAAACAAATGCACCCACAGTGTCCATCTTGAAGAGGATACTTTTATAGAATATCAAATATGTGCTGGGTGGTCCGTAGTTTAAGAACCTTCCATCCAGACGTTCCCTATTCTGTGAGGAAGTTTGTTCGTATGTTATTCCATGTCCTGCTTCACAAAGTAACGGCTAGTTCAATAGAACATTTTCATCTCTCCCCCAGGGAAACAACAAAGGGCAGCAACAGAAACAGTTTAAATAAAACCAAAAATACTCTGAATACTATCTACAAAGTAAAATGCAGAAGACGGCCATGTGCAGAAAACAGTGCAAAAATTATGAAACAGTGCAGAAAACTGTAAAATGTAAAAACTGAAATTGCAGTGCAGCGCTAACACCCGGGTCACCTCCGTCTTGGCTCGGTGCAAACCACAGCCAGTCAAAGCCATGTGGAGTCAACAAGGCTGTTTGTTTGAGTTGAACTAGTAGAAAAGCTTAGACAGGAAGCGGCAGCGGGAACGTGAGCTTCAGCACTGCCTCCACCACAGCGAGATAAGCTGTGTATCTGTGTCTGTCCAAAGTGAAATGCTCCTCCTGCTAATCATGGCGGTTAATTTT
Source organism: Pseudorhombus dupliciocellatus (assembly GCA_016785235.1). Classification (NCBI taxonomy): domain Eukaryota; kingdom Metazoa; phylum Chordata; class Actinopteri; order Pleuronectiformes; family Paralichthyidae; genus Pseudorhombus; species Pseudorhombus dupliciocellatus. Next base: position 227,423 of record JAFBJW010000129.1, on the reverse strand, counting down.
CTCAAGACATTGTTCAGTCCATTCAGCCCTCAACACTTCATTTAGCTTTTCTCTGACAGAAACTGACGAAGCGGCGAGAGGACAGCGTGTTGGTGGCTGTGTCTCACAGGTGTGGGGGAATTACACTGTGTCAGCATCAGCAGTCAGAGCCCAAAGTAGCTTAAAGCCTTTAACATTACTGATCTGCAGGGTTAAGGCAGAACAAGCTCTGCGCTCAAGTGTGTTACCGTCTCTTTCATTTCGCTCCTTTATCGCAGCTTTAGTGTTGTTAGAGTCAAATAAATTAGACCGTCTGGGGAGAGAAACACAGCAGAAACATCAGCTGCCTTTTCACTCATCGTCACCTTGGTGACGTCGACAGCGCGCGCGGGTCTGTGCTGTAAGTCTGCGCACAGGGATGTCTGTTTGACTATTTAATTAGTTTCTCTCTTAATGTACAAATCGCAGGAGTGCTCACTAATGCACTGATGAGGGCCAAGTACCGTGAGCTAGTCTCAACTACAAGGACGCTCATTAAAGCTGGAGGCGGCTGCCATTGCTGAGGTTTTAATGGAAACTTATCTGATCAGTCTGTTCTTTAAATATTGTTAAGTTTGTATTTTTTCACTCCCAAGTTAAATCCGTCTCTCCAAAGTCGCAGACACGTCATGTGTGATTTTGACGTCTTAAATTGACCATGAAAACTGGACGAGGAGGTGGGTGTCCAGCAATTAAAGCTCAGCTCCTTCCCAAAGAGAAAACACATTTCCTTTCACGCATCGCCACCGTGTACTTTTCTTGTCAAGGAACATTCTCTCATTGAATAAGTCAAGAGAACCTTGTCACTTGTCAATCTGTTGTTCCCCCACTGAAACACAAAATGATTTGATCGTCGTGGATTTAAAGATTTAAAGGAGTAATGTCGCCCAGTGGTGAATCTCTGGTGATTCACACATTTGAGCACTTTCTAATCAATGTGGGAGAAAGAAATTGCCACCAAGTTAAAGTTAAAGTAAATTCATTCATTCATCTTCAACTGCTAGATTTCGAGGCAATTGCTAGAAAAGAGTTAAAATTGGCACCAACTCATGAAGGTCAGCGACGTTATGAAGAACACACTGAAACAAACCAGTCAACAATGTCGTGTGAAGCAGTTGATAAAGAAACCATAAGAAGGGCTTTTAGTTCCTGGTGTTATGTATTTAATGGGATCAATATGGGATCATCCAAATCAATCAGTGCATACATTCACTGGTAATAAAACCTCTTGTTATTTATAAGAATAGAAGATCTTCTCACTAGCGTGATAATTTGTTCAAGTGTGTGTCGCCATAGTAATTTGCACTCCCACACCTGCTTTTTTGAAAAGCCCACTTAACCCGCAGTTCAAATAAAATGATTTGGAATTCATTTAATTGGATGCATTCTTAGTATATCTCTATCTCTTAGTAGTATTATGCGCTGAATATTTCGTCCACCACTAAAAGTCACACAACTGAAATAATGAATGTCCGTGGTCGATAATGTTACGCAGGGTTCAATTATGTGAATGGAGTCTGGTGGATTTGAACAGAGCAACAAAATGGCTGTTTATAGTGAAGTAAAGGACGCCACTGTAGGAAAAAGATGAGTTCTAACAACCTGAGTCACTGGCAAGAACAAGCACTGCGAATGGACTGGCTTTGAAAACCAGGAAGAGTAAAGGTTAACGTGATTGGGAATGTGTACATTTCATTCACACCTCCCTGAGATCTGCCCACAGTTCAAACCCGACTGTCAGTCGCCAGCGTTGTGTGCGCATTTACTCCAGGTAATTAACACGTGTTCTGTCCTCCACCGCGACAGGATATCTGCAAACAGATCACATGCTAATGCCAGTTACGGCGGTTAAAAACGAGTTTAATGTGGCTGCGCCGTGTGTCAGCATGTATTCCTCCAATCTTTATCGTGTACTGTAAGTGAGCCCAGTGGCATAATGTGTCATCGCCGGCGTAAGTGCCGGTGGCTCGTTAAATTGGAAAGTTGGAGCCGGCATTGTGGTGCGGTAATTAGACTTGAACAGGTGATGCTTTATCTGAGCCGCATCTCCGTGTTGTGTTCTAATTCACTGATGCCGAGGAGCCTTCATGCTCCGTCACGCTAATTAAATGGTACGAGTCATCCTCCGCTTCGGTCTACGGGGGTCGTTGCTAGGGAGGGGAATAAATTATGAAATGAGGAGGAGGATGACGAAGGGAGAGGAAGGTGGACGCACGGGCTGACGTGGTCGAGTGTCGCGGGGGGAGGGGGAGCTCACGTGTACAGAAGCCTCTGAGCCAGACACTGCTGTTCTATCCTCTCGAACCTGAGGTTGTCTGCGTTTGTCTGTGCGGACGTGTTGATGGAGGACACGTTTCACAAGTGAGAAGCTCTTAAAGGTTTGTGATATGAGAGATGGAGTCAGTGGCATTTCAGCTCCAAACTGATTGTTGCAGTGTTTTGTTTTGTTTTTTGCCCCCCCCAGCATCAAACAACATAGATTACCAGCTACGCTGACATTCCATTATTTTAAGCTTTATGGCTCTTGATCATCATGGCACTCTGCCTCACTTTCTGCAGTTGGAATCACTCCGCTGTTGTAAAATACAGCGTGTGAAACCTCTCATTTTAGCCGCAGGCATATCCAGTAATTAAAGGATTAACTTGGTAATCTAAATTGTCTCTTGTCTTTTCCTTCCTTTCCTTTATTTCCTAACATCCATTTCAAAGATTTAAAGAACGCCTTCTTCCCCTTCTCCTTCTGTGTCTCTGCCTCTTCTCATGCCTCTGCAATCAGCTCGCTTCTGGATAGCCTCGTTTCCGGCTAAGCGTACAGAGATGACAAATCTATGAGCGCGTGCACGTGCGCGCGTGCCTCGGCTGGCAAAGACTGCGTCTGCCCCTGCTGACAGCTCGGGATAACTCCGGCTCCTTTGAGGATTGCGTGAAGTTATTAAGTCAAAATGTGTTTAAATGTCTGTGTCTCTTTTGAAAAAAACAGACGCCACGGCCGAGCCACCAAACAGGTGCAGCTTTGAAGAATCTGAGCATTAACATCCGCAGGTTTGCTCCAGCAAGGCATTTGGAATCTTCCTCTAAAATGAAGCGAATCTATCAAGTGTTTCCCGCGTCAGGGCAGACGGCGCAGGCCATTTCTCTCTGCTTCATGAATTTCTCAAAATATTCCGTAGCCCCTAGAGATGAATTTCTTTTTTAACAACTTCTGCGGAGGGTTCTTATGCAGTGTTTGTGGAAGATTTGTGTTTATTCAGCCAATTAATTTGCTAAGTTGAAGTGACCTTATATACTGAGGGTGTAAAACATTACACTGCTTCACTTTAACAGCCAAGCATAGATGGGTTTGTTTTCTCCTGCTGGATTTATTAAAAAAACACAATCAATGATTAAACCGTTAAAATGAAATGAATGATGTTGGTGGGTGTGGTAAATCACCATAGTAACCTGTGCTGGACTGTCAAGCAATGAGATCCCTGTAAATCCAGAGCGACAGGGACGGAATACTTTAGATTACAGTGCAGTAAAAAAATAGCTGCAGATTTCATCCCAATAAATAAATATGTTGTACATCACAACTGTAAGAGCTTCATTCAAATTCAACAAAGGTTCTTTGATTCCTGACAATTCAATTCGTCCTCATATCATCAATGATCGTTATAACATAACGAGACGTTACAAAGCCTCTGTTGCATTTTATCTGAAAAAAAAAAGACCCACACATAGTTCATTATTCCCAAAATTATAAATGAACATTTGAGTCAGACTGAGCTCATCACACTGCTCTCTTCTTCTTTGGCAGCACAATCAGCCTGACATCACGTTACTATTTTATGTGCATCACATGTCCATGATGTTCATAATCAGACAAGAAAAAATATAATGCTGAAAATAGAACCTCAATAAAATCCCTCTGTTTATTCTTGAGCTGTTTACCTTACAGATTAAAATTCCATATCTGCAGTTTACTTTGACTATCATCTCTTGAATGTCACTGCTGGATGTTGTTGTTACTGAACTGACTGGCAGATGTCACAATATTACCCTTCTATTTTAGGGTTCAAAATAACATCCCAGCCTGTCACTCTAACATGCTAACTGCTCGATATTAAAACCTTGAGAACAAAAAATATGCCCTGGATGTTTTGAACTCGCTCCTGGACAAATTGTTTATCCAGCCTCAGTTATGCCTGTGAGATTAAAAATGTCACTATTTAATCAGAAAGATAAAATATTCTCACATTTGCACTCTGGCTCCCATGTACACAAATTTCCAACTCCCCAGCTGTTGATCTTGTTTAACCTCACATTTCAGCCATTTACATTAGCACAAATGTACACAAACTCACACACACACACACAGCTGCCCTCACCTATCACAGCTCTGAAAATGTCAGCTCTATCTCATTGACAGGAACTTAAAATGACCCCGTAGGTTTTTCAAGACGCCGCTGCTTTGAAAGGGAGGCTGAAGCAAAGGTGTGGGCCAGGTGTAGGGACGTATGACGGCTTTTGATTCTGCAGCCTGTGACCTTATTCGTGGAGTTTTTAGAAAGGCATCGAGGTAATGATGATCCACGTTGTTCAGCTGTTCGTGTCACCGAAGCCCCTGATGATGCCAACGCCCAGCTGAAGACTTTAATTTTTGTTTGTGACAACAACCACGGTTAAACAGATGTTCCTCTCTCTCCCCTCTCACCTGGTTCTGCCCGAGGTTTCTTCCAGTTAACGGGGGAGCCTGCTCTGTGTTGACCCCGTTATTTTGGGATTCAAATTCAAACTGAATTAAAACCTTTTGCGATAATTCCTTCTCCTTTTTGTCAGACATTTTTTTGTGAAGCCCTGTTGTTTAGATTAGTGTTGTATAAATGAAGCCATCATTGTTGTTATTATTAGATATCTCACCTGCTTCGGCCCCCCCCCCCCCCCCTGTTTCCGCCCCCCCCCCCCCCCCGACCCCCTGCTGAGCTGTTCCTTCAAACATATGACAGGAAAAAATTTAATAAATCAAACTCAACAAACTGGAATGAGCAGATTGTGAGCTCCTGTTCAAAGATGTTAGGCTGAGCTGTGCAGCGCGTTTCCAGCCACCAGCTCCAACTTTTTTTCCTTTTGTCGAGAAACTGTTTAACGCCAAAAACCTGCATTTAATCATCCGCTGCGCTGCCTGAGAGTGGAGATGATTCACGTCACCGGCTTTTGAAGGTAACTCTCAAAGTTGACAATGTGACCCGCGCTTCGGCGAAACATCTATCCTGGAAATGCTCTTGCCGGGGAGCCCTGTAGGCAGCGTTTATTAGTGTTCAGAATTAATTTATGCACGTGGATGCACAGGGCCGCATCAATGTGCATGCTTAGCAGCCAGCATGGGAGAAGACTGCAATAACATCACATGTGGCATGTGTGAGGACAATTTACATATTCACCCTCGTCCTCCCAGTCTCCTCCTCTCCTTCTGTGCTTCATCCCCTCTTTCTTTCTTTCTTTCTTTTTTTTTTATCCTGTATCCTGCCACCACTGATAGAATGTGATGGGCCGCAGTTTGGGTTTTATATGGGGGCCATCCCTCCTACATGTTGTTAAACGCTTCAGAGAGTCTTTCTATACGACAGTATTTCCAGTGATTGATTTTATTTTTTTTTTCGTCAGAGCAACCTTAATGAGCAGGGATATTGGATGGACACATGAATTGTTGGTGCTTGGACATTTCTGTGTTAACATTTTGGCGTGCATAATTCTACATCTGTTATTGACTGAGATAAACACACACAGGATATATATATATATATGTACTGTGCATGTGACTTAACAAAGTGTGTGTGCATGGTTGAGACAGTGCTCACTGAAGCATGGTTGTCTCAATGATAAATGTATTCTGAATCCCAGACATGTGGAGGAGTAAATATTTGTCATCTGGGGACAAACATACATCACTCAGCCATGCCCCAGATTATATATGATGCAGGGTAGAGTTTTCTCTCTCTCTCTCTCTCTCCGCTGCCTCTGTCTGTGTGTGTTCACTCCCAGTGACATCATGTCAGTGGCATATTCAAGATTTTCAACTATACACCGATAACGCTCTCGTTCCTAGAGCCCCCTCGGTATTGGTATTGCGGTATAGTGTGAAGACACTCGCCGTGGTTCAGATATCATCATGAAATCCAGTTGAACAAACTTGAGCACTCAGAAAAAAAAAATCAACCATCAACAAGATGGCTGTGAGAAATGTGATCTTGGCCTCAGTGTTAATGGCAGCTAAACATGGGATGGTTTAATATTCTGCATAGTAATTTTAATTGAATTAATTCCAGAGGACATTGTAAGGCGCTGATAGTGTCATAAAACACTTGTTATAGCTGCTGTTCATCACTGTGATGTAAATTATGCCCAGTGATTGCTCAATGATGCTTTTCTTCAGGGACATGACGTTGTTGAAGAAGAAAAAAAAAAAAAAAAGTAATTGGCTCCAAAGGGCACGCAACGTGTTAGTGCCATGAGAGGGGAACACAAAAGGCGGTTATTTCCTCTCCAGCTATGCTTTTTTTTTTTCTTCCCCTTGCTGACAGTCTCTTACGCTCACATTCTTTATGCATTCAGTAATTCTGCTCTCTGATTAGATAATAAGGAGTGAAATTTAAAAATGAATGCTCATCTTAGAAATGGTGATAACAGAAGTCAGCGGCACACTGACATGAGTGAGCAGGAGTGAGGAATCATGGGTGGAATTCCATTTCAAAATGAGGCCTGAGGTTCGTTTGTGTTTATAAAAAAAAACACACACCTACTCCTGGAAAGTGATACAGCTAGTGACATTAAAGTAAAAAATCTTTATGAAATATTGAAGATCGGTGGCAACCGAAGACTTTCACAAAGCTGCAACACTTCTATATCTAATATATGCGGACGTATACAGTGACAGAGGTTACAGGAATATCGCTTTTTCAGATTGTTACCTCAACTCAGGAGTTAATGTTTTTATTTGGGTTTTTTTCATTTGCTTATTGTTTTTTTTTTTGTTACACTGAACAAGAACAACTAAGATGGAACCTATTCAATCATGGAGTGAATCCTAATCAAGGGACAGGATTTTTTTCAATTTTATTGCAAGAGATTTAAAAAAATCTGGAAAAATAAATTCATATCAAATCAAACAAGTAACAATATATATTTCTTGAGGTGATATAGGTGATATATAATTGCAAGTTATTTTAATGAGCTGGAAGTTCAGGCCTCAGTTCAAGTCACAGTCTTCCACCCGAGCCCATAGGATAATGGTTCGGGGGCAGCAGGTGAGAGAGATGTGCCACAGTGAGCGTGCAGGATATCTAGTATATCTACAAACCTTGAGCAGAAACTCCCTTCTTGGCATGAAGGCCGTCTGGGTTCACCTCCTGAACTACCGCACTTAATGCAGAGGGGTCGTCCAAAATAAACAGACCAGGAGGGGAAGAGGGAATTTTTGAGTCAATTCTATTTTGCTACGTGATGTGTATGGCACAACAAAACTCCTGGACCTCTGGGCAGCCCAGCGAGGGGACGGATATTTATGAGCGTGTGCGACTTGCCCCAGATCCAAATAACATTCTGTATTTAGTGAATTTAAATGGGACTGCTGGACGGATGCAGGGACTCTATTGACTGACCTTCTGGTGAGATACTGTTTATTTTTAAGTGTATTCGACTTCATTGTGGCTCCTTCACCTCCTCCTCCTCCTCCTCCTCCTCATGCAAACGTGCTCGGCACCTGACTTCAGGGTTGATGTGGTCAGCTGGACAGATGAGACGTGGGGGTCTGTGTGCAGCAGGACTTCTGCTCTCGCCATCATGGCTCAGCGCGCTGACAGCTGCTGCACCCGTGTCGTGTGTTTGTGTGTCTTTGTTTGTGCGTGCGTGTGTTTTAGGTCAGTTGATTCGTCTCTGGGGAGAATGGCAGCTGCAGACGGATATCAGGTCGCAACCTTAGATTCAGTTTGTTTGTTTCTTCTTTTTTTTTTTTGTTCTGAGATCAAGAATCAAGACTGACGCTCCTGGACAGTTGTTGACAGAAATGCAGGAAGCCACGCAGAGCGATGTAACGGTTATTGGGCCCCAGCAACACATCCAGCATGTTGCATCAATTAAATTATCTTCATTGGCCCAACGATCAACACGGGAGGCGTTTAGCGTTTAGCCGCGCCGGATGTTTGTGTGTGTACAAAAGGATCTGGCAACGCACTCAGATACGTTCACCAATTAATGGCCGCTTCGGCCAATCACGTTCAGCGGAGTGTAACGCGGCGCCCACAGTGCTGCTGCGTGTCTGTTTGATTTGTGCGTTGACCCGCGGGAAGTCTGTTAAGTAGCTCATACTCCCAGAGTGTGCGTGCACGTGCGCGAGTGCACGTTGACTTTGAAGTACATTGTGTCATGACAATAATCTCAGCCAATTTACTACGCATCAGTCCTCCATTATGGGTTTGATATAAAGCGGTACGTGACTGGAATCCCCTGCTCGTAAAATGACAATTTATTTCTCTAAAGAAATTACGTGTTTAACCTCATTAACCTAAAGTGCATGTACTAAAATGGAAGACTAACCCCATTTCTTCTGACACGCACAACCACACACACACACTCACACAAACACAAATTGGAAGCATCATCAAAAGTTGAGAGATGGCGTTGAATGTGACCTCTGCAAATGAGGAGCCGGCGGCGAGTTAACAGCATCACGAGTTCATCACAGACGTTCCCGGGGCCCGTCGGGCGTCTCAGGTGGCGCGGGTTTTTCCGCTCTCTGTTTCAACATCATCCGTTCTCTGTGAGATGATTAACCTGGCAGGTGTGAGGTGAGTCTCGCCCACTGTTTTACCGAGCTGTCGTCTTCGGTCCGCGGGGAGTACAGAGGGTCAGCCCGGCCAGCTAATAGCCGTGGTCACAGAGCTGGAAGGCGGCCCATTAGAAGAAGCCGCCATCATTAGGACCAGTGCACTTTCAAATAACCTGACCTGCTGGTCCCACGCTGTTTATTAGCAAAGTTTGGGCTCTTCGTTAGAGCAATTATAGTCACCATTCATGATGAACTGTGGCCTTTTCCGCGGTGCACTCGCACATACGTAGAATAAATAATGTCAGGCAGCTGTGTTGTCCTGGATATAGAGAGCTGGCATATTAATGACATTTTCCTCTCTGCAAATGCGCCGCAATCACAAAGTGCGCTCGGAGAAAAGGGAGGGTGGGGGGGGTGAAGTGTCAGCGTGTGATGCATGTCGTTCATTGGACACAGAACATTTAGTTTTCATTAAGAGTTAAACATGTACACAAAACATTAATGGGGTTCAGCGGCGGTGGCGGCGGCGCGCTTCGCCGTAGCTCATCCTGATAAATTAGCAACTCAGCAAAAAAAAAAAGAAACAAAGAAAAAAGAAGAAGAAGAAAAAAAGAAAAGGGAACAAGAAAGAGAGACATTGTGCGTAGTGGGCGGAGGAACTGACAGATTGGTGTTTATGACACAACGTAATATTATCCCTGACCTGGGCATCAGCAATCTGCGAGGACGAGCACAGGCTGGGTTAGGGCGGGGAGGAAGCGAGGGGAGGGGGAGGTCGGCGAGAGGGTTGCCGTTTCATTATGAGAGATGTGGACTCCCGTGCTCTCCTGCTGCACAGGGAGTGATGGAGAAGGCTGTTAATGCCTGGTCTGTCAGCCATATTGGATTCAGGGCAGTAAATTAATATTACACTCCTTTTAAAGGGGTTTTATTTTGGGATTTACTGGTCTCCCCTGAGTGCTAGCAGTGTAAGGAGGTTATTTCGCCGTTTCTACTTATCTCTCGCACAAGGCTAATATGTTTAGAGAGAGAGAGAGAGACAGTGTTCGCGGAGGAGGCTTCGTGCTGTAGGCTCCAATTGTGTCAACCAGCATTTGTGTTGAACATTTTTACCGAGCGTTAAATATTTGCTGTAAATCGAGGAGCAGCTCCTGCCTCTCTGTGTCTCCCCTGCTCTCTGCTCACATCTCATGCACGTCATGTAAGATTCCAGAGGAGGAAAAAGAAAACAGCGTCTCTATACGTGGGATGTGCCGTCGAGTCGTCGGTCATCGCTCCTCCCTCCCTGCCTCGCTTCCCCTTTCCTGTCTGATGCGGGTTTGAGCCCCGGTTTAAGAATCGTGTAGCACCGTGAGGAGCGTGAGGCCTGGTCGCTGAGGCGGGATTTATGGCCGCTAGTCCTTCAGCGGTGATGTTAAAGGGCTGTGATTAAGAGCTGGAGTAAAGACACGGACTCCACTCCAGGTCCAACCCACTCATGAGCGCACAGGGCCGCGCTCGGTCGCTGCCAGCTCTCCTCCATGCCGCTCTGCTTCTCTTTGTCGCTCACTCGGTCCATCTGTCTTGTTCAGCCTCTCGCATTTGCAATCTTACTGTAGAAGCACCAATTCTCCAAAGACACTGAATCTCTGCATTAGATAGTCGGTGTCTGCTGCAGTTTCACTCACTCGTCCTGCAGTCACAACAGCAGAGTGGGGGGGCAGGGGGGGGGGTTCAGCTCTGGCCTCACGTCAGCTTGAGAACTTAAAAGCTTTTTTTTTCACATTTCTTCAGTTCTGGCATGCCTCTAAATAAAAATCCCTTCCCCCTTTTTTATTCCCCCAAAGGTTCCGAGCACGCCGCCACGGCGACGCTGCCCGCCGCCTTCTCTGATCTGTTGCCTCACTTCCTGGTGGAGCCGGAGGACGAGTTCATCGTGAAGAACAAGCCGGTGACGCTGACCTGCCGCTCCACCCCGGCCACGCAGATCTACTTCAAGTGCAACGGCGAGTGGGTCCACCAGGACGACCATCTGATCGAGCGGACAGTTGACCCGGCCACAGGTACACACACACACACACACTATAGTTCATCTCTGTCTGACGTCTTTCACCTGGTTTTGGATGTTCGCTGCAGATGTGTGACATGCGCGGCTCCTTAGATACATTACGTAAAGTGTTTGCGCGCTGAAACCGAGCTTTGCAATTTTCCAGTGATTACTGTGCTCCATCAGGCTCTTGGCTCATCCTCCAGCCTATTTACCCTGCCAGTCTCATAATAAGCACTTTGGTTTCACTCTCAGAAATCTTTCAATCACCTTGGAGACCTGTTTGTTTTTCTCTCTGCTGTGTTGAGACCCCCCCGCCTCCGCCATCGGTGTCATAAACATGCATGACACTGATGTGGTGTGATTCAGCAGCGATCTGCAAATTCAAACCAGCCATTCACAGCCTGTCAACTGATTGGGAACAAGGATGGTGAGAATGACAGGTTTTTCTGGGGGGTGGGGGGGGGGGGGGGGAACGCACTCACATGCAAATCCTGGTTCGCATTTGTTTCTATATATAACCCATACATTTATAAACCGATGGACATACACAGACAGACAGGGTGGGTACAGGACTCAAAGCAGGCATCTGATGAAGGGTCATTTTGAAACATTATTTAGGTTTTGGCACGTCGGCTAAGCTGTCCGTTAGCTCACTAGTAACTCAGTTATTTCTCTCAGACCAGGTCTGGGGAGAGAAAAGTTTCCAAGCCATTCTCTCATGGGGTTTCCAAGTTGCACAGAATATTTTAATAATGTCTTCAGTATGGACAAGAACAAACTAATGGTCTGATACATAAACACAATTAGACTTCCTACTCTGCCTTTTTTAAGTAAGTGTTTGTGATCTAGTTTACGAATGAAAACCAATATTGACTCAGAGACTCTCTTGGGGCTTTTCCACCGAGCTGCTGCTAGTGCAAGTTTGGAACCGGATCTTTCTGTTTCCACCAACAAAGAACTGGCTCCAGGTGCTAAAAACCGGTGCTTAGCAGGCACCGACTCTTTTCTGGGTCGAAGCACCAACTACATCAGGTGGGCGGGGTGACGATCGTGACATGGTTGAAATCAGCTGCTGAGCAAGTCGTCTGGTGTTGAAGTTTCTCATTCAACTGTAAACCTGAAATGAGTCGAAACCTCTATGTTCGAAACTGAAGCAGCACTGGTCGGAGGAGGCGACCGGTCTGAAGAAATACGGTGGAAATTGGACCAAACCAGCACATGAAAAGCTCCAGTAGGGCACGGCTGCCGCGGGATACGTGCGCAGTGTTGAGCAACTCCTGAATAAACTCACAAAGTGAAACTACTGATGCAGTGACGCACGGCTGTTTCACGGAGATACAATGACGTGGCTCCAATTCGGCTCCGTGCTGATGGAAAACCAAACTGGTTCTTGGGAAGAACATGTTTATAACCAACTAAGCACTAGCACTAGCACCTGGTTCTTTTGGTGAGGGATCTGGGCTGCAGCAGAACAGGAGCTTCCTTTCTTCTTTGTGCTGCAGACGTTGGAAGACACAAATATCTGGAAACTCATCGCCTCATGCAACAACCTGTCAGCCGGTCACACCCCGACTGCAGCCGTTGGATGCGCTGTGTTCCCCCTCTATTAGGCTCAGCTTTGGATTCAGGCTGTTGTGAACAAAAGAGTATGAATAGTTAGTTGTTGTTCTCTTTTCGTGAACACAGAGGCAGCGCTTCAGGATTTTCACCATTTAGGGAAAAATTGTCAGTAAGTCAACACTGATAAACTCAGATCAATTCCCAATGCTATCTTCCTTCTTGTGTTGCTTCAGTAACAGCTCTGCTCTCTCGGTTCTCCTCACAGTTGTTGAGGGGGCTGCAAATAAAATGTAACCAACATCAACAGTCCTTTGACTGATAAGAGTGTCTGGCTCCTGAAATTTGAAAGAGCCGATTCTACAAATAAAGGTAAAGCAACCGTGAGCCCTGACATACAGCTAAGCAGATAATTATTGTGTTATCTTTCCTGTGAGTTTCTTCAGCAACAGTGATCCTGTATTAAAGTGGGATTCCTTGCGCTGGAATAACAGTTCTACTCTAAGCTTCTTTCCTAAATGCCATTTAAACAAGAAACCTGATTTCTGAAAGTGGGGCAGGAGATTAGAGAAATCCGGTTTCCCCAGGTACAGTTGTCCTGGAGAGAACAAATATGGCTGCCATGTTTACACGTAACCAGGTTTCTTATCAGCGTTGTACACGTACAAGTGTGCATGACAATAAACTAGAGACGCAGTGTAAATATTTTTTTAGTATTTCTACAGAAGTTGAGATCAACAGGAATGAGTCCCCAGAATGTCTTTATGCAGTATTTGATGATACTGTCACTGTTAGGGAAAGCTTCTCTCTCTTCTCTCTTTGTTCTTGAGGAGTTTAAAGCCAAAACATTCACGCAACATTTTATGAAGAATTAAACATTTTCATGACGACTATCTGTCTTAACTAATAGATGCATTTTTGGCCGTATAGTCCAGCCTCAGTAGAATGAGACTGTAGAGCCGGATCACTCCAGTGCACGTGGTGCACGCTGTCTTTGGATAAACTGCTCAGTTAATGTAAACAGGCCAGTTGTTTTATTTGCAGGTCTGCGTGAGCTAACTGGTGTCACTGTGAAGTCAAGTGCTTCCTTCTGATACGATGAGCATTCATTTCCTTTTGTCAATAGCAAGATTTGTCAAGATGGGCCCTTAAACTGCAGAGTTTATGGGAATAAAATCGCATTACCAATTCGAGCGTTTAATGATGATGGACTATTTGCCATGTGGTTATGAGCCGTTATAGTCTGTGTTTATTTGGCTATGAAACAAACCGAAGACAGGCTTGCTGCCGGTGCATCTTCCCACATCGCTCTGTGGCCCCTCTGTCTTTGATGATGGATGTGTCACATGTGGGCCCGTGCATTTATGAAGGACACGTGGTTGTCCAGAGGTATGGCCGCTCCGAGGTGCGCGCATCGATCTCTCAAACACTTGCGCTGTTTAATGTCAGCCCTGCCCCGAGGAGTTTTCTGATGACTCTCTCTAATCCCCTTTCCCATATGAGGAACACATCAAATTGTGGTGAAGATGTGTGTGGTCGTGTGTGTGTGTGCAGCACTCGTCAGCCTCTCCTCTCACCCTGTTCGTCACAGTCACGCTGGACTCTATACTTGTACCTGTTGCCAAGCAACCAGGACCTCTGTCACACCAGAAGCTACCCGATATCAACACGATGCCTGAAGGAGGCAGGAGCAAGGAGTCCGCACACATACCAAAGTTGACAAAAATTGATTGACAATTTATAGCCAGTGTAACAGTGAAAAATCACCTCCTCAAAGAAACCCATTCCTCCCATTTCTCCGGCCTGGTGGTCTCCGAGTGCTTTACGCCGAGCGGAACAAACAGGCCCGTTTCCTGCCGCAACAAAGACATCGGTGTGAGCCCAGAGATGCCCGCCTCATCTCACTGATTGGTATCCTCATCAGGGATCCTCGTTGCTTAGTGATGTAAATGAAGAGTCAAGCCTCGATTGATTGATTCTCTTCATTCCAATAGAAATAGAATTTAAATGGCACGTGGGCCAATCAGAGTCAAGAGTCACGGCTGGAGATGAGAATATTAACCTGTTCCTTAGTGGTCATCTAAAATCGATACAGTAATTATTATTGTGGAAGATGCACATTGAAAGCGTTCTGCAGAATTCTGTCACCGGTCTGTAACTGCATGTGTTGCAGTTCATGAAAGCCAATTTCTATTATATGCTGATAAATATATGCGATACATGCCATTCTTTTGCTATTTTAGGAAAGAATTATGAGAAATGTCTTTTATCGTTTTCCTGGCAGCGTTAATCATGTTTTATTACAACAACGTTGCAGATAGCAAATGCACTTTAGAAATGGTGAATTTTATAATAGTCATGTGAGACAGTTTATACAATTATCTGAATGGCGCCGAATTACACCAGTCGCCTAAAACCATCAGAATAGCCATGACTAAATCAATTACTTACAGACCAAGAAAGCAAGGTTTCCAAACACCACCAACACATCAGCTGTCAGATAAGACGCTGAGCAGCCTCTGCTGCAGTGAACTGATTTCATAAGTCAAAAACAAGATATCAGATTTTTCAGATATAATTGGAGATGACACAGCAACCTGTTAAAGCTTCTCAGTATCACTGGTATTATAATCCAATGTACTGTGTAAAGTTAAATCTGAACATGGTGGAAAAAGCTGAAATTCTATTCAGCAGAATAACAAAAGAATAGTGCTGAGCTCGGGACCATTTTTCATCAGATATTTTCTAAACTCACTGTTGCCTGAGAACCATTTGTTCTGTTTTAAAGCTGTGCTGGTGATGCTGCAAATCACCGAGTATGGCTCGGAATTGATGATGTTTTGTCATCAATAACAATGCCATTATTAAATTAGGATCAGTCTGATTCCATATGCATCAGATCCCAGCATCAAAACGACAGAGCTGTTATTCCAGAGTCTCCACACAGTTTAGAAAGAGAAGGAAAAAGTCAGGCATGTGACTCATGCTTATATAACCGCTCTCTGCTGCTGTCTTCATTTAGGTTTTCTTGGTCAAGGAAAAAAGGATTTCAGCTCATGTTATGTAAAAAAAAAAAAAAAATACCCCTGGTTTCCCACCCATGTTTGAAATTTCTCTCATTCCAGCGGTGGCGTCGTTACTTTGAAATGCACGGCTGTCAGATGCCGCTGGAAGGACCCAGAATGTCACTCGCATTCCTCAGACAAGGTCCAACAGTCACAGTCGTTTGTTTGGATCTGCTGAATCGCACTATTATATAAATAACAGAAAATGAATGAGAGGTAATGAGGTGACATTTTTAAGATCAAGCTAGAAGGGTAGTAAAACCTGTAAAATTAAAAAAAAAAGTTTAAGCACAATTCCTAGATACATCCATAGTTTTCTAGTAAATATTTATTTACTGCATAAAACTGACTCTACAATTTAAACATAGTTCAATATTAACAATGCTAAGGGAAAAAATAATTCTCCATATTTTTGTTTCTTAAGTAAGAGTAATTATTTGTATTGTCTGAACTTTTATAAATGCAACATCTAATTAGTTCCCCTGTGCCAGAGAGAAACAGAAGATGAAGGTGAACACTTGACCGGACTGAATGTCTGATAACGTGCACACTCGAGGCTGCTGTGATGATGTTGGTACTAAGAGAGCTGAGGGGACGGATTCGAGAAGACTCGGGTGCATGTTTTTATATCAAATGGAAAAACAGACTGGTCCAGGAGAGCAGACACACTAATCGATAATCCCCTCACCTTCACACAGACGAACCACGATCAGACAAAAAAAAAACCTGGCCGTTGAGAAGATAAATTGGTCTGTCCCGGCACGGCGGAGGCAATATTCAGCAGACTCCATCCACGTTGACTCGCGGCAAACTCGAGCATCTTGACAGGGTTTAAGTTTAATAGCTGACCCAGGCCTGATGGCCAGACATGTCTCAGTCCTGCTGCTCAGTATTCACAGCTGAGGCCAGAGAGAACATGACACGTGGATGAGCACCTACAGCACAGTCACCTCTGCCCTCATCACGCACGTGTGTTGACTGAAAGGGATTCTGAGCACGAACCACAAAAAGAGCTGCTGCAGTGTGTGTGTGTGTGTGTGTGCACGAGTTAGTGCACAGTTAGTCAGACTGACTGACACCCCTTTGTGTTGTGAGAACACTCTGGACTCGTCCTACACACAAACACACACACAGAGTCAGAGCCACTTCTCTAAAGCTCCTTTGAACATGGAAAAGGAAAGAGATGTCACAATTTGTCCTTCCTCTCCTGGTATCAGTGTCCACTATTGATCCATCCTCGAGTCTATCGGTTCTCATTACCAGTCCTCAGTAACTTATCTCAATTGTTATGGCTGCAACTGCTTCCAAAGGCCCAACCGGCTCTGTGTCTCTCCCCGGTCATCCTTTATAGGACAGGGGGAACGGAGACGTCTGGCGAGTCCTAATAAAGACACATCCCCTCCGAACAAATCAATGCTGACAGTGTGTTTGCATAGATTAGGAGATCCCCGCGCACTCTGATTTCTCATCAGACACATGATGAGGAGAGGGGAGATTGGCATTTGAGTGGCGGAGCATTGTATGGGCAGGACTGATTTGATTTTGTTTGCATTTCGTCTGCCAGCGCTTTGATGGCGTATTGTCACTGGTGCCGCAAAAACCTCTCAGGTGGAAAATACATGCATTTCACATTCCTAATATAATAAACCCCCGGCAACTGCTTCATACCGAGGGGGGGAGATTATATTTTCTTTGCTGATTGAACCGGATGCTGACAAGGCTGCGACAAAGAAAACAGAAGATGATGGGGACAATAACCGAACGCTTTTTTTCAAGTTTACAGTGGATTCATGAAGGCAATACAAATAAACGCTCTTTCACAACATCTCATTTCAAAACTGCCATCGAGAAATATCACCACATGCTTTTACCCCCTGGGTTATCAGCACCAGCCCCCGTCCTCTGTCAGTCCTTTGAAATCTAAATACCTCGTATGACGTGGTTGGTAAATCTTTTAAAACCGTCTATCGCGCTCTGAACAGAACTAATAAAGTATTGCAGCACCACGGGGCTAACCCCTCTGTCTACGAAGCAGCGAGGATTCATTTATATAAAATATGTATTTTCTGATTGACTCGATCCTGGATTGTAATGTGATGACATATTTAATTTCTGATCTAAGGGGGAGATAAGCTAGGCTTAGCTGAAATGATCTGTAACCTTTATTTTAATACCGCATGACTTATCCCTGGTATTACGGCAGCCAATCACCTCTCTCACACCAACCCCCCCCACCCCCCACCCCACCTCCTCTCTCTCTCCGGCCCCATTCCTCACTCCCTTCTCCTGCATGGACGTATAAATATGACGTTACCTTGAGAGGAGGCGCACAGGAGGCCCTGTGTCGTGGTGTTTAGTAAAAGCAGAGGGGTTCGCTGTCACCTCCAGGCCATCAAAAGTCGGGGTAATTCAGGACAGAGCTGCTAATGGCTTTTGGTCCACACAACAGTGATTAAACGTGATCTTTAATGGAATATTGAAGAACAGTCCTGCTGCAATTTAAGCAAAACCTGATAGGTCGGCCGGCCAGCATCTAATGAACAGAAGGAAATAAGAGAATCAGGGGGGAAGAGGACAATATAGTCCTAAATGAGCAAAATGGCCTTGTACCACCTGCTAAGCATCGATCAGTAGCCAAGGGGCCTAATTGATAATGCATTATTAGCTGCAACCCCATAATGGGACTTGTATTTCATCCTGTCCTTGATTGCAGGACGGAGGCAGAAGGATTTGGCCGTGAAGCAGAGAAAAACAGATGGCAAGGTGAATTGTTCCCGTGACACATCTGTCAACGTGTTCTATTAGGCTTCGCAGGCAGGTCAGCGCCGCGTCTGTCTCTGCGTGTGTGTGCGGAGGCAGACCCCTCTCGAAGCATCGCGCCACACCTCCGAGTGAGCAGGGGAGTCAAAGTGGATTTAATTGAAGCCCGTGTTTGTCTGGCTTGGAGACAAGCGCAAGTGCGTTCGGAGCCGTGAGAGGAAACAGACGCAGGAAGAATTAAACACTGAGCAGCTGTGCTGATTGATCTCGCAGATAGACTCAGACAAAAGGCTGCACCTCATGGTGTCTGCAACTTTACGCCGGGCGTATTTTTATTTAGACATTTCAAGTGCGCAGGGTCCCGGTCCCTTGAAGTTGGTCTTGGCATGCAGGAAGAATGAATTTCGGAATTGGCTGCAATTAGCGAAACAAAAGTGAGTGGGAAAAAAATAATTACCATTTGTCAAACAACAACGCGGGCGTTCCAATCTCCCCCACTCGCGGCTTTTGTCCGCCCACCAAAATATATCCAGCGTCAGCCCCGCGCTCTGCCGTCTCTCAAGTCATTCAGCATTTGTCAGTCTCACAAAAGCTGTGCCCTTGCTGGAAGTTGGAACACATTCAGCAGTCTCAGTGGCTCCGTCCCTCTGAGTGCTTGCAGTTTTTTGTTTACTGCATCTGCTAAAGACAGACATGTTATCAATACAGTCCTTAAAGCCCATTTGTAGCTTGCACACAGTGCTTCTAGTAGCACGTGATGCTAGAAGCATAAAAAAATATGTGTGATCATGTTGAATTTATCTGGGTTTTTTTTAAAATAAAAAATAGATGATGGCTTCTTCGTGCCACATAAGGCCCAGCAGTTTAACTTTGAACACAGTCTGTGAACCCTCCTGAAATCTGGAAATATTTGCTCAGATTCATCTTCCGTGCCCTAACTGTGACATCTGAATCAAATGTGTTCTGAATGCAGCACAGGCATTACCCGGGCCACTTGTGCTGAGCAAATAGAGGCCAAAGTTGCAAATGTGTTTGGATTTTACGGCGTTCCTTAAATCGCTCTGCTTTAACAAGGTGGGAAATCAGAAAAGGAGAATGGCGCCGAGCCGAGCAGGTAAAACTGCTTCCCAGGCTTGTTATTTTTGATTACAGGCTATGAGCGTTTGATATGTTGTTGTTTTCTATTTCTTTTTCATTGTAGTGTAATTTTGCCTTTAAGCTTACTGTGGAAAGAAAAGACGTCAGTGTTATGCTCACAGAGGGAGACAGTGGGAGTTTGTGGTGTCAGTCAGCACCTGCTCTGCTCATATTCGCTCAGAAACCGGGGGGGGGGGGGGGGGGGGGGGGGGGGGGGGGGGGGGGGGTGTTGTGAGGGAGCTGACAGCTAAATAGTCCACCGAGATCTTTGATAGGCAGAGCTACTCGGTGACTGACAGTTAATGCTTTGTGTGTCGGGGCCCCAAGGAAACTTCCCGTATAGGTATTTTACAGACTCCTCCAACAAACATCAACTCGCCGCATTCCCTCCATTTTCCACTTGAAGCTGCAGGGTGTCCTGCGTACGGGATAGTGGCGGCGTAGAGAGCGGACTATTTATACAGTGAGGGGAGAAGAATAGCTTCAATCTTGCCATGAAGTGCTGTGTACAGAGATCTGACGCAGGTAGAGATGTTTTCCTTCCAAAACTGTTCCCTGGACTTAACATCCATTTACAAATAACAGTTTATATAATGTGTATTTCTAGGTCTTTATGCCAATCAGCCTGTATGAATGTGATGGTTGTTTATTGCTGAGCACATTCACCTGTATAGCTGAATAAACCCTGATCTAGTGAAGACATGAGGGCTCTGACTTGTTAACAAGATCAATCATCTGAGTCCTGGTAAACTTTCTCAGATTTGATATTATTTCATTTGAATGTTTGCTACTGCAGTGCGTCAGTTTTTATCTTCACCTTGGTGAACTCCTTGGCTCCTGTGTACGATGACACTTCAAATCTTTTAAGAGATTGCTAGAGGGACAATAGTTCCCGCCCTTGAAACTGAAGTCTTGCATATGAAGCAGAGTGCTGCTTTACTGAAGCGACTTTTCAGCGTTGAACGCTACCAAATCGCTGACGGTTTCTTGCTAGGTCTGGCTTGTGCTGCGTTACCAGAAATCACGTCCTCGCAGCACATCTGCCGTCTCGGACGGTTGAACGCGGCAAACGTATGTAAACCTTTAAAGTCGCATTGTACTTTGAGAATTTGCTGCAACGTCTCAGCTGAATCGGGAGCTGGACCATAAATTTGCAGGCTGGTGCACTTTGGGTCAGGGGAGGGTGACGGAGTGAAACACAGCCAGGCAAATTGTGTTCCGCCTCATGTTTCAAGGAATAAAAGCACAAGTCAATGATCAGCATGTTCCTGCCCTCATGCAGCACTACTGGAATCGTGTGGTAAGCTTGGCGACCACAAAAAAAAAAAAACACAATGAAGGAAAAATGCAGACGGCGCACGTGTTTGAGGAAAACCTTTTTCACCGGAGCGGCTGCTCATTCAGGCATGTTGACAACAACAAGACGAGCGCTCCTGGTCTGGGAGCCATCAGGAGCAACCTTTAGGATTTTTATGCGATTCCAATTAATAATTCATTCATCCACGTTGTTTCAGAGCATGTGTTTGCTTTTTGGCAGATGTTTGTTATTTTATTCTTCCTTCCTGCTCCCGTCTTTCAAGAGACCTCAGAGCAAGATGCGTTTAAAGGGCGGTCAGAAGGGAAGAGAATCGGGATACAATCAGTTGAACTCTCGGGTTGTTTCCGATAATTTATTTAAAAACCGAGGACAAAAGCTAAATGTAGGAAACAGATATCGGGATGTTGTTAGAGTCAGCGAGTTTGGATTTAATGCAGTCACCTTCAAGGAGAAGAGGCCGATATCCAACAACTGCAGCTTTTCACTTGTGATCAATAATATAATAACAATCAAGTTTAATGAAGCAAATCATCTGAAGAGCACACGTTAGGCTAATCACAGCAGCTCACATCATCCAATCCCTTTTCTTCATAATCATGAGTTCAAAACTTCAATCTTTATAATTCTATTATATTTGCTTTTTCTCCCTTCACGTGTTCACATTATTCCAGCAACACCTTCCTGGAACCTGCTACCTGTGCTCAGGGGTCTTCTCTGTACTTCTACTCTTTTTTTCCCCTCTCAATTCTCAGCGTCAAGTTATTTATAAAGTCCACAATTCTCTGTCTTGCATCTACGCTATTAATAATTAATACAGTCACATCAGAACAAAGAAATTAATATTTAAAGGCTCAATCCCTGTTTGGTCTACAGCACTTCACCCCCTCACATTATAGTTGATTTTTTAACCTCAGCCACTCTGTCCACACTGGACCGAGGACCACAGCATCATTTGGGGGTTCAAACACAAAACAAAGCGTTTTTATGACACTACATGTTTTGTTAAATATAGCAATTATTTTTAAATTCAGGGAAATAAGCATTGGTTTAAATATACTGTATATTTATACACATACATATGAATATTTTAACATCTTCTATATCACAAATCATATTCCTCATATATCTCTATTTCTACCTTTGTATGGTAGGGTCCTGGTTTCTGCTGCAGCATAGCCTTTGTGTCGTCATGTGATGGTGGTGACTAAGACTTGTGGGTATTTACTGTGTCCCACACATCTTCTGGACGGATTGATTTTGAGACACACCACTGCTCTGTATTGACATCACAGCAGACCGCTAACCCCGACCGTCCAGGGGTCTCTCCCGATGTGGAAAGTGGTTGTTTTTCAGTCGTGGCGTTGTCAGCACACACCCCCATTTCTTAGCAAGGTTAAGCAGGTCACTGCCTGTAAATGCAGAATGATTTCTTTGGCTGCGAGATGAAGAAGTTTAGTTTGAAGTTTAACTACTGAAACATCTTGTTCTTCCATTTTAGCTTCAACCATATTGTCTGTCTTTGAGCATTTTTTGATAATTGCAGTCGATAAATGGATAAATAAAATTAAAGTCATATTCAAAGGCTTTTTGTTCGACCAATTACAAGTGGAAAATAAAATAATTAGAAAACTGGAGTTTTAATTTAATTCTAAATAATAATTCACATTCAAACATTGTGTTTATTTCATATTTGTTAGAATGATATCAATTATTCAAAAGAACAAATCTGATGTCTATAAAGCCAAAAGCATTTCAGAAACCTTGCAGCAAGACAATTGTGCCCCTCAAGGTGTTTACTGAACGCTGTGTGTGGCTGTGCTGCATATTTACATTTGCCCACATACCGTTATTGACGTATTGAAAACCTGTGTCTTCAAACACAGACAAACACTGCCGGCCCAAGGCCCAGCAGGGACCGTGGGGGGGGGGCTAATGCAATTTGTATGGCACGGTGCACCCGGCAACCAGATGGAAGGCAGGCTGACTTACCTGAAGCCTTATTTACTTCAACGCCCAAGGCCAGTGTCAGACAAGGGGGAGAGGGAAACATGTTAGCCCGAGCAAATTATCACGGCTTTCATGTGGTTAACGCTCTATCAGATCCTCCCACTCTGCAGTATGTAATGGAAGCAGAGGCAAAGTGCTCCAGGCCTTCACCTCTGACGTGTTCTCATTCGAGTTAGGACAAGGTGTGTGCGGGAGATAAAGGAGCGGGTCCCAGTCACTCCCTGCCTGACTGCGGCGTGCACGAGATTCTGCTCTTGCCAATCATCGGGGTCAGGATATCGGAGGGAGAGTAATTACAACCAGGACACTTTGGTAAGGGCACCGTGCTAAATCACAGCTCAGCCTTTGTGGATGTCAACGTGTGTGTGCTATTAACGAAAGGTTAGGCAAACCAATTATGGAGGGACGGTGTAAATGGGAAGATCCATTGCTTTGAATTAATGTCCATTTGATGCAATCACTTGTGGCTTTTGTTTTGGCGGCGAGCGGAAATGTGGAATACATAAATGCAAAGTTAATTCGATTATCTGCGCTCCGCCACGCTGTTCTGAAGCTTTATGCATCAATTCATTATCGCTTCCCAAACCTGTGAACACCTGCGCAACGAAAACACAATCTGAGCATCACGTGCGTGTTTTTGTGAGATCTGTGTGAGGTGTTGTGTCGCCGACAAATACTGAAAAGTGAAATTTCTCACTGAATGAAGATCTCGATCTCCCATGGCATTCAAAGTGTTTACATCGTTATTCCTTATCACTTCTAAAGGAGCCCCCCCCCACCCCCCTTTTGCAGATCTGAAGCCTGAATCAAAGCAGCCGCGTTCCTCCGTCACTTTGGTCGGCGTGTCTCGTGTCCTGCACCATCTACCGCTCACCCCGCTGTCCAGACTCCACCCAAGTCTCCTTGGAGTGGCATTGGGCTGAACCTAGCCTGGATTGATTGGAGCGGGTACCTGCTCGCCTGTTTGTCAGCCATGAATAATCTGTAACGACGTTCAGAGCATCAGCGGGGGCCTTGCAGCGTGCATTCATTGTGGAGAATGGACAGCTCAATCAAAAGAGGCTCTTGAATAGCCGGTCATAACCGGAGGCAGAGCCTTGACCCAGAACGCTGTCCCACTGACTCGAGTCGCAACCTCGCCAACATCCCCCGAACGGGAGGCCCGACTGCTGCGTTCCCTGTGAACCCTGTGAGCTTCTTGTCTTTCTTTCTTTTTTTTTTTTAACTCCCGTCCCTCCTCCCCCCTCCCTCTCCCTCTTCCTGTCTCCTTTGCTTTTTAATAGAGCCATGCTTCACTCAGAAGGCCACCATATCCTTGTTAGGAGACAGACACTTATGGCGCCACCTGCCATTCTTGGCGCGGCCCGTCAGGAAGTGTGGGCCACCCATCACCTCGCTGCTTAGCATGGTAATGGAAGTGTGAGGACTCAATGATGAAGAAGTGGCGCCCTTGGCTCCGTGACCTGAGGTTAACTTTGGAATTTGTGATATTTAAACAAAGTGCCGTACATGACGTTGGAGTATACATGCCACAGCTGTGCGTTTCAAAAAAATAACGTCTTATATTGGAACAGCTGTGTCTTTGCTGCATCGCCACTAACACAGAATGATGAAACATAATATATTGTTTCATAACTGTGTCATAAGTAAATGAATCCAAGAAATAAATGTAAGGAAGCTCAACAATGAACACGGTTTTTGGTTAACTCTGTTGCCGTGGAGCTCATTTTTAAACAACTTTATTTGTATAGTATTTATCTAAGCAAGGTTACGCAAAGTACTCAGCGAGAAAACAACAAAGGAAATCCGCGGCAAAGAGGGGAATGAACTAAAATAAAAAGGTATTCAAGTCTGTCCAATTTGAAAGACCAAATCATAACATATAAAGGGTTAGGGTTAGTGTGTGTGGTTTTCAAAGTTTGCTGATTTTCCTTTTATCTCAGGAAGCTCCTTGAGCTTTTTTTTTTCCTTTACAACATTGCTACCCATCTTTGAAACTCATGTATTCAATGTCATTTTTTTCCTAGTGGGACCTTCCAGTGGTAAATATTGCTGACCTCACCTAGCTCTGTTTAATATTACGCTACCGTAAATCACTGCTTCGCTGCTTTACAAACTGCTGTTTTACAGAGGTGTGTCCTGGAAAAAGAAAATGTCACTCATATCCATGTGACACGAATATACCCTAACTCCTTAAAGAAGTGATATGTGATTGGTTTATAGATTTGCGTTGGTCCTGATGTCCAACTCAACATGTTTCCTGTGCTGGAACATCTCTACTTGTTGTTGTGTTCCTGTTCCCAGCCTGATTCCTGCTGTTTAGCTCCAAAACTCATGTTTCTTTGACAGCCTGGCTTCTTTCATGTGCTGGCTCTTTCATGCAGGAGAGGTTAAGTAATTGGTCTGGGGAAGAGCACATTGTTGGGGTCTTGAAAAGAAGCTCAGGACACTGGCGGAGCTGATGGTGACACTGATGCCACCCAGTACAAAGAAGAACCAGGGGAGGAAATAAAACACTTAGAGGCTGCTCCCGGCTGCTGGCCGGGCTGTGCAGACAGTGCATTCTCAGAGGCGCTCATCTGTGATGTCTCCCCTCCATTGTGAACTCTCTCCCTTGAAATGGTGCACTCCCCTGATGTAGAGTCACCCAACCCTAATCCCACTATATCCAATGATGAATCCCGGCCACACACGCCGGGGATGCCGTCTAATTGAGTTTCCTTGGCCACAATGAACACACACTCCAGACCCCCAAGTTCCAGTCCTTGCCTTTGATAAGCAAATGACCCCTATGGAATTGAGGTCACAGCCTGAGAAAACAAGAGCGCGGGGGAGAAAAAATAAAGTCCCACACTCAGACAAGCCCAATATCGACTCGCCCGGGATTGAGTCCGATGACGTGCACCCTGTGTGTGTTGAGCCCCTGTTGGCTCAGGGAAGATTCACCCTCACACACACCCACGCTCAATTATAGAGAGATGCTCTTGTCTCCTGACCCAGCGCGACCTCCTTCCCATTGTTTGGTGTTATTGTGCATGTCTAACAGTGGCAGCTGGTGACTCAAAAATCTGTGGAGGACCGGAGGAGAAGCGGCCCACAGCCTCATGTTGTTCTACATCACGTCTCGACCCTCTACTCCGTGTTGGACAGATATTCGGTGCGTGGCGTCAGGAGCCTCTCGGCCCAGCGAGGGGCGACGCATCCGCCGACAAGTGAGAAGCGCCAACGATGTATGATTGGCAAATGTTAAAATGAAATCGTAGAAGGGTAACGCTCAGCAGTGTGAGGCGTCAAGTCGCATCCAGCTTTCCAGAACACTGAGCTGTAGACACTCCTCTTTACTCATCTTACGTCAATTCAGATGTGTTGGCATCAAATAGCTGAAAAGTTGTGCCACACTCACATTCAAACAGTGAATGAGAATCAAAGACAAAGTTTGGAAATTGCCATTGGACCAGCATCGCGCTCGTATTGGATTCTGGCTGTTGATTGGTCACGAGGGACAGCCTCCTTTCCAGCATGGTTATTTTTGACCCAAAACAAATTAGCATAAGAAGTGCGTTTCCCCCTCTTGCCTCCACTGCAAGTGTCCCTGTTGATGCTTTTCAATCAGAATTTCAATAATGGCTTTTTTTCCCAAGGAAGAAAAAGTATTTAAATAAACTATTCTGAGATTTGTTTTTGATTTATTTCAAGCAATTACTCTTTTTTTTATATTTTATATTTTCTTACTCATCCTGAACAAAACTAGAGAAGTAACCTCCCCGGCCTGAATGCAGCAGCCTCCTCTGATGTGAAAACAGTCCTGCTCCGCCGCAGATTAGAATAAAACACATTACAGTGAATGATTGTGTTCTCTTTGTGTGCGTGTTTGTGCCAGTGGATCTAGTAATAGCTTATATTGTACTGCAGCGCCCGGAGACTTCAGCACACTATAGTCAGGTCAGTTAATTCGTGAACTCAGGCTCTCTGCAGCTCTCTCTCTCTCTTTTATTCTCTGTGTTGCATTTGTTAAAGGCAGAATGACAGAGTCCACAGATTGGATGCTTCTACACATGATTCTTTTCAGATCCAGGCTCCGTGTGCACTGTATGACTGACAAAGACTTTTGATTTGTATCATCACGCATCAACTCTCTGAACATGGACGACCAAAATGAGTTCAGTATTCAAGTGTGTGTCATTGTGGCCCGGAGTGATGAAAGGAGGGTTCTGTTGTTCCACAAGGTCAAAGAAACTTTATTTAATGTATTTTACATGTCTGTGTCAAAGACTTTAGTGTCCATCACGCTATCGATCCATTACCTGACCACAGTTTGACATTAAAGTTGGCTTTTCTAACTTTTACTGTGAAAACAAAGATATTATTTCTAGTTTCTGTAGAGGCGTAGGTGTTTTGTGTTTTTATAAATACATATCACAGCGGTACTTTAACCTCCGCACTGGTAGTGGTAATGGATCTCAGAGGTGTTGACTTCCTTTCCTTGAAAAATAAGCTCTTAAACAATGAAACACCTTCCTCACACCGTCTGTCTGGGTAAATATCCAACAGAAGCACACACGCAGTGACCACTTTTAATACAACGTCACTGTAGTGAGGGGAAATGTTTTTGGGTGCACGGGTCTTCCTTGTCCTTCAGTTCGTTATCACGTCTGCACTGTAGCTTTGTATTTTCCAAACGCAAGCGAGTTAGTTACACTTCCATAAAAACAAACTCACCAGGGTTCCAGCCGTAAGTCCATTATTCATACAGTGTCAATTGCATAATTGCCCCTTTAAATCTTCTCGGCGATTTCACTGAGGTTTGGGATATGAGCTCATTTGTGAAATGGCCTGCGGATCAAATGGAAAACTGAGGGAGTCGTGTCATGTTTTAATTATCATTAGATAGCCATGTTACGTGCATATCTCACACTAAAGGAAGGGTTAAATTCTTTTCTTTGATTCTAACACCTCAGAGGTGATGCAACCTCCTCTGTGTGTGTTAGTGGCCTTTTCTATGAATCAATGCTCCTCTCGTCGGATCATTCATGAGTGATGTGCGTAAAGTTTATTTTACTTCTCTGTGGAACAGACTTTGGAAAAACAACACTAAATAGCAGCCTGTCCAATTATTATTAACAGCTATAAAATTACAGTCCCATTTTGTTCCCAAAGTGATGAGATTATTTCGTCCTGCTTATTAATTGGAGTGAAATTGGACAGACTGACTCACAGCAGTGTTACTGGAAGGTGTCAGACACAGAAAGCAGGTAATTATGGAGACAGGAAGAGATAAGGAAACAGAATGCAATTACCCTGGCAAGCAGAGCTTCAAATTGCTCTTCTTAGGATTTCTCACCTCAGGTTGCTATTGTTCATGCTTTGCATCTCCATGCTGATCTCTCTTCCCTTTTACCCTCCAGCTTGAACAAGAGGGATGGTTTGCATTAATTAAATGAATTTCTACTGTAAGTGGAGCCAGGCAGAGTACACGGGATGTGGATCATTCAAATGTACGTGTTAAAATGTTTTTTTTTTTTTTTTTTTTCTCAAAAATGATTTTTCATGCATGCATTTTTATGAGCACATAAATCAGGCCGATCAGATGTTTCCACTGTTATTCCCATTCCATGCTGTGAGGATTTCTCACACGTTAGTTTAATTGAACTTTCCGGTTTGAGGGCACTCACACGGATTTCGCTCGTTTTTTCACTCAGCACACTGCAACCGAAATATCATTATTGCGGTAATAGATTCACATGTACAATATATACTTCCTATTTTAAGGATTCCATTAATAACAAACACAAACCAACCAAAAAACAATCCAACAATTCCCCTCCTGCGTCCCTCCCCAGTGAGAGCACGCTGCCGCTGCACTGTAAACAAAAATGTATATTTAACCAGCTCTGTTTGTTCATGCTGCGACGGACTTTTTGCTAAGAACAGACAAAACCGTAACGTCAACAACAACTTTGGATTACGTAGGTTGGGAATTGAATCAAGTGGTGTTGCGGTTGTATGAGGTACAAGGTGTTTCTCAGTTGTGTGATTTGGGGAGAAACTGCCTGGCTCCTGACTCGAAGCCAGGAGACAGGGGGAGGCAGGGGCTTCTTCTGCTCCATTTGTTCATTCTCTATAGTGCCCATTTTGTTACTTTAGCCATTTGTTTTAGCTTTTAGGTGCTCCTTCAGCCTGTGCTGCACTCTCGCTGCAGACACACACACACACACACACACACACAGCAGAGCCAGAATGAGGGCGAGCTCCTCAAAGATTCAGATCTCTTTTTTTTTTTTTGCCCGTATTATTAAAGTTAAAGTATAAACATGCAGTTAGAGCTTTTATTTACCTTTACCTGTACTTGTGTATATAAGCTGACCACGTGTTGTTGATGCGATGCTCCGGGGCTGGATTCGCTGCCCGTCTACATTCACTGTGGTCACACGTAAGGAAATCTACCACTAATGGATGCGAGGCTGGAGGGGGGAGGGGGGAGGGGGCGTCTGTCGGTGACCCTCAGAGCTACATATCGCCGTAGGGTTGAAGGCTATGGAGCCTCTTCTCTTCCCTCGCTGACGGCTCCTGTCACTGCCGGGCGGGCTCACGCTCGAGCACAGTCCACACGCATGTTTGTCTCAAATTGTTCATGAAAGATTAGTTGTTTTTTAGGTTTGATGAACGCTCTGTATCAGCACTAGTGCTTTATGTAATTGCTGTATGGGTTTGATGGCCTGATAGGTGCCACTTAGTCAAGCTTACGTCAGGTTCAGCCTGGGCCTGGAAATGATCACTGCAGACAGATCAAGTGTGCGAGGGGAGTGCACGAGTGTCACAAAGTGCTTTTATGTAAATTGCAGTTGAAGAGCGGCTCTCTATTGAGACCTAAACACACGCTACTACATCAGTCTTGGGGACGTGTCCTCTGCGACTGTGAAAATACTCTGTGTTCATATGAAAGGTTCAACACCCCTCGCTCCCAAAAGACCCCAGAGAGAGAAGATTAGACGGGCGGGGGGTGTCCTCTTCTGTGAAAAGAAAGTAGGACACATAGTTGGGATCAAGGTCAAGATATCAAGATACCACTGGCTAACAGGTTCCATATCAAAGGTCAAATAAAAATGAAATGAGCGATATCTTCTTTAATACAACAGGCGAGCTCCTGACAGCACCGTGCTGTTGTGCAGGGGAGGGCTGTCTTTGCTTTCTTCTCGAAAAGCAATACATCTATTTTTTGCCCCGTGTTGCCGCAGCATATCAACCGCGCCGTGGAATCGCTCCGCAGATTGTGAACGCTTCCCACTTCCTGGATTTAATAATAGTGAAGCTGCTCGCACTGAGCCGTTTGATTTGTCGGGTGCTGGTTAAAGACTTCCCTGTTCCTTCCCAACTGTTGCTTTTGGCTGCGAGGTTCGCTTTCCCTCGTCCTCCTCAGTTAACAAGCACTCTGTTGATATATGATTAGGTGTCTTCTGCTTATTTATTTTGCCTGGCTATTTTGAATTACCCTGCCGTTTTGCTTTGAGGTACAAAACACACAAAACAGGATCTGAGTGTGTTTTCTTTTTGCCAGCGAGACATATCTACGGTCATTTCCCTCCTTGCTGCCGTCACATGAGCCTGTGGGAATACGTCTTTTGACAGCTGTTTCTGTCTTTTTTCTTTTCAGCGCTGCCAGTCATGCAGGTGACAATCGACATCACCAGGCAGCAGGTGGAGAAGGTCTTCGGCCTGGATGAGTACTGGTGTCAGTGTGTGGCCTGGAGCACCACCGGGACACAGAAGAGCCAGAAGGCGTTCATCAGGATCGCTTGTGAGTTCCGCTCTTAAAAATGATCGCCGCGTCACTGCAGAAGCAAACACGGTCTAACAAGGTGCTTGCATAATGCACAGCCGTGTGTAAAGGGAGGACGTTAGCAGGAGGACTTTTTGGGTGGTTGGAGAGGGACTAAGTTTCATTTCACAATTAGCCCAGGGCCCATTGTGATGCGACGCACCACAGTGTAATAGTACGTTTACAATTGAGTTAAATCCCCTCCCTGTGAAAATATCACAGGGAGACACAGAGAGTAATGCGTCTGCTTGGAGGCAGAGCCAACTCCAAATTTGAGTATTCATGAGTGTATGTTTCATGGATAGAGTGTATCAGCAATGATCCCTATGAAAGTAACTGGAATAAAAACAGATTTGGAATTTTATCGCGTTGCAGCAATCGTAAATCTGTCTGGGGAATGCAGAGACATCCCTCCCTGGCCGCAGCCTCCAAAGCTTTATTAGAAGAAGCCATTTTACACTGGAGTATTTAAAGCATTCTGTCTATTAATTCCCACATAAATATGCAGCATTCGAGACGGAGCCGAGCACAGCCTCGTCTCCAAACCACCAGATGTTTGAGACGTCAACAGAGTCGCTTGGATCCAAGCTAAGCACGCGCGCGCGCCTCAATAAGGTTGCCGCGGCGCACGTACGCACACCCGCGTAGATTTAAGCCTTCCAGGACTGTTACATCCCACGTCTCCTCCAGTCCCATTGTATCGCCTTCAATTAAATCGAATGTCATGAAACTATCCGCTCGTCTTAGCGTTCCTGTCCGTATGATTGGTCAGGACAGGCTCAACATCTGTTTAAAGGAATCCACCGGCGGCTCGCAGCCGTGCCCTCAACCTCTCGCAACACAATAACACATTGTGTTGCTCTGAGTCAAGAACGCGGGATGCACACGCATCAGATGTGCCGGGCCGTTATCAGCGGCCTGTCTACTTCATCAGATAGAAAAAAAAAAAACTGCATTCATTTTCTTTCCCCCTAAAACCAAAAAAGCTTTGACAATTTCCCCGGCGTAACGCACAGCCTGCACTCAGAGACAAATATTTAGAAGGAGTTGGTGAAAAAGTAAAAGTATTCAATGAGACGTAATGTGAAGCCCCATGCAGTCAGTCAGGCTTGCAGGAGCTCTTGTCCAGGCGCCTCAGGGCTTTGTTTTCATGTGTCTGCTCCAAGCCCTCATACAGATGGAGGCTGGAGGCTGCGGGAGAGAGCAGAGGAGTGAGGGGTAATGCAATTGCTTTTGCTTGATGCCGAGCCCCTCTGGCAGCAGACAAGCATCTCTGAACCAGCCAGGCAGCCTGTAATAAGCAACATGTTTGGTGCCACCGATCCCCCCCGTGTGGCTTAGGGGCCAACTGGAGTGTGACACGCTCGGCGAGGCCACGGGTGGACGTTTCAAGAGCAGGAATTTTAGAGACATTCGGGTCCAAGTTTCGCGGATAACGGCGTCTCGCAAGCTCCAGAGCAAATATCCTAATTGGTTGTGTTTCTTCCACCAGACCTGAGAAAGAACTTTGAGGAGGAGCCGCAGGGTAAAGAGGTGGCATTGGACCAGGAGGTGTTACTGCGCTGCCATCCCCCCGAGGGAGTGCCACAAGCCGAGGTGAGACAGGGATACAGAAGATATTTATAGGCCCACATACCGCATCCATTTACCCTTTCCTCGCCAGGAGGACGAAGAGCAAAAAGTGTTTCTGGATGAGCTCCACCCCGCAGCAGACAGTCCCGCACGGATAAATTACGCCTCTAATTATTCCCCCTTATTGATTTATTATCCCTCACATCTCCGAGAAGCCGTATATCACATCATCTGGTCACATCACTCACTGTGGGCATGGAGGATTCACTCCTCGTTTGACATCTCTAAAGGCCTATCCATAATTAATGGCTCTATTTGTCTCAGTCTGTCCCTATCTTACTTTCTATCTCTCTGCCGTCTCTCCATGTCCCGTATCTCTCATGCACTCATACGCACGCTTCCTTGTTCTGTTTGAGTCTCCATCTCCCCGTGTCTCTGTGGTGTGTCTGCGTGTAGAGGATGAGACAGGGGCCGCCTGTTTCGCCTCGCCTGACGCATCCCCGCGCTCCCAGATAGGCCCTAACTGCTCCGATAACAACCCCAGGAGGAGGTCAGGCCGCAACAGTACAGCGGCCAACCGCAGCCGTGCGGTGCAGGGACAGTTTGGGGGGGGTTAGGGGCTGTCCGCACCTGAGCACAAAAGAACATTAGACCAGAAGTCACCATGGAGAGAAAAAAAGAGGTAAAGCACGAGGGGAAGAAAGCCCAATTACATACGACATCGCAACTGCCAGTAATACCGACAACAGCGCCGCCGCCGCATTCTGTCGCTGCTCTCACAAGGTCAAGTGAGAGCGAGAAAACAAGAAAGCCAATCTGAGAGTACACCAAAAAAAGATGGAATAAAATCAGTTGGGCTTTAGCGAGAGGGCATGGAAACGGCACAAAGCATGATTAGGTTCGCTCCTTGACCCGCGACAGCTACAGGGGCGACCGCGAGGAACATCTGTGTTTTCTCAATGAAAAGAAAAAAACTGGTAAATCAGCGTGGTGTATAAATAAATAAATTCCATCTGCATATCAAGATTGTTTTCCTTTCAACATGTGTGGTAGCAGCGCAGCTAGCTCACAGCTTATTGCTTTTTTTCCTCCATGTTAAAATCTCTCATCCGCAGCGTGTCTGGTCCCAGGAGAGCTTCAACGTGGGGGAGGGAGGGAGGCAGGTGCAACCTTTTCTATTGAGATGCAGTGAATTTCTTTTTTTTTGACCAGTGAAACATATTTTCAGGTGGAGTGGCAGCGGAACGAGGATGTGATCGACCCAGCGAGCGACCCCAATTTTTTCATCGCGGCCGACCATAATCTCGTCATCAGAAAAGCCCGGCTGGCGGACACGGGCAACTACACGTGTGTGGCCAAAAACATTGTGGCTCGCAGAAAGAGCACCTCCGCCACGGTGCTGGTCTACGGTAGGTGATGACTTCATTCAGGAAAAAAAAAATGAAAGCTCAGCGATGAGGAGTCCAGACCCAAAACACACAAACATAAAAACGTTATCGTGTTTTTATCCCGTCTTCATTCCAGAGTGTGGCATTTCAGTTTGAAGAGTTATTGATTTCACGTTCAGAGGTTATAATCCCCTCACTCAAACACACCCTGCTCGTGCCTCGGCCCGTTCAGCTTCAGTTCTTCTGCTCTCACTGTATGTTCCCCGAACCAAGAGCCGGCCCAAGTTCAGCGATGACAAATGAATCTGTCCTGCCCTTGTTGTGAGTGTGTTACCTTTATGTCTTTGAGAGTCCCGTATTGGCGGTTACTTTAACCGGGTTCATGCACTCCTGCCCTCCACAGCTTTGTTGTTATTATAAACTCCTTCCCGTTGGTGTGCTACAAGAGAAAATGACAACACCTTCATGGAGCCGCGGTTCCGCTGATCCCTGGTCAGCGTGGAGCAGCGCCACCAAGGAGGGGCCAGAGTTTTATGCTCTGAAACAGTGATTCTCAACCGGGGGTCCACGGACCCCTAGTGGTCCGTGATGGAGTTGCAAGGGGTCTGTGAAAATAAAATATCTAGGAAAACAAGATCCTAGGACATTTATAGAAATGTCACTATGTGACATAGACCTACCTAAACTACAGGGGGTAACATTCCTTTTTTTCTCTAATTCCATCTGTTTCACAAGTGTAATTGATTATATTTTAATAATAGGGGGGGTGGGCATTCAAAATATGCAGAGGGTCCAGGATGCCAAAAACTTTCAGAACCACTATACTAAGCTACTTAAGAGAAGCTGCTTTGTTTCTTTCCCTCAACAGCAGGAGAAACAGAAACGAGGGACGAATCGTTCATTTGCACAAAAATAAATCCAAGCACGGGTTAAGTACAATAACGTGTGAGGACAGGGTTTTGAGTATAAGCGTTAATCTGAATGTGAAATCAATAAGTCGGGCTCTAAGTCTCTTTTGATTAAAGATATCCTCTGCATGTTCCCTCACGTGGACGACAGGAGGTCGGAATAATATATTGAGATTGCGCAGAACAGCTGTAATATTAATATGCAGTGCTACACATATGTAACATATGGGGACAGCTTGCAGAGGTGCTCGCGCTTCTGCATCGAGCAAGGGATTACATCATCATAAATAACCACATAAAGAGATAGTAGCGTATCTGCACGTTAATTAGCACAACTTAAATGTTACTGGCAGCCGTTCTGCCAGAGCTGGCACACTCTGATCTGGGGGCTGCCATCTTCCTCCTCCTCTGTAGAGGCTCCAATGTGTTATGGAAAGCTGGATTAATGGCAAACTGTAAATAATGACTTGGCTTGATAAGCAGACTGACCTTTATTAAAAATGCAGAGGGAGAAAAATCATAACTCCTATCACAGACGGTTCCACCGGTGCTGGCGCGGCACCGCTGAGGTATTGCATAGCTTACAGCCCGGGTTTGATTTTCGGCTACATGCAAACAGGAAATGGAAATCACATGCCTCACGAAAGCAACTTTGTGTCAGGAAATGTAGAATCTGGCACGGTGTCTGACACCTGGTCCGTCTCTCTGGAGGCTGCCAGAAAAAAGTCAATGTTATGATTTGCCGAATCATCAGAACAGCAATTCTCGTTTATTATAGTGAGAAAACACCATATGCTGCAAATATACAGCACAATGTGAAAGTCTTCACACCTCTTCATTTGTTCTGCTACAGCAAAAACTCATTATTTAACTGTCTCTGCAAATATAGTTTTTTTATCACACAAAATTTAGTCGACAATTTGTGAAGTTCATCTGTTTTTACTGTAAGTATTTTGCTCCCTGGTATAATCTGCCAGTGGGAATTATTTGATCATGAGTCTGTATCTTGTGCTGTTCTCATTTTGAGTTTGTAGCTACTTGAATATTAACTGCTACTTAAGTTTGCAGTTACTCTGGATTTCCAGCCAACAAATCCTCTGTGGATTTTGGGGCGTAATATGAATTCAAATTTAAGGAAACATTAGCAAACGTTGAGGATCATGAATACAGAGCTGTTTGATTGGTTTGATGTATTAAAGAATATATTATGCTCTCTCTCTTACTGTTCTCGTATGAGAGGGCAGGACTTCTGTACTGCACACAGCACATCAGTGATGTATTCTATAATAATATAATACATGATCATTATTTTATATAACACCTACCCAGTGTTGGGTAAGGGAGTCATACATTCTTCACATGTATAAGTACAACTAAAGTAAAAGTAGCACTTTTCTACTTTAGTAATAGTAAGTTCTTTCTGTTGACTATACCTAAAGTCTTGACCCTAAAAGTGTTATTTGAGTGGAGCCTTCCCCTGAGTGTAGAAGTAAACTTCATCAGTATGGCCTGCAGGGTCTAACGATACCTACTTGGACCAGTTTGCTTATTCCTCCATTTAAAAGATGACGCGTGAGCTGCGAAGAACGTCTTGCCTTTCATTCCAGAGCCCGTGTTATCAGGTTAGAGCAGCCTCTCCGAGCAGCACCGCCAAGTCAGGCTCCCGTCTTTTTACTTGTATTTTCACACCCAGCGAGGCTCACAGCAAAATAGACCGAGGAAATTATCTTCACCACAGTCTCAGTGATCATCTGCTGAATATATCACAAACAGAAATATCACCCACCCCTGGTAGAGTACACAGGCTACCTTGAATTCGAGGAAATACTGTAGTCCTGCCATAAACCCAAACCGCAGCGCTACTGCAGACACTGCGTGGGAAAGTGCTGATCAGCTCTTTGTATCACAATGATTTGTAAATATGAAGTGAAGAAGAACCGATATTTGCTGATATGTGTAGTGGAGTAAATTAAAGTTATGTACCGAAACATGAGAGAATATAAATAGGAATATTCACTTCTGGTAAATGGTTTCAAATATAATCATTTTGAGCATGCGTTCAAAAGAACAGGCATAATGACAAACACTGCTCTGAGCCTCCAGCGCCAGAATAAGAGCACAATTAATCTCGGTGTTGATTAGAAATGATTAGCTTGTTGTTGAAAGCGCCGCTCTGCACATGAAGAAATCTGCATGTGAAGAGAGTGTGGAGGCAAAAGCATTTCCGCTTCTATTGTTTGCCTGGTTTTGTGTCGTCAAACAGTCAACAAATAGTTTTCATTCTGAAGACCCGAGAAATTCTGAATAAATTGCTCGGATGCTTGCATGTGCAATTACATTTCTTCCCATCATGCTTTCCGCTTGACAAAACGGCAATTGCCGTATTTGAGGTTACAAGATGTTTTGTTTTGAGGGAAGAAAAAGATGCGTTACAGCGATTCCCTTATGTTTCTCTATTGTCGAAGAAAAATATAAATTTAGCTGAGAGCATCAGAGTCCAGCGAGTTAGCTGATCCAGCTAGCTGTAGCAAGTCATAATAAGTGCTACTTTTCAAAGTGGGGTTCAACAGGGGGCCAGAGATGCATTTTAACAAGGCCTGGCTGGTGTGACTGCACTCTGTGATAAGAGGTAATCAGGGGCCGAGTTGCCTGGTAATTTACCTCGCCGTGGCGGGCAATCAATCGCACAGAGAGGGCAAGGAAATGATTCAGCCACGACAAGCACAGGAGAGAGTTAGAGGGAAATTAGGGAGGGAGTATGTACGCAGAAGGAACGAGTGCTGCTCGAGTCAATAAATCAGGAATCTCGCTGTCTTGTAAACGGGAGCAAACACACTGGATACAGGAAGGAGATGGTTGGAATTAAATCAGCGTGATTTGATGTAATCACCTGCCATGATCGAGCGATATGCGAAGAATTATGTGCCAATAAATGTTTTTTGAATTTGAGAACATGAGCGGCTGGTACAGCAAATTACAGGAATTTAGTAGAGCAGGCTGCCTGAACTTTCAGCCTGAGATAATAGGGGAATGTAAATCATAGAGTGCTCAGAGAATAGTTCAGATTGATGACTGACATGTAATGGTACATGGGTGGTGGACTGAAGTCACTTTAAGTTTTTGAGTGGTTCATTCGTATGAGCAGTGGGATTTCTATTTGGAGTCTGAACTGGGATTATATGCAGATGTTTTTAATATGATATTCAAAAAGGTCTTTTTGCAGTGACGTTAGTCATTTCTGTTCGGCCTTCGTGAAGGACGCCTGCAAAGATCGTCGCCTTTTCAGGGCAGTTCTTAAATTGAGCTTGTGTCCTTGTGGAGATAAAGTCAAAATTAGTTTGGCTGCAAAGAAAAAAAAAAAACAACAACATGAACACAGGAAGCAGCCCTGCCACCCCCCGCCCCCCTCCCCCCTCCCCGCCCCCCCATCCTCTGCTCCTGCTCTTCCGTGTGTCCACCTGGCAGCGTTGAACCAACAAGTGTAACAGCACAGTCACAATTAATCTTGCACAACACACCTCTACACTGTAGTGCATGTCGGGTAATCCTGGCTGCTCTGTCCCCTTCATCCATCCATCGCCCCCCTCCCCCCTTTACCTCTCCATCCACCCCAAACCCTCCGGCGCTGGCCTGACAGTCAACGGCGGCTGGTCCACGTGGACCACCTGGTCGTCGTGCAGTGCTGGGTGCGGGCGTGGCTGGCAGAAGAGGAGCCGGAGCTGCACCAACCCCACACCACTGAACGGAGGCACATCCTGTGAGGGGCAGAACGTCCAGAAAAGTGCCTGCGTGGCCACCTGTCCAGGTAACTCTCAGGCAACCCTGTTTGTCCTGTGGCGCTTGGCTTCCTGTGGCTTCCTTTTTGCATCCTTTTTTGGCATCTAGAAGTCATTATTTCATTTTTTTTTTTTTCTATGTTGGCTGCCCTTTACTACCAGCACCTCCACGTCTTTCCTTAGATGTCAGTGCTTCTGTTTTGTTTTCCTGCCATTAGGCCACTTACACAGCACCGTCAAAGCCTATTAGTCTGCACAGCAAGGCGTCATCCTGAAAGTGATTTATTATCATCGCGCTTTGTTCACAAATCTCTTTATCTTCCGCTCTTGTACGCAGACCCCGCTTTTTATATAGACCTGTCTGCTTTAAGTGACACGGTCCCTGCCACGGCGTCGTGTCAGACCAGCCAGTGCATTTGTTATTGTTTGCCGCTCAAGCTCTGTAGTAAATATTGGCAATAAAAAGCTGAAATACGGCGGCCGGCGTGCCATGTTTACGTGTGAGGAGTTGAGGGCGTTTCATTTGCCTGTCCACTCTCCCCTGTGAGCGCGTCAGAGAAGGCAGAGTGCCCTGCCTGATACTGAGCAACACATATCGATCCCTGCTAGCCTGAGATGGAAGTCAAGCTGCTTCATTTGCAGTCTCACATTAGGCCCTTTACAGAGGGAGAGAGAGGTGTAAGGAGGAAGCAGGGATAGAGACAGATGGAATCAGATACAGTGTAAGGACGCCATGAACAAAGCCCTGAGTGAGAGAGAGCGAAGAGGACAAGCGAGAGCAAAGTAAAGAAAGATCGAGTGCGTATGAGCTGGAGCCTGTCAGCAGATCAGCCTGTGCACATGCTCCGTCGCCGGGGCGCTGCAGCCGTGCTGACCGCAGGAGAAATCTCCCACGCTCGGTAAATAGCAGAAAGGGAAATCAAACACCTCTGGCAGTGGCAGCTTCTCCCTGTCTAAAACAAAGGTTATCTCCCTCAGTGAATCATGGTGTTGTGTTACACATCTCCCATGTAAAGACATCACTAGATGTCAAGCACAAGTGTAAGTAATATGGCCCGCTGGAATACAGCAGGAGGAAGACAAAGGAAGCAGATGGAATGTGCAGCGCTCTGCTACGACACGTTCAGGACAGATTTGGAATTATTAGCGCTGGGGCAACGAGTAATGGAATTACAGGGGTGTCCAGGGATGCTTGACGTTCCCCCCGCAGCAAAGCGAGGATGCTGACCTCCATGAGCTTAAAGAGATTAATGTCAGTCCGCGCTATTGTTAGACTGAACCCCACCCTCCTCGGTCTTTCACCTGCCCCGCAAGGAGAAAGTGTGTAATTTCAACCCTTAGGGTGCTGTGACAGAAATTGCATGGTGCCGTGTGAACACAGTTCGCCCAGACGTGAGGAGTAAATGAACTCCTCTTCTTTTCGCCCTCTTGATGAGGAACGCCACGCCGGCGTGACCCCGCTGACACCTCTATAAGGTCCAGCTGAGGGCTCCGGGGGCTCCGCCCCCACCTCTCTCTCTCTCTCTTTCGTTACCTGTCTCAGACGGAGCATCAGTGGCACGGACAGCCGCAGCTGTCGGCACCCAGCGAGGGCTCCCCTCAAGGCCAAAGTCCGCCACGCCAGAGTCTGGGGGGGGTGATGGGCTGTTGTTTCCAATCACAAGTGGCACAGTGGCTCTGTTGTGTACTCACAGACATGCCTCCAAAAGCCCCCGGAGATGAAGTGACTCCTGCCATCATTTGTCCTCTAGTGCGCACACACACACACACACACACACACACGCACATGTAGCCTAGCAACAACAGGCCCCAAATACATCCAAATGCTCGCTTTGATTCATATACATGATTAACACATGTATGACTCATGGGCCTGAATAGCAGCTCTCATATTAGAGTCACGCATGGTCAGCGAGGGGGAACAGATGAGACCAGCCTGGCAGAGAGTGTTCTTCAATGCTGGATAACAACTTTAATTACCGCTGCTCCTCAGCCTCTGTAGGTCTAATCCCCTGCATGTACAGTAGATGGTGATTCCAAGCAATTTCAGAAGCAAGAGTCTGGAGGAGAACGAGCAGCACGGGGAGCTGGGACGCTGCAGATAGACAACGTGTTATTTATTTAGGCACCGTTGACATTTGGATTCAGAACTTCTGTTCTTTTATTTTTTAACTCTGCCCTGAGACAGTGCCTTTTCTGTTTGACGAGGGTTATAAAAGTTGCATGATTTAATGCCGGTCTTGTTTCCAAAGTTCATTAATTATCGAGACAGGGAGTCTTTGTTGATTATTAGCTCTCTAGTGCATTTAACTTACAACATTAGATCTTTGAAATGCGTTACGGAATAACACACAATATTTTCCTTGCTGCGTATTCTGTGTGATTTGCAGCTACAGTCCGCTTGCGCTTCTTCTAAAAACACACACTGATGGATTTGCTGCACTCCTCTAGGGGGAAAAAAAGATGCTGTCGACTGAATGAAAAATCACTGGAAACTAATCAGTTTAAATTTGGAAGAAACAACATGCAGAGGCTATAATTTCTCTCTACATTTGCCCGGCTAAGTCTATATATAAATGTTTTGTTGCAATGCCGATGGCCATGTGTTGTTCCACATATGAAAAGTAGCATGATCCCTTCAGTGCAGTGCCGAGCTTTAAGCACAGAGGCTTGTGCGCTTCCACAGACTGACGCGCTCGACACCGGCCTGTTCAGCAGCAGACCTCTCCACATGCCTGCTCACGATGACTCTTGTATCTAAATGGGCGCTCCCATCTCTCACCAGGCAAATGTGAAGCCGGAGAGGTTCATCTGTATTTTTGTCTGTCTCCAAAGTGTTTAATGAGAGTTGGCAGAGGCCCGTGTGGCAGATCAGATGGGCTCCATGCTGTGAGAGACGCAGGGGGCTGTGGAGGAGGAGGTGAAGGAGGAGGAGGAGGCGGCAGCAGCGGCTGAGGCTAAAGCCTGAGGCTCAGAGCAGAGCAGATCAACGCTTGAGACAGCGAGTAGCCAAACTATGCCAGAGCTTAATCTCCATTTCTCTCTCCTCTCCCTTCTCCTTTCTCTTTTGTCTCCATCCCACCGCCTCCCTCGCTGTAGCATTCCCACATGGTTCTGCAGTCCATCCAACACCTCTGCCCCTACACTGACTTGTGGTCGGATCCAAGAGTCGGGGCAAAATGTCAAATCCTGCCATGTTTCCTAGAAAAACAACACGGGCCTGGCCAACAACAAATAGGTAGACCCCCAGTTGTGCGTTACCTCGCACAAACGACTTGCCTGATGCGCTAGCGAGCTGCGAAACAACCCAGAGAAATTTTCTAATTCTTGCAAATTATTTAAATATTAAACGGATCCCTCCGGCTTGCCAGGGGAGTCGTGAGGATTCTACGAGATGGAAAATAAACAGACTCGGGGCTGGTGTATTTTTTGCACGCGCTCTTTCAAGTGTGTGTGTGTGTGTGCACGCGCACGACGTGCAAGTGCAGGTTCGAGCCCATATGTCTGCTGTCTGCACTGCAGGCAAGTGTCTAATTCTACGTTGTAAGTAAGCACTTGTGTGTGCGCCGGGATATTATCAGAGATTGTTCTGGTGACTACATATTTTATCCAAGGAACGGAGGCTGTGGCTAATAAATGTGACAGAAAAACACATTAGTTCAGTGTGAAAAGATGGTGGCCATCTGGTGACAGCCTTGCATCAGCGCCGTTATTAATCACTTGGTGCCATTTGTTTTGGCTCACCCTCTTCATATCTCATTCTGTCTCATTCTGGTTTGTTCCACTGGTTCAGTGAACAGAAGGTGGTAGACTGCGCCTCGTGCACTTATCCTTCCCATACTATTTCATCTATATATCTGTCACTAACAGGGAGACAAGCAGGCCTCTCAAGAGAAAATATGTCAGAGTCAAAGAATAAGAATTGGACAATGATCCCATTGCGTCAGCCACTTCTGTGGCTAAGCCATCAACCCACTCAGTGGGTCTTTTCTGTGGCTTTTTCTTCCCATCAGGCTTTGAGCATCGGGATTAGGGAGGTTAGCGTGCAAACACACGTGTTGACAGGACAGTGGGAGCAGAGGGGCGGCCCGCTGGGCTCAGTGGTGCTGTCTGCCTCCTCGCGCTCCCCTCAAGGGCACAGGAGCTGTGGGTGTCCAATGATCGCGGCCTGTGTCCGTCAGCGGCCATTGTCATTTTGAACAGCGGCGCCTCAAACGGGCCCTCCCACCGGCCGGCGGTGAATGGCCGTGTTCCTTTTGCTTCCTGCCTTGACAACATGTCCAAATGGGGGCTTGTCATTTGGCTATTGTACTACCGCCGCTCCTCGGAGACCTGGCTGACCTAAAACCTGTGGTGCTGCAAGATTGAAAATCAGCTGCGGTGCCTTTTGCAGCAGCACTAACAATCTCTCTCTGGGGATTTGATAAGAACAACTGCAGCTGCGGATAACAATTTTCTAATGTGGATTTCTGAGAAAAAAAAAGGGAAAAGGGACAAGGTTTGTTTTTGATTTCAGTTTGAAATCTGGAGAAGAAGAAATCAAATAAACAGGGAACTCCTTTGCTTCGCCGCTGTTATTGTAAACACTTACTGTTTTGCCACTTCTTCTAATAATGCCCAAATATGTCTTTGGCCTCTGCCTGCCCTGAAAAGCCTCCTCCGCCTCACCATCCCTTCATATGTCTGAGTCCAGCAGGCCATCAAGGACTATTTATGCGTCTTCATATTTCTTTGATTTCCCTGGTCGTGGCCGTGCTTGTGCCTCATCCACATTCTCCTGAGCAGCGGCCGGTTTCCACTCCAATCTCCTTGTTTGAAATGTTATTTGCATGGACATTAGTCTTGCTTTGTGCTGGGGAAGAGAAGCAGAATTTCATCACCTCATCAGGGCAGATGTTGATCTCATCTCTTTATTTCACAGTGGTGTGGACAAACTGAGGGGTG
Source organism: Pseudorhombus dupliciocellatus (assembly GCA_016785235.1). NCBI lineage: Eukaryota > Metazoa > Chordata > Actinopteri > Pleuronectiformes > Paralichthyidae > Pseudorhombus > Pseudorhombus dupliciocellatus. The sequence continues at coordinate 184,325 of JAFBJW010000129.1, read as the reverse complement.
ACATAATGTATTCATTAGGATGTAATTCACTATTCAATCATTCTCATTCCCGGCCTGGATAATCAGCCCACTGGCCCACGGATGGGTCCACTCAATGCCAAACAAGGACAATTATCTGATTGGTTCTGCTATGCTGCCAAATGGATCTGACTGCAAAAACGGCCCGAGCTGTGTCAGCATCTCGCCACACACACACACACACACACACACACAAACACACACACACTGCAGCATCATTTTAGAACAAATGGAGAAACAGTCAAGGAAAGTGAGCTCTAATTTTCACACCTGGGCCTCAAGTGCAAAATGCTCACAGCGGTTTTTAGCCTTTCTTCCAATTTGGGACTGAAATCACGACTTTGTACAGTTATGCAATTATACAGTAGGTATCTGAACACCAGTAGCACCCCAACACTGCACTTATGCCCAGCAGCAGGTCAGCCCATCTCTCTGGGGGTCATGACCCCTGCACTCTTTATTGCTGGGATTAATGAGCAATAAGGTTTTCTTGCCCTTAGGTGAGTCAAGAGGAGGGTTGCTGCTGTCACAGATGTGTGCATGCATGCCGTGTGTGTGTGTGTGTGTGTGTGTGTGTAAGAGAGAGAGAGGGAAACCAGTTCTGGCTGATCTCAACCGGTCCCATTCACCTTTTACATTTGGGAGAGGAAAATGCCATGGTCTCGTATTTTTTTTGTGCTCCCATGAGAGCTCATTACTGCTCTTTTTCCCCTTAGCCCTATGGCAACCCCTTCCCCAGACTCGCTGTTGTGTCACTCTCAGAATCAGCCCCCCCGTCGCCCACCTCCACTCCCACCCACCCTTGGACACTGTGGCAAATTACCCCCACCTTTGCAAAATGGCCTCCCCGCCAGTGTGTGTTGAAGCTGCAGATATTTCTCACAGCGCTGCTCGCTCAGAACTATTACAGGTCCAATTTCCATTTGTTTCATTTTTTGCTGCCCGAGCTGATGGTGGTGGTGGTGTGTTTAAAGTTGTTTGCCGTGGCTACAGGTGCAACGTATCCATCTCCAGTAATACCCTTATCGTCTCTTGCATTCAGCTGCTGCTACTGTAACAGCTTGTTTGAGAACCGAGGCAGATTTGCTCTCTCTCTTTCAGAAATGTTTTAAGGAGATTTTTTTTTTAGATTGCACGTTTAACAATAGTCTAGTGGGCTGATATCCCAGGCGTCAAATTCCTCTGCCTTTATATATTTCTGATGACAGCCGGGTCTGCCAGGCCACAGCCCCTTCCACAGCGCCCTCACCCACAACGCAGCGCTGAGGTTTAGCTTAGTTGCATCTGATTTCCATGTTTAAAATAAACAAAGAAAGCAGAATCGCGACAATATGACTCCCCTCAGAAGTTTTGCATGTTTTGGTTTTCTCTGTGCATCTCCTGGATTTCAGCGTGTGCAGGTGGATTTGCATGTCTTTTATCATGCTTTCCCTACCAGGTTTCCATTTTAGAGTGAGTGAATTTGCACAGGAAGATAGTTTTCCCACCAGTTGTTCCCATGTCACACGCAAATAAACCACTTCCTCTACACCAATGTTCTGTACTCCTCAGCCTGCACTGTTTGAAAAACTATAGTTATAGCTTGTTTTATAGAAATTGTTCGGCATGACTTCAGATCAATAGTTTATTTCTTGAACTAAAGCACGGGTTTGGAGGGAAGTTTTTTTGCTGCTGCGTGCATGCTCGACTCATGTTTTTCTGTTTTGTGTCTGTGCAGTGGACGGAGGCTGGAGCGAGTGGAGCAAGTGGTCAGCGTGCGGCGCCGACTGTTCGATGTGGAGGAGCAGGGAGTGCACCCAGCCCTCACCTGGCACGGGGGGCAAAGACTGCCAGGGGCTCGACCTCCAGTCTCTTAACTGCACCAGCGAGCAGTGCCCACAGAGTGAGTGCACTGCCACCCACCTGCTGCAAACCATGCGCTCGATGTTCAGCTCAGCGGAACAATAGGAAAGATGCAGGATCACGACACATTTTTCTGGAACAGCATCGGCACTGCCTCACATAGCTGCTGCAAAGGAGCATGTATAAAATCAATACGTGTGCTCGAAACAACATCTGAGAGCTGCAGCCAGAAAAAAAACACACAATATTTGCTAATAATTAAAAAGTGGTATGAGTCCGAAATGGAAACGGCAACTATGAATAAAAAGCATGATTGTTCAGTCTTGCAAAAATCACCATCTCGTCAGAAAGGAAAAGGCTCTGGCCCTCATACATCTTCAATTTTATTTCCTGCAAGAGGGTCCTCCTCTTTTTATCAGATCAAATAAACATTTAATGTCTCCTTATAGTGTCGGCTTCCTGCCGTAGAGGGTTCATAAAGGAAAAAACGTCACATCTCATGCGACCCTTGTACCGACAAAAATCGTCTGGGACCTCTTGCTGGCTTGTTTCCACTTGTCTGACCTTTTTAGACAATCCGCTCTAAATATCACCAGTATGGCACTTGATGCAGAGTAGTATGCGATCTATTCTCCTGTGCCTGCACCATGATGCTCTCTGACCTATTAATAGAGCTGAGAATTAAATCATCTGATTCAAACACAACCTGCCAAATAAAGTGCTGCCGGCAAATCAAGCGTGAGAACACACAGACATGGCAGCAGCCTTGGTGCTGTGCATCGTCCTCAACGCACCTTTATTTGGTGCGCACGTACATGCGTAGCTGCACAGCCAGCGCGCGCTCCTTTGCCGCTGCTCAGCCTCGGCTGTGCTTTTAGCGACCCACACGTGTCGGCAACAGGGGCGTGTGCGTCCTGTCAGGATGAGAACACGCAGCTCGAGCTGGCACACCGAGCGGAGCGAGCCACCACGGGGTCCGCCGCCGACCAGATGGACATGAAGGCGCAACTCTGTCGCTCCCCACAGATATCAAAGGCCGAGCGATGATGAGTCCCGGGGTGGCGTCTCATAAGGAAAATGTTATTAATAGTGCGGCGGTTTGGCTGACCTGCATGGAAAACACTGCGTTTTAATGGGATGCAGTTGACACAGGCCAGTGAATTAATAAACTGAATTATGTATTTTGCTCTGATTGACGTGATCAGATCAGACCGACGCATGGAGAGGGAGCGACCGAGTGATACTGTATGCGAATGATGGCCTGTGTATTCATACATATATGTGAATGCGTTAGCAGTGTGTGTGTGCGTGCATGCGTGTGTTGCCACCAATAGCTGAGTATGGCTGGTGCAGTGAACCAGGGAGCTCAGTCAGCCCATCATCAAAGGTCAGCAGCTCCTCCCCAGAGAGGCAAGACATACACACAAAGATGCCAGTCATTGTTCCTCACATGTACACACACACACACACACACACACACAGTATTTACACTGACAGCGCAGAGCGAAGCACGGGCCTCTGAAGAATGCCTGTCCCAATCTGTTCCCAGCAGATGTGTTTCCATAGACAATTGCTGTGTGAAGTATTATAATAAGCAAAATAGCAAGATGGTTTTTGGCTTGTCAGCAACTCTCATACTTCAACCATGTCTGCAGGCTATTAGCGGAGATGGAAAACTTCCCCCCCTCCTGAAACAAAAGGCATCCCATTCTCTCCCTGTGTAATCGAGCAATGCAACTGCAGACTAAGCTGTAGTTACTCTGCAACACGACGCCCTCCGTCTGAAGGGCTCTCAAACATCTGTAATCTCCCTCATTAGAACAGAATTGGCATAACGTTAGTCGAGGTTATTGTTTTGGGGGCCGCGTGCATGAGAATTGACGTGCCTCGGCGTGCTTTGTTGCACGGCTCTTAAATAAACAGCTCTGACCCAGGCGGGATCATTTTCATAAGGCAAACAAGCGGAGCCCGATATGAAGCGACGCAAAATCGGTGCGAGGAAATGATAAATGCGCTGGCAGCACGCCAGAGCCAAAATGGCAGACAGGTGCTAGAGGGCACGGAAAGGATAGCGGGGGGAAATAAAAGTGGCTCTAGTCTCAGGTACAGGACATTAGGGCAACATAACAACTATTATTTGGCTTAATGTGTGTAATGAAGCTAATTAACTTCATTTGCAGCAGCATCCTGTTTCAGGACGGTGTCACAAATGCTTGCGCAAAGCCCATAAAACCATTAATCCGTCTTTAGTGTGCTTTTGAATTCAGAGGCTAATCTGTGTGGCGAAAGCGGTTGATTTTTCCTCACGGGTTTGTTTGTCAGACCGGGGTCACGGGCTGCGTGAAAAATGACCCAACGCTTATTTTGGGCCATATATCATCGGGCCTGGCTGAGGGATGGGACGACTGTATTGTGGAGATAGTAATGGTCACGTTCACTTTGAGAGTTTTAGTAGCCATATTTCCCTGACCTTAAGAACTTCACTGTTATTCATCTTGGGGCGAGTGACTAGAGGATTGGCCATGGGATGAAATATATTCTCAGGCCTCTTGATAAATGCCTGGGGAAGAGGCGCTGGAGGCTGCCAAGCTTTTATTTATCAATGCAGGAGGGAGAACGGAGCAGGTAGAGTGAGTTGAGGACTATCAGGAGCAGACATTGTGCAGACTGCCAATGCAGCAAGAGTCCAAACTTGAACATGGAGCAAGGTACATCGCCTCCGAAGAGATAAATTATAAGTCTGCTCTGGCCCATCACAAGTCAGAAACTGATCCCGAAAACCACCAGGCCCGGAGCGAGTGTGTGAGGAACATGAACTGAAGGCTCAGGGAGAGGGGAACAAACACAGACTGGCCTGGGGGTCAACTCTGACATTCACAGATTATCCAGCAGCAGGTGTCAATCATACAGAGAGGTCAGACTCAAAGAGAATCAAAAGTTCTTTGCCAGCAATTACGTCAAGCGGAGATGAGCGATGGAGCGATGGCTGACAGAGTAAATTGGTTGTGTGTGTTGAGGAAGAAGGAGAGAGGGAGCGAGAGAGGCCACTAAAGTAGAGCTCATCCAATTATAAAACCCGATTAGCTATGTCAATTAAAGTGTGATGGATGTCCTTTCAATTATTGGCTGGCATCATGAAAATCAATGAGCGCAGGAGCCGGGAGGAGCCAAGACCAGTCGCTGGTCAGGGTCGCCGCGTTTCTCTGTGACACCTGGTGGGTCAGATAAAACCTCACTGACCGATGGTCTGATAGACCACCAGAGATTAAAGACCGAATGAAGGGAGAGAGAGAGAGAAACAGAGTTGTCTGATTGACTGACTTCATTGTCTGGCTGCAAGAAAGGTGCCGAAAAGGAAGAGTAAAGATACCGGATCTTTGCATCCGAGGTGAGTCAGGTGACTTTGCTTTGCCCTCAGAAAGTAAACAACAACCGTCTGGGGCTGTGTTTATCCAATCAGCAGAAGGCGGTTGTCCTCCATCTCCTTGCTGACGGCCGTTTCTCTGTCTCCAGTCGGACCGGTCATCTCCCAGTCGACTGCGGTGCTACAAGTCCAAATATCACAGCCTCGTCTGGCCTTTGACTCACCAAGACAATTGGATTTAGTAACTTTAATGAGAGATCCCGCCAAAGAGTACACCCCTCCCACCCCTGTTTCTTTGGAGCTCATAGTGGAAACGTGTCAGGCTTAGCCTCCCTGAGGATTGACAGAAGCACGGGGAGAGAGAGAGAGAGAGAGAGAGGACAGGCAGTGTAATGGACGAGCTGAGAGGTGGAGGACGGGTGTATGAATCTCATGAGACTACTCATATGGGTTCCACTCAGATGTGCTTCATAATGTCAGGAACACAACAGGAGAACTTGTGTTTATCTTCAGCCAGTCATTCACAATTGATTACACGTCAAGAGATTCCTGGCTTAGCTGAGGGCCGCCATAGAGCCTGGCTGCATATAATCCTGCTACTTAAGGTATCAGATTGTACTGAGATAATCACCCATGAAATAGATTCTGGCATTTCTCTTAAAGACGTGGGCTATGTCAGGCGGCTTTGTCCGGAGAAATTGATTTTTCAAAGCAAAAGAAGAAGAAGGCAAGGACAAATGGATGAAAAGTGAGAAATGAGACAGAGAGAAGGGAAGTAAGCTTGCAGTACTTTTTATGACTATTTTCTCTCATTTTTTTCGTTCCCTTCCAGATTTGACTGCTAGCATCCTGCTAATTCAATTGTGCCATCCTCGTGTCACAGGTATACAACACCAATTAAAACCTGTCAAACCTCGGTTTCCAGGGCTGAGCATGATTCCTGTCAGGTGGTGAGATGACGCAGTGGTGGAGAAACACAATGACACTCTGGAGATATTCATCAAAATGTGTTGCGTATAATGATGATCAGGTTGATTGGATACAAACATTTTGGATGTGTTATTTGCTGTTCGTTGCCGAGGAACAAATTGCGTTAGGTGACGGTAATAGACACACGCTGTCTCCCCATCGTTTTTTAAAATTCTCGTTTTAATTATCATATGTTCTCTCTTCCTCCTGCTTTTTGTCGTCAACCCCCATGGCAGCCTGCACCACTCTAACCTTTTGCTGTTGTTCTCCGTCCCTCAAAGCCGAGCTGCTCGACGCGTCCCCTCCTCGACCGTGTTCGGTTGACAGCGCTCTACGCCCCCGTGGCTCCCCGGCAAAATGGTCCTCCACAAAGGCCTCAGGAGCATCCTCCACCTCCGCCACCAAATTCCCCCAGCCTAGGGAGACAGCCGAAGCAAATCCCATTCTCCTGCAAAACAGACACACACACACACACACACACACAGTGATGCAGGCACACATCAGGGCTGGTCTGGGCTTAGCTGTCATCTTTATACTGTACTTTTGGGAGGAAGACGCTCATGTGCTTTTGAAAGAGACAGACGTTAAATAAGGTGCTAGAATTTCATAAGCAAATCCTACACTTTCCCACTGTCTCTCGTGGGGGTGTTGGATGCTTAGAGAAAAAGACAGAGCACAGGAAGAACCTGCTGGAATAAAACAACATCCAGAGGAGAAATGAATCAAGGTGATGCTGCAAAACCTGGTTCTTTCTCCTGTTGGATTACCCACACGTCGACGGTGGCGTTTGGGACAGGTTTCTTAAAATGCACTAATGTTGAACCACATGTTATTACCGTTCAACACATTTCATCTGGGATTAAGAAACGTCTCATCTGTCGCTCTGTCTCATCCCCTTCCAGCTGTGAGCGGTGCCGAGGACGTGGCGCTCTACGTGGGCATGGTGGCGGTGGCCCTGTGTCTGACGCTGCTGCTCATCGTGGTCGTCCTGGTGTACCGCCGCAAGAAGGAGGGCCTGGACGCCGACGTCGCCGACTCCTCGATCCTCACCACTGGCTTCCAGCCCATGGGCATCAAGCCCAGCAAGCCAGGTGTGTGGGCACCGCGGCCACGCAGGCCCCCTCCCCACAGCAGTAGGACACTATTCCTTGTTCTCCCCTCCTCTGTGCGTCTGTCCGTCTGCCCACCGTGACCGTGCAGCACTCATCTACATGGAGCCTGTTGTTTGTGGCCGTGGAGGCGGTGTGAATGAGTTCACAGTGGCTCGCAGTCGAAGCAAGACGTGTTATGTTTCTGTGCGTGCGTGTGAGGTGCATGTGTTTATTTCCCTGCCTGATACATTATGTTTCGCCACCACCTCATTGTCAGGAAATGTACCCACTCTGTTTACTGCCTGTGCGGAGCCTCTGAGGTTTACCAGAGAGTAATAGAAATACAACTGTCTGAGTTGGATGGAGATGGGGAACTGGGCTGCATTGCCTGTGATGCACCGTGAAGAAAAAAAAAAAGCCTTTATACATTCCGGGTGCTAAGCTGTATCTGAGTTCTGTTTGGAATTGATTGTGTGGTTGCTAAAGAGACAGGCAGAGATAGAGCGAGGGGAGGGGAATTGACTGGCTTTGGGTGGAATTTGTGTTTGTGTATTGTCAAGAGTGTGAGTGTGTGTGTGTGTGTGTTCGTGTTCTCTGCACCATGTGTCTTTTCCTGTGTTTGCCTCGGTCCTCTGTGTGTGTAGCAACAGCTTTAGAGAGTGTGAGGTCTGTCTCTCTGATGTATGAGCCCCCCCCACCCCCTGTCTTGATTACCACTCATGGAGATTCACACATTTGCCTTTGTCTGTTCTCTCCTTCTCATAATCCTTAAACAGAGAATTCCCACTTGCTCACCATCCATCCCGACCTAACCACCACCACCACCAGTTACCAAGGCACCCTGCGCTCTCGCCACGACGCCACCGGGAAATTCTCCATGACCAATGGGCCTCTGCTGGATCCCCTCCCCAACGGCTCGCACACGCTGCACAACGGCAAGCTCAACTCGGACCCTGCCGAGTTTGTGAGCCGCCTGTCCACTCAGAGCTACTTCAAGACGCTGCCCCGCGACGTGGCCAACACCTCCTATGGGACCTTCAACTTCCTGGGCGGGAGGCTGACGATCCCCAACACAGGTGGGTTCTTCGTTTCGGTGCTTTACACCTGGAGTTTAGCTCAGTTTGTTTGAACCAAGAACAAAGGGATACCCATGCTGTGTTGCGTTTTGAATCCAGCTCAATTCTTGTAAACAAACTAATTCATTAATAAACATCAGTAATTCTGTCCAACTCAGTGTCCCCCTGAAACATATAGGTTTTCATGTTGCCCCATCAGCCCCGCCCAGCTCTTAAACCCAACATAATACTATCACCATTGTCTGAGTTTGCCTTCCTATAGTTGAAATAGCCCCCTGGTATAGTCAGTGGTACCATCCGTGCAGACACACTTCCACAGGCCTCTTTTCAGATCCTTTGTTGTCGCCGCTGTCCCCTTAAGGCAGCTCCGCTCGCTGGTGTCCTCCATTATTGTCGCAAACTGTGCTTCACTGACTTCATAAGCTGATAGATCTGTATCTTGAATTTGAAAAGGTGATTATAGTTCCAATATGAATGCCCCATCCTGACCCCCCCCCCCCCCCCCCCCCCCCCCCCCTCCTGACCCCCCCCCCCCCCCATACCCAAGCACTAATGCACAGTAACCAGTAACTACTGGTTTTTGGTTGGACTGGTATTAAATAATTGGAACAATATAAATAGAATATAACTGCCCTCAAACTGCAGTGACTTTTATTTACCCCCAAGTTTTTAAAGCCTCCACACTTATCTGATCATTCCTGTGACTGTTGTTCTTAATTCTTCTTAACTCTGTGTCCCCTGGTTTATTGTGTTTGTTCTGATTGTTTCCGGCTCCCAGTTGTCAACCGGAGGATTAGATGATTAAACAAAGATTAAATCAAGGAAAGATTAAAAAAATAAAGCAGCCAATCAAAGACAATGGCAAGAAAGAGTGTGAGAACTCTATGGAATTACCTGTTTTTCAGCATTAGTTGCTAATAAAAATCTTAACTGATCGTCAAGCATAAACAGTATGCTATAATTTACAACTTTACTGAACAAAGAGGGTCCTAGTGGACAAGATTATCAAGGACTTGGATTTAAAAAGTACTTTAACATTCTACAGCTGAACGATGGTCAGGAGGGGTTTTGAACCTTTTTCCAGATCAGATGTATTCTCAGGTCATCCAGTGTGAACGACTTCAAGGACAATTCAATGACATCAGAATTACTGTCCAATCAACTAACATGGAGGAGGCGGGGTGCATGACCTATTCTGTAGCCAGCCACCACTGCTTCACTGTGTGCGAGCTGTCATGTTGTTCATCTCAGTTTAGACGATGGGCATGATCTAGAGACAGCAAAGCCTGAGCCCCTGAGGCTAACTCCATGCTGCTCGCTCCACCCTACTTCACCACTCGAATGAGGTTTTCATCTTAGCATGTCTTCCTCCAGAACAATTCAACCTTGGTTTAATAGCCCGAGAAAAAAAAAATTTCCCAGCAGTGTCTTAGCGTCACTGTCTTTGGTATAGGTGTCCGCGTCCATGACAGGACACCATACAACATGCAACCACAATCTGCATATAGGTTGTCTCATTTACAGAAATGTGATTCTTTAAAACATGTAGCCATTACTCCAGGGTTCAGTTTTTACACATTCCATTCTGCGGAGTGCCTTTGGATTCACCTTAGCAGGACGCCCACTGCTTAAGTAGCTAGGCATAGAGGTAAATCATCTCACTTATAGAGAGTTTATCCAACTGTGAACTGATGAATATTTAAATGTCTTTTAAATCACTTTGTCACCCTTCTCGGCTTTATGCAAATCAACAGTTCCAGATTGTAATTTTTTTTGGGAGACACATTTCACAAGAGCAGATGCTGCTTGCCTAGTCAAAGTATGACTGTAACCTCTGTCTCCAATCTGCTCTCACTGATTAGACCTCAGTGGAAAAAGACAGGTTGTTTGTGTGAATGATGTGTTCAATCTAAATGAGAACAACCCCTTGGTTTACGTGTTGACTAAGCCAAAGATCCAACCATATCTTAAGTCAATTTTAAAGAAAATAAGGATTTCCAAAGAGTTTGCATGTTTTTTTTTGTCCCTTCAGAAAAGGCAAAATGCCTTTAGAGGGTTGGAAGTGTGAAACTGAAAGGAAGTGTTGCTTTTAAGTGTGTCTCCAACATTTCCACAGGAGCATTTAACAGCATTTCACAATCTCATAGCTGGTAGAGAGTCTACCTTGTTTGCCGAAAACATTATGGCTAATGACCCTATCCTCTACTCAGGACATGAATTCATTCCTATGTCTTTTTCAGTTTGAGAGCATGGCACAAAAATCCTCTAGCCATTTGGCTTTGCTTTTTCTCTTTGCATTATTCAGAGCGTCAGCATGTCCCTGAACCAGATCAGGTTCTAAAAGGCAACAATGGATCTTGCTCGTTTGGTCTGAAATGAACACGAGTCTGCTAATTGTCAGAACTCACAGAGAAGCAGTCCACGTATGAAACGTTCAGAATGTATTTATACGAGATCATGTGGTGACCATGGCAACATGTATGCTAATCAGCATGTTAGAGAGGTCACACAGTAACATTATACACTCGAATATTGCAGTACAAGACTTTTCTGTCCAATATTGTACGACACAGGCTCTCTACGTGCAAATTAAAATAATCAGACTAATGAAAGGGAAACATAAGGTGAGGTGAAGGGCAGATTGAAGTGATGCCAATCTATGTAGTGCTAATGATGCAGGTGGATGACAGTCACATAAAGTGTCCATGAGTTAGCTGTTAATTTGTAATAAGGAAACAGACCAGAGCTTAAAGGCCACAAAACAGTGGACTGCTCCCAATAGTAGTTTGTTAATGTGATTTATAAAAATACTTACGATGAGAAGACAGTGAATAAAAAGCCTTATGACATCAAAGTTGGACAGCTAAAGCTTTTTCAGCGGTGTTTGAGGAGACGCAGAATTAGTCAGCATAAGTCTGTGTTGTGTAAGGAGCGGGAGGTTGCACTAATCCTCCGCGTCTCCCCGCTATACTTCAAACACAAGCTAAAGTTCCATCGAAACTATTTAACATCTGCTGCTAAATTGAGAAATACTGCGGGAACAAGTCGGGGGTTTATTTGTGTAGCACATTTCATACACTGTCATTGCTCCGACATAAAAAAGAACATATACAGAAATTTTTATTACACCTGCTTTAATGCCCCTGACTGGACATTAACAAGGAGAATTTATCAGTAACAGCTGAGTCCCATAAACGTCTCACTGTCTTGTTGAAACCGACCCAGACCATTCAGCTCTTAAATCTGGTGCATGTGGGGTTCTAAATGGGTTTGCACCAGGATAACACACATAAAAGTGTTTCAGCGCCTCATACAAAACAGCTCAGTGCACAGGCTGTATTTTCTGTCCGTGATACAAATGAGCTTACAACAATTTCAGAGGACGACACGAGATATCAGAAACGCACAAAGGGCTCATGATTAAGAAGGACTGTGAGTGATGGGGTCACTCGTTTATCTCAAAAATGACTAATCCGAAAATACAATTATGCAAGAGAAAAGCAAATATCTAAAATGCATGATCCAATTAAATGTTTTCTTTCAATTACCCACATCCACACTGCAGTGCCTGAGGAGTAAAAATAAACACTATCAACTGTAAAACAAGGAGTGTGCCAAATATGTTCTACTCTGAGAGATTCCTGGGATATAACCCAGGACAAATTAGGCAGCTCGCTTATGATGCAGCTGGTTGAACTTGTAGTTTCTGTCCAAAAGTGTTGTGCTAAGAGCTTAGACAGAGGTATAAAAATAGTCAATTAAAGATTAGTCTGGCAAAAAGACACAAGTGGCAAGTGTTGAGAGAATCGAGGGGCAGAACAAAGCGTCCTCTGGCTCTTGTACTTTTTCTTTGACGTACTACATCTGAACCTTTATTTCTGCTTTTACCCCCAGATCCCCTGACGTCTCTTGAATTTCCTGTCCAAGCCATCCATGATAAATATTTTGTGCAGACATTGCAGATGCTTTCATGTTGAGTGAGTTTGGAAGGGATGTGGCAAAAGGTGCTCTTGTGTGGAAAAGCACAGACCAGAGAAACGCAGCAAGTGTGATGTTAACTGCGCCCAGTCGAGGCAAATGTGTCAGTACGGAGTTCAGTGTACGAGATCTGCGATCGTGTCCTGAAGGTTTTGGCTGTGCAGAATTTCGATTCCCATCCCCAGTTATTATCTCCTCATTTCTGCTTGACTTTAAAATTATTACCTGACTTCTCTGGAGATTCGTTACCACCTACGAATCTCTTGCATTCCATCCTCGCATCACGTTGACTGCACTGTTACATCTCTTTTCAGGTATAAATAGTAAGTGTTGATTCATATAAAAACAGTAGCAGACCTAGTAGACTTCCACTAAAGCACCTCAGATTCTGCGGGTTCGTTCTGAGCCCCGACACCTCGTCTCAGTATTCCCATTCATCACACACAGTGTGTGCACAGGGTTTAACAACCAGAACTGTGGGAACAACATTACTGAGCAAATTTTGTGTAAGTTTCCTAGCTTAGAAATATGTTCCTTTAAAAAAAAGAAAAGATTCTGCATCCTCGACATAGGTAGCAATTAAAATGACGGTCATCTGCACAGACTACCCTCCAATTACAGCAGTGGGATAAGAAGCCCATCATTAGTCTCCTAATTTGCTCCACCTCTCCACATTAGCTGAGTACAGAGTTTAAAGTGGGGGACCGTCTGTCAACTTGGCATATTGTGGAAGAAAAGGTGTTCTCCTTGAACTGTATTCTTCTGCTTTTCTTTGTTTTTCCTCTGTTCCCTTACTGTCACTTAGCGCAGTTGGAGCTCAGACATATAGATTCAGGCACGCTTGCTCTATTCAAACAGATGTTTTTATGGTAAACAGATCTGTTTCCAATGCGCACACTGTTAGGATTGTGTCACGTAGTCAGTGTTTGTGCTACATTTTAAATAGGATTCTAAGTGTCCTATTTGGCATGAGAATCACAACATAAATGCCACAACACTCAAACTACCTCAATAGCTTTCTATTCTCTCCAAGGTACATTCCTGCACTCTCTTGGGGGAGCGCAATTTTCCTGAAGTAGTCTGTTCCGTGGTCTCAATTATCTACTTGGTGGCAGACGGAGGACATTTAAACTGCGATGCAGGGTGCGCTTTTGTCTCAGCTAATTGTCGACCACGGGGACGTGTGCAGCCTCCGCTGCCAGTGCGGAGATTTGCATCCGCTGCACCTGCCGGAGGATGCCTCTGACCTTCAGAATAGATTTGTTTTTTTGTTTTTGCACCCTTACAGTTTTGTCGAGTGGGCCAGCTTCCTTTTGTGAGATGACAAACGTGTTGTTCAGTCAGAACAAATGAGCCTGCCCCCCCTCCTCTTCCTCCACCTCCTCCTCCTCTTCCTCCCTAACCCCCTCTCTCTCCCTTTGTTGTTATTTGCATTAGGAATCAGTCTGCTCATTCCTCCCGAGGCCATCCCCAGAGGAAAGATCTATGAGATTTATCTCACTGTTCAGAGGAAAGAAGATTTAAGGTGGGTCTCTTTAACACTGCCTAACTGGCAGTCTTCCCTGGATGCCACTAGGCTGTTTGTTTTGATGCTCTTCTGTTCCATTAGGAAAGGCTTAAGTCTGTGCCGAGGAGGAGGGATGTAAATAAATAACGTAGCCTTTTACCAGGATGTGTACTATTTAAGTTGAATGAATTGTTTGGAGAACACTGTTTATCTGGCTTACTGCGTCCCCTCCTCTCTGAAGGCACAGCCACTGTAGCACGCTGTGATGTTCTGTTATTACTCACTCACTCACAGCTCGGTCCAGCTTGTCCGCGGGTCCAGCAGCCTTTCATTATTCTCCGTTACAGCTGAGAGATAATTTGCAGAGGTGGCGGCATCATATCCCACTTACGAGAGAGTAGTAAATTCTCTCTAATAACCCGGCTCTTCATCTCGATCTGCTCCCCTTCCCTCCCCTGGTGTAGGTTACCCCTGGCGGGCTGCCAGACCCTGCTTAGCCCCGTTGTGAGTTGCGGCCCTCCGGGGGTGGTCCTGAGCCGGCCGGTTATCCTCAGCATGGACCACTGCTCTGACGCATGCCTCGATAACTGGGCCGTCCGCCTCAAGAAGCAGAACTACGAGGGCGCTTGGGAGGTGAGACGGCACCAACACCCGGGCACACAAATCCTCCGCAACAAGAAAAAAGTTGCCGTCCAGTGAATTTGTAAAGTCTTTACTGGACTCAGCCTGAGCCTTCCTTCAAAAAAGTACAAAGTTGCTCAGCGGTGACTTCAGACAATGGAGAGCGCGCGATGCTGCGTAGCTCTGGCAGGGCACTCATCCACTCCATAGGATTTAAATTGTATTGACCATCAGGTGTTTTCTCATTGGGCTGGAACAAAAGCATGGAAGCAGCGGCTCTCTCAAGCTTCTGTTGCCAGGCAACATGTTTCTCAAAACTGAAATTTTCTAAGCAAATGACTGATCCTCAAAATACTCCTCAGTGCGCTCCTTGACCACTTTTGACCACTGCTTCCAATTATTTAGTTCCCTCCCGATTCTTTTTTTTTTTCTGTGAAATTTGAACGCAACTAGACCTGCCAGACTCCAACAGGATGGAGTCTGCACACTCACTCACTCACACGCCCACGCAAACAAATGGTTTGAGGCAGTATACCCATCTCAACAGTCCTGGGAGATTAGAAAGGGTGCTGATGGGCTTTTGAGTGTTAGTAGGTCTTTTTTCATGTTCGATATTGTGCATAAATTATTCAGCCTTCCCGCGTGTGGCAGCGGTGGGGTGTCTCTGGGATGGATTGGCCTGTCTGAAGCAGAGGTTAGGACAGCACTTTTAATCATCGGCCGGACCAAATTTAGCCCAGCGGCCTCGCCGCGTGGCCACCGCCGAGGAAGAAAAAAGGCCCGGTTCATGAGAACGGAGCGACGGGCAGCTGCAGAGTGGATGTGCAGGAATGATGGGGAAGAGAGGAGGATCAGAACATGGGAGGATATGCAGAAGCAGTGCAAGAAATAAATTGCTCGTGCACTGAGCGGTCGGTGTGTGTAATTGAGCCACCTCACTGTCTCGGCTCGACTTTGAAGAAATATCCAGATGATGAAAGAGCGAGACTCCATTGTGGTTGCATAGCAAATGAATTGTGTCGATACCAATTCTATTGATGTAGTTGGTGTCTGGTAGAATCGATCCTACAGGGGGCTCGCTGGGCATTTGGCAGGCGCAACGCTGTCTTTAGCTTGATTGGCTAATGGAAGGAGTCAGTCAACTGGCATGATGGGATTTCAGAGAAAATGTTGTCACCTTGGGTCCAATTTATCGCCATCACATTAGCCCAGAGAGCGGGGGGAATGATCTCATAAAGCCATCTCGCACTGTGATGGGATTGGATGTTTTCACAAGTCTGTCATTTTTACTGCGCCAGAGATGCAGCGAGAAAAGATCCACAGGTCGCTTCTCTGATGTGTTTAAATCCTTGTTATGTCCTTTATTCCAATCTCTGTAAACAGCACCGATTAATTGGTACTGTCTGTTCACCCTCACACAACAGTGCTGCTCTGTATTGGCAGGTTGTTTTCACCATCCTTAACAACTCTGGAAATCCCAATAATCCAATATTTAATGCACCTCCCGTCTTTTCTTTCTGCAGAACCATCTATTTTTGCCAGGAATCTATCCGAGTCTCCTTTCATGTCAATTGAGCACCTCGTTCATGCATTATTAAGTAAATTGACGGCGTTCTATGGGACATGTGTCTTTGTACGTGGAGGTGTGTGTCTTTTTGTCAATGTGGAGTAAGCACACTGTGGTGAGGGAAGGGAATTTGAGGCACAGTATTCCCCCTTTTTAAACTGTTACCCAGACACTGAAGACCTTTAGCTTAGATGAGACTTGTCACTCACGGGGTAGAATAGAGTCAGAGCTGTGCTGGAGTACTTCCTAACAACCTTTTCATGGGAACACACACACACACACACATATCAGGGGTACACAGGCTAACCCTTCCTCCTAAAGTGGGAGCTCAACCTCCCATCTTCATCCTCTTTTTTTCTTCCCCCTTTCTCTCCCGCCACCTTGTCCCCAGGATGTCTTGCTCATGGGGGAGGAGCTGGCGTCAGAGCCCTATTACTGCCAGCTTGAAGCTGAGACGTGCCGGCTGTTCTCTGAGCAGCTCGGCACCTTCGCCTTGGTCGGGGAGTCCCTGCACATGGGGGCTGCCAAGCGCCTGAGGCTGGTGCTCTTCTCCGATGCATACTGCTCAACACTGGAGTACAACATCCGGGTGTACTGCATGGACGACACGCAGGACGTCTTCAAGGTAAAGTGTGACAAACGCAAATCCGCCTGCACACGTGGGTCAGTGTGAGACGTCATTTGGGAAAACCTGCACAAATCAGCCACTGCTTTAAGCGTGACAACTGCACCGTAATGCCTTGAATAGACGGGCATCACATTATTTACTTGATCGCAGCCATAAATTGTGTTCGTGTCATTGTCGGGATCTACTGTTCCTCCCTTCTGCTGTGATTGCAGTGCAGATCCAGGAGTGAGACATGGTGGATGTGTATCGAAACTGAGTGTCCATGACCAGGGTTAAACCCAGTGTTCTGCCTACTGTCTGTGTGTTTGTGCGCACGTGCCTACAGAGAAGTTACACTCCCTTCACGCTGTCTGTGGTTCTGCTCGGCTGCCGTGGGCCGAGAAGTTCCCCGTCACTTTGTTCAACAGCATATTTCGCTTCTCTTTTTCTGCTCTCCACACGGACAGAGTATAATCAAGCACTAATGCCTGCCTCCCTCCCCCGAGGACGGCCTCTGAGTAGCCTGTTAAGATTTCATTTGCATGGTTAATTAGTAAATTAAAAGGAGAGAGCCCATCCCAATCTTTTCCCACCACCACCCCCCCTCCTCTCCGCACCTCCCTTTCTCTCACTCCAAGCTGTTCCTCTTCATCTGACACCACCTACAGTCACAAGTGCCACTTCCCACTCGAGTCCACTTTTGCCGGCTGTAATGGCCGACCTCCTTGAGCAGAAGTTCGCCACCGGCACAATCTATGGATAGCTACGGGCCATAAACAAAGGGCCGAAATTAGCGCTCTCCCATTCAGGGAGCTGAGGACGAGACGAGAACGACGACGGTGCTGTAGCTGTGGGCTGGGAATTACCACAACCTCCTGGCTTACATCTGTCTTTTTTGTGGCTCAATTACGCCTCAGCTGCCATCTCTCTCTGTCTCTGACAGCTATTGCATGATTGCAGGAGTGTTCAGGAAAATTGCCGGCTGACGTTCGGCTGTGTCCCGACGCAGGGATTAATGTGAAAACGCAGCACCCACGAGATCTCGGCTGTTCTGTGGGGTTTTTGTTGTTGTTGTTTACTCGCCACCAAAGCAGTTCTAATGATAGGGGCTGTCTTTTTATATTCAGATCATCGGGTGACCCTGTGATGTTTGCGACAGTCTGACTGCCAATGACCTTGTGCTTCCTGTGCTGGTTGCAGGAAGGCTGCTGGTGCACAAAACCTCTCTGTCTGTCTTCCTTTGCCTCTGGCTGGCTCTTGTTCTGCTATTCTCCTGCTCTCTCAGTCAAGAAAAGGACATCTGAGCTTGTTGACTCCGGCACTTGTGCTGCCGTACTCCGCGGCTCCCTCGGCGCCCTTGAGTGCATTAGCTCCCCGTCTCCCACACAACCTGGTCCTGCGGTAAGCCGCGGCGTCTCCAGGGTTCTGTAGTTTTTAGTGAGTGATTTAGAACTCGGCCCAAGCTGTTTAGTAATCTTGACTTCACACTGCTCTCGGTGCTATAATGGAGGTAGCAGTTCATTTAGCAAGTACATTAACCACTTTGAGCGGAGATTAAACTTCCCTGGAGAGGTTCAGTCTAATCACTAATCACTATCTTTAAAATGCACCATTTATGATTAGACTTTCTTTCTCTATGGCGACCATTACGGTTAATTGTTGTGTCTAACTGTGGTGGAGGGCCAGCAGGGGGTACGGCGCAGCAGTGCAGCAGCTAATGTTTTATGTTGGCGTAGATGCAGAGTACACCTTCAGCACATGTGAATTTTATGACAGTGCTCGGAGCCCTCTGAGGCAACTGCACCTCTCAGGCAGGGAGTCAACGTCCCATGCATTAAACAGACTGTGCTTTTGATGGGAGATGAAACAGAGAACAGAAAAGGGCATTTTTCTGTCTTCTCTGCCGACTACTCTGTGGCAGGAAGAACCGGAGGTTTTCTCTCCAGTCGCATCGCGAGCTGTCAGTCGGCTCTGACAAACCTCCATCAGAGAGCCTGACAGATAAACACAAACACGGAGCGCGCGCACACACGGGCCACACTATGCAATCTCTTATCTCCCAATTACAGCAGATTAGAACCAATGTTATTGTCTTTGATCCGAAGTGTGTGGGGGCTCTGGGGAAACAGTGACATTTCCGTCTGATCCGTGCCGTATGTTAGCGGGACTCTGCTGGGACCAATTAAGTTAATATTTAATGTGTGTCCCGCTCTTGATGGGCCCAGCCAAGGCTGGCACAGCAGCAGAGGAGTCATGATCAGCGTTTGGTTGCACCCTCGCTGTGCACTCGCTTGTTCCCAGCTAGACCTGTGGGATAGCATCACTGATGTTCTGCCATCCCACAACTGATTGAAACACCTGCAGGGAAGCGAGCCTGCGACTCGGCGTGGAGACAGACCGCCGTCTAATTAAACTGGAAGGGCACCCACATAGGAAGGTGCGTTTTAGGGACAGGAATACGCCGCAGAAATCTCTGTAATGTTTAGCTGTGATATCTAGAATCAGTCAGCTTTTCATATTAAGGACAGCACACTGCTGGGAGAGCAACAGTAACAATAATGTGCTGTTTACTAAATGTTCTGTGCCCTCGTGCCTGTGTTTTGTAAGTGTTCTGTTAAAAGGAACATGCAGAAGGATTTATAAACCACCCACGTTCTGTCACATTTATTGTTTACTGACAGTGAAGCACAAGTCGGTTTTCCCATATCGAGCTGTAGCGTTTCTGTCCCTCGCAGTGAGGGAACAGGAAGCCGATTGGCCGATACAGATAGCATGATGGCGGGGGGGCGGGGTGTGTCCCGAATGCAGACTGGGCCCGATCAGTTCGCAGTGAAGGGAGGGCAGGAGCGGTGTAGTGTGAGAGAACTTAGGCAGGTTGAAGACTAGTCAAGCTGCTGCATCGTGTATGAGCTGCAGAGGTCAGATGGCAAGAGCAGGCAGGCCCGCCAGCAGGGAGCTGCAATACTCTTATATATGTGTTTTATACTTCAAAATACACTCGATGTTACAGTGTGTCTTTGCCGTCTATAGCTGCCTCCCAGCGTCTTCAGTTGATGCAAACACCGGCCGTATTTCTAGACTGTGCGATCCGTTGTGTTTATTTTCTTTTGTAATACAGCCGGGTTTATATACGCAACGCTGTGGATTTTTCAACAGCCCTGATACGCCGCGAGATATTTCCAAATGCTAAATAAATAATTTAAACTCTATAAACGTTGCGTTTCAGGTGTTAGAGTTTTGTTTACGCTTGTATCAAAGTTTATGTATAGAGGCCACTGCATTCAGCACTTTGTCTAGTCATGTAAAAAAAAGGATGATCACTGTTAAATGGCTGTTTAATTGGCGGTCACTGGTTATCAAATGGTGGCTGCCGTTTTCTTTCTGCGCACCGCGTGACCTTAAGCCATGATTCTTATTTGCCTTTAAAAGGACTCATAAAGTGTTTATGTGCTCCGACTATGACATTCGCTGGCGATATTTAAGGAGAGCGCTTTTTGCTTTTAATGTATCAGCAGAGAGCGGCACACGTGGCGTAACACGAACAGCTTCGGTGATTCCTCCATCAGAATAGTTACTGGCAAGAAATTCCAGGAGGAAGCGCAGAGGAGCCCAGCCCCAGTAATTGCTGGCGTTAAGTTAAACAAGACAGTGAGCTTTATCACCGCGCCCAGCTGAGAAATTGTTTCTATATTATATTCCTGTGTTCCCGTGTGCTAGTCTCTCCGGCAACGCTCTGTGATTTATCAGGGGGAATGTGCATCTTTTTCCTCGCAAACACAGTCGCCATTTATAACTGAGCAGACAAGTCCCTTCTATTTGTAGTTATTAATCAGAGTTGACTGTAGCGGGCATGGCCACTGGAGCTCAGACTGATAGACTCTCAGTCAGAGAGGAAAAGCCTGTCACATCCTGCTGACAAATACACAGATTTATGGAGCCCACATAGCCGGACTACGCTCTATAAACAAATGCATTTGCCTGAAAAGAGCGTCTCTGAAAATGGATCATCTCTAAGAAAGCACGTGTTTAAGCGCGCACGAGGAGGACGCGGCGCCGCCGAGATTGGAGGGGTGACGACGAGTTTATGGGAATATTAAAGCGCGGGAGTCGCGCCCCGCGTTGAGTTTGACGCGTAGCTTGACTAATTAACTGATCAAACTCTACATTATAATCCCTGTCAGAGTCTGTTAACTTAATCAGTTTAGTGCACAGCATGACAGAACAAAAGACGGCCACATGTAAGAGCATGACCTTGCTGTGAGGAAAGGAGAATATTTTTAATATGCAGCTTTGATCCCGTCAAGCTGAGACACACATATATATGTATATATGTGCATGTGTGTGTGTGTGTGTGTATATATACAGAGCTGCCTCTCAGTTTGATTTGTCTGGAGTGTTTCTCTCCTGCATCCGATGTCTGGCCAGGCTGTTTTTGTTGCGAGAGAGTTTTGTTGCAACTGCTAACCTCTTTCTGTCAGCCCCAGCCTGAAGAGATTAGCTGTGTGAGTGTCTCTTGTTCCCCTGGTGGAGCCCGTCCCTGGTCCATCACAGTCCCAGCTGTGGTCTGAGCCGAGAGGATGAGAGGATGGGGCGAGGAAGAAGGGGGCTGGTTGGGGGGGGGGTTGAATGAGGATGAGGAGGGAGGGCTGAAGTCATAGAAAACTGTGGCCATGATTGCAGTAATCCTGTTATCTCTCCTGCTAAAGCCGGCCACTCTAGTGACCCGGAGACACAAATGTTAAGCCCCCTCTGTCTTTCTGCTCTCTCTCTCTCTCTCTCTCTCTCTCGCTCGCTCGCTCCTGCTCTTTTTCACTCCTCCCCTGCTCTATCTCGCTCTCTTTAGCCGGCCTCATTGAATGCCAGGGGGTGGTCTTGGCTCTGTCAGACTCTAAATTCAAAGTCTTTACACACACCACAGGCTATCACGAATTCCGTCAGAACAAAAGGGGTTTTTCTCCTGCAGTACTTGAACTTCTTGTCCGTCTCGTGCATCTTAATGCTTTCCGCAGCTGTACAGGGGTCACGGTGTCTTAGAAGAAGCCGCTCCTCCTCTTATCTTCGCCAAATGGAAACACAAATTTTGGCCCCCGGTCGATGATTAATATGTGATGAATCAATCCAAAACCGTCGCATTGTTTTCCCCCAGAAAGAGTAAATAATACGGTCAAATTTAGCTTCTCATCAATTAGCTCCCTCACGCTGTCATTTGTTAACGGGATAATGGGGCGTAAAGAGGGCCATTATTCTCCTGGTCCAGAACATATGCTGAAATCCTGCACAAAAACACACACTCAGAGCCATTCAGGCAAACACACACGCACACAAACAATATACGAGCAAAAATACGGTGTCATTTGAGAGCGAGGACACGTGCGTGCTGTACCTGAGCGGGTGCGTCTCCCCCCTCGGTGAGCTCGGTGTCCCTGTCAAATAGCGGGGGTGCCATGTCCTAGACCCTGTTTGATTGTAATCCTGCCATGTCAGCTTTGAACCTGACAAACTGCGAGCCAGGCAAGTTAGTATTCACTCTACTCGCTCGCTGTTGATAATAAGATAATTGGCATTCTGCTCTCTTTCCCTTTGCTCACAGGCCTATAGATCCACTGGTATAGGTCAAAGCCCTGATCAAAGTCCACCAGCCCCCATTTGCAATGCTAATCGTCCCCAACAAATAATTGTGCTTAAGAACTGCATTAAATGAACCTCTGTGGAAGCCCCCATAATGTGCCTTTTGTCTGCATTAGAGACATAATAGCAGAGGGCTTTTAATTCTGCAGAGAATGCGCTGCCCCCTGTTATTAACTCAGCAGACCTCAATGCTTTGATTTAGTGCCATTGTCTGACCTTCTCCCGCTGAGTAAGTGGGCTGGGAAACATCACAAGGCCCCGGCGTGGCAGTACAGTAGGGAGATTATTGCAGACAGGCACCTTCAGTCAGGGCATTGTGCTCCGCCCATTGTTTGGTGGAGTCGGGGGTGAAACGAATGTGCCAGTGTAAGAAGCAGGAGTAAGGAGTGTATAATATCCATGTTAACGAGAAGATGCGGAATCAAGCAAACATGTAAATTAGCAACGCGTTAAACAAACACGGAAATTCAATTGTCGAGCTGAGCCGGAAAAAAAGTGCTCAGTGGCTGAAGAAGAGAGGCACATCAAATAACAACAGCAGGTAGAGATTCCAAATGGATAATTAACAGCTTCCGTTCCTTTCTAATTGGAATCAGTCGAGCCCGTTCCTGGGAAAGAGCGCAGAAAATTGAATCAGCATTGTGCAGTTAGAAATTACTGCCATTCTCTTCCTTAATTAGATGTCTTTGCTGAAATCATAGCATAGGCAACCACGCTGGCACGCAGCGCTCAGCATATGGCCGCTATCATACAAACATCTCCCTCCAGGAAGCACGTCTTCGGGATGCATCTCCCAGACGCCGCGGCATGTTCTGGCTGCCATCTTGCTTTCCCTCCTCAGACAGATTAAAGGAGCATATCTTATTTCCGAGGTCTTTTCACACTGCTAATTTCAGAGGTCTGTTTCCTTCCTCTGTTGTAATATGCTCCTCTGAACCGAGCGGGAGGGCTGCACGTGTGAACGCCGTCCAAAAGGGCTGGATTAAGGACCGCTTCGGCACAGAAAGCGTACAGCTGAAAAACCGAAGTGATAGATCAGAGGGAACTGCGGCAGGATATTATCATCCCAACCCAGATGGTCATTTGGACAGCAACAAATGGTCCAGTGAGCAAGTCCCACAGAGATTAAAATATTAGGCATGCATTTACAAATCTCTCCTGGCACAAAAACAAAAATGAAATTAAGGAGATTCGCCATGCGAGAACAATGAGCAGTTGACTAATGGCTCGCTGGCTGACTTCATCACTGCCCAGGTAGCTCGTAGGCCAGAATGAATGGAGTGTTCGCATGCTAATGCAGCTGCTCGAATCCAGAGCCTACACACACACACACACACACACACACACACACACAGAGGCAAGGGATCAACCTTGTGGTGACATTAAAGTCTGCTCGCTGCAGCCGCATGCAGAGATGATATCATCCTGTCCTAAGATGTTCTGTGCCCCCCCCCGCCTCGTGCCCATGCTGTGCGTCCGTCTCGCTATGCGTTTGTGTACGCTAACTCGTTTCTAACGTAAACATCTTGTTAGGACCTGAATCCTCTGAAGTCCTGCACAAAGTTTAGGGGCTAAGATGTGAATTGGGAGGGAGTTAGATGAGGTGAGTTGGTAAATCTACACTGAATCACGCTCGCTTGTACAGTATGTATCCGCCTCTGAAAGATGGACGATTGTTTCATTTAGATCCATTAATAATCTGTGAAAATGTTGAAAAGGCTCGAGCTCACAGCGTGGAAGGAGAAAAACTAATATTCAATGGTTCTTCCAGGACCCATTAAGCATTCTGCCACCAAGTGCGCTGACGACCCGTCCAGTTGTTTTGGGTTGCGAACAGACAATCAAACGCAAACATAACCTACCTGACGGTCTAAATAAGAAACGCTGCACAAACCTGTGCAGACGTGCTCTTGTTTCAGCCTGTGCAGTTGAGTGTGAATGATGAGGTAGATGCACAGTTATGGATTGCTTTGGCACATTTTCACTCACCCCTGCGTCTGTGATGGTAAATGTGTTTCCTCTGACACCTCTCCACTCCCTCTCTCCCTCTCTCTCTTTCATCAGGAGGTGATGCAGATGGAGCGGCAGCTCGGGGGTCGGCTGATTGACGAGCCTCACATCCTCCTCTTCAAAGACAGCTACCACAACCTGCGCTTGTCCATCCACGACATGCCCCAGGCGCACTGGAGGAGCAAGCTGCTAGCCGGCTACCAGGTGCGCTGGGTGGCCGTGGGTGGCCGCGGGGGCAGGGGAGTCACTGCGGATCAGAGCAGGAGCAGGGAGATGTTACACAAAGTGCCTGGCTGTATTCGTCCAATTTGAGCATCAGCTGTTACACGGGTCTTCTTTGTGTACGCAATTTATAACGCATGCTGTCTCTTGTTATTCTAAATTGGCCGTTCAGAGAAATTAAAGAAGAATGGAGAACGTGTTGGCAAGAGTGATACGACTAAGTAATCAATAGTTTTTTAGTTTTCGTGTGCCACTTCAGACACTGAAGTCAGTACATTTAAAGGTAATACACTGTGCACATAGAATATTTCACTATACTGGTTGAGGGTGCTGCTTCCTTGGCCAAATTTCACAGCTACCGAATGTAAAGGTCTTTGCTTCATCTGAGATTTTCACAGGTTTTCCGTGAACACGACCTTTCATCGTGTCAATGCTCTCTGCACGGCAACGACCGAAACTGTTTTTCGTCATTTAACGTTTGATTTGCTGCATTTTTCGCATCTGCCGAAGGCTGTTTGGGATCAATTGGCCCAAAGGATTTTCTTTTCTTCTTTTTAATGTGAGATCTTAGTGCTGGGAGCATATCAAACACAAAAAGACTTGAGAGCAATCGGGATAATTTCGCAGCTCCTTGATCAGAAGATGGAATTCTCCTTGTTCCTGACAGCTTGTCAGGGCCCAACGGACCCAATGTTTTCGTTTTGTTTTTCAAGAAAGGAGAGAACCAAAAAAAATCACCCTTACTGCTGCGCTCCATATCATCTCCCACTGCAAACTTTTGGTAAAAATCGATGTAGAACAAATAATAGTAATATAAAATGCATCGGACTCAGCGTGCAGAGATTGTGAGGCCGGCTATTTTTATTGTTTGACCGACCCAAAAAACGCCTATAAAACATGGACTTGGTTTGCAAAGACGCTGGGTTGCTGGTGACCTTGTGCAGATGAGAAGTGTCTCTTATTTTGCACTAAACTTTCGGCCCATTCTCCGTGCACCAGCTGGGTACGACAGCATACTTATTATGCACTGCATGTTACCACAATTGTGTAACCGTCCTGTTGTCTCTCTGGAAAGTTGTTTCCATTTTAGTTGGTCCAGAGTTTTAATTAGGTTTGTTTTGGTTTGGCTTCAGCTGATCACACAAAGGAGTCTTTTTCAGTCTGTTACTGCAATACTCCTCCGTCCAATAACCTTTCTCTGTTTGGCACTGTGTGCAACTTGAAGTCATTTGTTAGCGTTGGGGACCTTTTGTGTGTGTGTGTGTGTGTGTGTGTGTGTGTCCCTGTGCATTGTGTGCATGTTCTTGGCCACCTATGCCTGCACTGGAGGTGTACACATGTGCATATATATCGAGTAGCTGGTGTGTGTGTGTGTGTGTGTGTGTGTGTGTGCACTAACCCAGAGCCGCGAGCTGATTGATTAGCCGAGCTGCCTGCTCTCTCAATGCGAGCACAGATGAAATATAGAGCAGTATGTAAATATCTGGAACTTCACAACCTGAATCCTGGAACCTGTCCTGCACCCCCCCCCCACACACACACACACACACACACCTGCGAGGTCCACCGCACTGCAGCCAGGCAACGGAGACACAAGAGCTGCTCAAAGAGGACTAGAAAACGCTCTGGCTGTAACTATGTAAGCACTGAGCACCAGGTCCCCGAAGAGCACGCGCCGGCTGTGCCAAGCAAGCAGTGGCAGCAACAATGCACCCAGAACAGAGGCTTATTACTCTGGACTGTGCCTGTTCATTTGGAAGTGTTATTCCCCTCTCAGCAGTGCGGTCAGAAAAGGCCTTTAGTCTCCCCGGGGTCCCATGAAGACGTTTGCACCCAGCTCCCTCTGCTGCAAGCAGGCCTGGGTAACAGTGCCCCCCTTCGGTCGGCAGGGGGAACTGCAGCCCCACGGTCTCAAACTGAGTTCTTGTCAGCCGTTAAACCAAGGGTGAAGCGAGGAGTTAGTGTGCTCTGTGTTTTTTTCTACCTGTCTGCTTCTCTTGAGAAATGCAAACAAGACATGAATATAGAGCAACAGAGAGAGAGAGAGAGAGAGGCCGGAAGGAGGGTAGTCCTGTACAGTGGGATGCTTACATGTAAAGTAGGGGAGTGATGATTCAGCTTGTAAAATACTCACCTCATTTGTAGCTGTGCAGAAACGGAAGAAGAAAAGCCTGAAACTGCAGAGAGGCTGAATCCACTGAAACATATCCAGGAGAAAACAATACATACATATATATATATATATATATATGTGTCAGACATATATTGCTGACAAGGTGCACAGCTGTTGACACCCTTCACAGCAACTTTGACAATAACAATCATTGCACTTGAACTTCCCTAAGTGATTTCAGTCTGCTGGATATAGTTAGCTGCTTCTCGCCTAACGATGACAGTGCACGTCAGCGTAATTAATGAGCTCGGTGTGTTGTAGGCAGGCGGTGCTGTTAAAGCCGCGTTGCAGACAAGCACTTCTGACTGTGCCGCTGATTCACCGTGTGTGTGTTTGTGTGCGCGCCCCCATCTCGTCTGCAGGAGATCCCGTTCTACCACATCTGGAACGGGTCCCAGCGGTACCTGCACTGCACGTTCACTCTGGAGCGGCTCAGCCTCGGCACCTGCGAGCTCACCTGCCAGCTGTGCGTGTGGCAGGTGGAGGGGGAGGGGCAGAGCTTCAGCCTCGACTTCAACATCACCAAGGTAATTCTCGGCATAAGCGCCCAAGCTGCAGTTGATTAGTCAGACGCCACTACTCAGCGTTTTCACATCTGCATAAAATGAACTGAAACCAAGGAAGGAAAACAAAGTTTCTGTGTTTGCTGCTCCCCTGACAGGACACCCGAGCTGTGGACTCTGAGTTTCTGCTGATGGACAGTAACGCCACGGCTCTGGCAGGACCCAGCGCGTTTCAGATCCCGTACCTCATCAGGCAGAAGATCTGCAGCAGCCTGGATGCCCCCTGTCCCAACGGAGCCGACTGGAGAATGCTAGCACAAAGACTCAAGCTGGAGAGGTAAACAGCAACCGGACAGCAGCAGTGAGGCTGCACAGGCTGCACCGCAGAATTCACACTGATAGGCTGAGAAGACCAGTCAGAACAGAATGAGCTAGACCGGTGAATGGTCTGTATTTATACTTTTCTAGTCTCGATGACCTCTCAGAGCACTTTGCATGACTGTTTCTGTCATCCAGTGCATCTGTATGCAGCCGTTTCTCTCTTTTCCCAAAGTGGTCACAGAGTTTGTTCACAGTGAAATGATTGCACCAAATTAAACGCCGCACTCCCTCCGCCCCACTGCAGTACAAAGAACAAACAGATATGTGTTCCACGCTCATTCAGGCCGACACACACACACACACACACACACACTTCTGGAAATAGTCGATAAACACAGAACGCGATCACACCGGTTGGGAAGGGTCTCGATAACTGAGGCCAACATTCAGTGAAACTCCAGCCAATTTAAGGACTCAGGATAAGTGCAACACGGCCACAGTGGAGCGTTTCTCCTAAAGTTCAGGTAAACAAGGTTCCGCCTTGACAAACTAATCCTTCGACACAGCTAACGTTATAGGATTAATGTGGACTAGATGGATACAGCCATCATTTCCATAAGAAAACATGACCCCCCCCCCCCCCCCCCCCCCCCCCCCCCCCCCCACACACACACACACACTCTCTCTCTTCAGGTAAGCAGCTTAGACTCTGCTTCTAAACTTGTACCTGCTGCATTCTGCTTAACAGCTGTAATTGGAAAGGTGGCGAGCGAGCTGCCCATCAGCAGATGAAGCAGCGTTGGATCCGTGCCGACCTCAGTAACTGTACTTTATCACTGCGGCACCTAAAACAGACTGCCGCCGCGCAGTGATCCTCTGTCCTCCAATTTAATTTCTACATTGTAATGGAATCAAATAGCCGCACTTAATTTGTCCAATCAACTTTATTTACCCAAATTAATCACAAATTGAATTGATGCACTGTGGGTTTAATTAGCAATTGTTTTGCTCAACATAATCAATTCTCATTCAGGCCTCGGGAAGAAACAACTGCTTTGTTGTTTGATCCGTCCTTAACAACATGTTCTTTGTTTTCTTCCGAGATGGCAGCGGCTGCCTGGCTCTCTGTCACGCCGCATTTCTCACTTTGTTTCCGTGTGGGTAAAGTGTCCAGGCCGAGCGGAACGGGACCAATCAATAAAACTTAAAAACGCCAAGAACCTTTTATTTGATCTTTTTCCCCAAAGATGGGCCGCCGCGCCAGATAAGCTCGTGTTTCACACAGCGAGGTGAATAAGCAGGGCTGACACGTCAGGACGCTAAGCTCTGTCTTTTTTTATCAGAATAATGACACAGAGCTTCATTCCCCGACAGTTTTTTTTTCGACCAACACTTCCCTTTGTTGTGCTCTCCCGACGCAAAGGGAAAGGGCCGTGTGCGTGCGTGCGTGTGCGCGTGCTATGAAATCCAATTGACTCAAAAATAGCAGCGCGACACTGCGCTCCC
Organism: Pseudorhombus dupliciocellatus; assembly: GCA_016785235.1. NCBI lineage: Eukaryota > Metazoa > Chordata > Actinopteri > Pleuronectiformes > Paralichthyidae > Pseudorhombus > Pseudorhombus dupliciocellatus. Next base: position 155,322 of record JAFBJW010000129.1, on the reverse strand, counting down.
TGCTTGTGCACTGGTAGGCAGTCACATGTTCAGAGCCATCACAGAACGCTCCACTTGGCAGACAGGAGATGTGAGGAAGTAATGGACTCTGTCTGACCTCTGTCAAGGTGAAAGGAACTTGTTGGGGTCTTTGGATTTCCTGCCTCACCTCCTGCCTCCCTCCCTCTCGCCCGCCCGAGCACCACAGCCCTACGTGCCCTCAGTTTACACCGCTTTTCTTTTTTTTTTAACTTCTTTCCTGTGTCATGTGTGCTCAACATAACAGTTAAGGCCCCAGACATTTGAAGAACAGCAAAAGGCCATTAAATCAAACAAGCATCTTCGGGTGCCGCGGAGATTAGCTCCCACTCAACATCAAATATACAGCCGGCTGGGGCCACTGCTTTGTTGTCATTGATTGGGTTTGATCGTAAAGGTTCCTGCTCCTAAAATGGAAAAGGTCACTTCCGACTTCACTGTGAAAATCCGTATAGGATTCACTATATGGGATTTAAGGGCAATTTCGACATCAAATGAAGAGGAATGAGGCTTATGGTGTTAAAGCTTCAAATGAAAATGGCCAGAGATTCGGTATTTGATGGCTGTTTGAAGAGCCAGACGCTGAGCGCTTTTACCTTTCATCATTTTTTTACTTAGTGTTCCACCCCGGCATATCAGGACGTGGCTGTAAAACACAATAAAACTTGACATTGACAGAGTTACAAGAAGCGGCGGCAAAATAAAGCAGCAACTGAAGAGGTCCTCCTAAAGCTCGGCTGCTGGAGAGAAAATGTGCGACTTGATAGGCTGTGCCCTCACTGTTATTTCTGTCCTCTCCTCTCTGCAGACACATGAGTTTCTTTGCATCCAAAGCGAGCCCAACCTCTGTGATCCTGGACCTGTGGGAGGCGCAACATTTCCACAGCGGCAACATCAACCAGCTGGCCGCGGTCATGGCTGACATTGGCAAACAGGAGGCCATGATATTCCTGGTCTCTGATGGCGAGTGCTAACCCAGAAAACAGAGACGGACTGGTGCAGAGAGAGGGGAAAAAAAAAAAAAAAAAAAAAAGTACACGACACAACAAATCCCGCCCAGACCCCCAAACCCCTCCCACTCGGCGCACGATTACAGCAGTCCCTCGTCTTAGAAGTTAGTTTGTGATAGATCCACTCTTGACCAAATGAGGGGAAAGGTAGAGCAGCGGTGCGTTGGGAAATGTATTCATGAGCTCAGAAAATACACTCTTTATTTTGCCCCATCAAAGGTCCAAATGAAGTTCGTCCCAGCCCTGCTTCTACTGTAGAGATCACATTAAATTGACGCCATGCCTTTTTACACAAACGGGCCGTTTAAGGCTAACAAAGGAGCAATATGCAAACATAATGCTACGACTAATGTCCAACAGTGCAAATGCAGCCAGTCACCTGAAGTTAGGTCGACACGGGGGGCGTGACGAGGAGGTGTCAGTCATTTCAGGTTCAAGAGGCGACATATGCAACTGGCAGGTTCGTCACGTGACATCACACGCTGGGCGCTAACACACTGTACAGATGTTTTTTTTAACACTCACACAGACGGCTTGTAGCACATCCTGGTCTTGCAGGTTTAAAGCAGATTGTACGTCAAAGCCCCAAAACCTGTCTCATCTTGTTTGTGCGTGTTTTTTTTTTTTTTTCCTTTTCTTAGTCCAGCCGGTATCACTACTGTGAATATAACATCTTGACATCTTGATTTAGCGAGACGCTTCGCAGCCTTCCTGCACTCTAAATCGATATATATGTGGGGTTCTGGTTCTTTTGAACTTCTTAAAGGGAGAGTGAGAAATATCTTCACTGAAGTCATATCTCAGAAGCCATTTCTATTTAGAGCCCGGGATCTTTGATCCGTCCACTCTCATTTGAAGTCTTTCCCAAGCCTTTTGTTTTCTCTAAAATTCCACCGCTGATGAAGGAGCCATAGGGCCAGAAGGTGTTCCAGCTGCACATACATATATGTATACGTGAGCACTAATGTCCTTAAACTCATTTTCAAAATGACATTTTCCCCTTGATTGCATTCATTCTGAGATGTTTAAAAAACTTGGCCACAAGGGTTATTATCCCCCATGAATAACACAGAGAGCACTTTCCCACAGAAAATCTGCCAGCAAATTCTTCAAAAATGGTCACCAGATTACTCATGTGGAAAGACTGATTGTGCAGCTTTGTTTTGATTATGCATAAAGTAAATAGTATTAGAGAAACGCCTGTCTCTCTGAGAAGGTTCAGACTGCTTTATTCGCACTGTCACGCCTCTGCTCACAATAGATTTGCTTTGAACGTGAGTTCTTTTTATCGTCATTTATATCCAGGGTGACAAAGAATTAAAAAAAAAATAAATAAAAAAAAAAATCAGTTTAGTCTCACTGCAAACCATAAACTGCAACTACACATAAGATGATTTTTCTATATTTTGCTTCTTTGCATTGATGTTCACAGTGTTGGGTTAATGACTCTGTCAAGTCAGTCTTTGCATCCAGAATATCTTTGCGCTCCAGTGGTTCAGTAATTACTTTGAAAAAAAAAAAGGAAAAAGGCAAGAGCAATCCCAAACTAGCCATAGTTTCTCCGTCTGCCTCAGGGTTGCATGTGAAGTTGTGTGTTCAAAGTTGTAAAGAGAGCCCCCCCCCCCTTCATTAACCCATTTTTTTAAAGAGACCCCCCCCCCCCCCCCCCCTTCATTAACCCCCCCACAGTTAGCACCGCCCATCATCCCACCAGCTCCTGTGGCTTCAACCTTTAACACTGACCTGGAGCCTCTTTTATGATTGTCAGATATCTGGAATGTACATTTCTGTTTCCCTTCGGCGGAGCGCGTCTGTTTCCCACTTTTAGAAGATCCCCGTTTTGTTTTTATACAACATCACTTGCACCTGCTCAGTCCTTAAGCCTTTCTTTTTAATCACATCAGACACGCCTCTTCTCGACCTCGAGAAACCATGCGATACTTTTTTTTTTTTTTTATTATTTCTAGTAGTAAAACCTTCGAGCCCCTTTCCGATAGAGTTGTGATACCACCTTAATAAATGAATCTTTTCATGTTGAAATGGATCATCGTTGCGTGTAATATGTAAATACTTTTTCTATACCAGCCGTGTGCTGTCACTTTGCATACTGTATATCAGCAGAATTGGTAACCAAAGTTTTCTGAGTATCGTTTGAGGCCGCTACATCCTCACATTGTATCCATTCAGATATCGTTTCAGCGTCGTTTTACCTGCAGCTAGCGTAGAACAAGTCACAGTTGCCGTCTCTTCTGAAACTAGTCATTACGAGTCATGACTTTTATCTACTTTAATCGCTTTTGTCTTGAGGCAAAATTGATGCTGTGTGTTCAACAGTGATATTTGTCCGTTCATTTGACCACTTTGTAAAGAAATGTAAATTATATTTTAATATAAAGCCAAAAAAAAAAGACACTTAACTGGCGCAGCATTTGTCAAGTCCAAACCGTGACGTGTTTGCCTATATACTGTTCTTTGGCGATCTAGCAGTGAAGACTTTTTGCAGTGTTAAGGGTTTTAGAGACTGTTTTACAGGAGTTTCTATACACGTTCTGTTCGTCCTTACATTGCATTCGTCTATTTTTAATGGTTTCTCTGAAGTGAGAGTGAGCATTCACGGACCAGGTGGAAACGGCACCTCGCGCTGCTGCGGTGGCTGTGGGGAGGGAGGGAGAATCAGTTTCTCGGACACCGACAGGCCAGTGTTGACACAGCATGTTTGGATGAGCCATGGCGGTTGTACAGTGACTGCGTGTGAATTTTATCACCCCTGTCCTCGGCTTGGATGTGATGTCTAAGCACATTTTCAGTAATGTAATTCACCAGCCACCGGGACATTCTGCATTCATCTTCACGTCTGAGTTCGCGGACAAATCTGCAATTACTGTGCGTGTTTGTTCTCTTCATGATGAAACCTGGGTCTGAGAGTTCTGTAAAACACATGGTGCGTTCGAGGCTTCATCATTTCACCCGAGTAACAACATCTCTCAACTGTACTTTTAGCATCACAGTGTCAAGACCGCGCGTGCGTGTGTGTGTGTGTGTGTGTGTGTGTGTGTGTGCATACCTCACTCTGACTGAGCTGTTTTCTTTTTCGGACTAAAACATTAGACGTCTGTGTTTGTGAATGTTTTTTTCATTAAGTTCTTTGATTCAATGTTTCCTTGCCTTTCTGCAAGTCAAAAATGCTGTATTTATTACATGCCACAGCGCTTATGCAATTGTATAATCCTTTTATCTTTTTTTTAATTTGGTTTTCATTATGTGTTGTTTTTTTTTTAACCTCTTGTGTTCCTTATCGTCAGTGTAAATTGTTGTCAAGACTTTTGTGGCAAAGAAAAACTTCTGCTAAGGGAGATTTTCTGTACTTTTTTGGACAATGATATGGATTTGTGGGTAGAATTTTGGAAATTCGTTTCTAAGTGCTTTCAAGTATTTACTTGGCCTTATGTATATATATATCTATCTATGACATTTCAGAAAGGTATGTATAGTAATTCAACCTGAAATTGTTGTAAATAAATTATATATTGTTAAATTAAGGACTGGACCTTTTGTTTGGAAAATGAAACGCAGTCTTAATTTGAATTTCAACACTGTGTAGGAGAAATAATGTCCATTCTAAAACAATTCTCATTTCCATTACATTGATATACTCGTATCATTTTAACATAATGAAGTAAAACTATGTTGTAGTTCAAAATCTACTCCCATATATTAGATTATCTGTCCATGTTTTCCGCCCAGCCCTGACATCAGGAGCCACAGAGCTGCGTATCCGTCCCATAGACATGAGAAACAAGGAGATCTTTAAATCTCATTTGTAATATTAGAACAGACATTTAGAAACAGAAACATGTGATTTGAAAGGAGAAGCTGCACTTTTTACTCACAAGAATGCTGCCGTTGTTTCGGAGCAGGTGTTAGAAGCAGAAAACACTGGTCGACGATGGTTTCAGCTAAAACACACTTCCACCTATACAGTGCTCTGCACATGGGCACACTAAACAATTTTATTTGAAACTACAAAACAACAACACTTAAATGGCCATTCTGAAGCAATGTAAATACATTTTCAACTTTAGCTTGAAAGGATGCAAAGTAAGAATCACAATGTCACAGAAACATGATGGATAAACACCATTTCTCTCCTTATATTAAAATGTCTTATAAGAGATTTGAAAGCGTCTCGCCGCCTTAACAGATTGAAATTTAAAATACAATATCAGCCCCCCCCTCCTCCATCGCCCACACAGATCAATTAGGGATTATTACACGACTCAAATTAAATCTACAACCTGCAGTACGTGCTCTGATTAGCCGGGGCTGAAGTGATAGGTTCAGCCGTTAGTGCTATTGTGAAGAGGTCCAGTCGAGCAGAAATGGGACACCCCCTCTGTTCTGCTCCGCTGGACCCCCATTATGATAATAGGCACAGTGGTGAGAGTCAGTGAGTGGGCCAGGGTCCTGAACGGGTCCGCCACTTCTCCACACTTAGCAGTGATGGGTCATTACTGCGATATTTGAAATCATTAGACGTTCAACGGCTCCTTCGACTCAGAAGACGCTGACGTGATCTTACTCCTGAACAAGACTGGACGCAGCGAGAAACTCTCCGTGAACTGCAGCTGCACTTTCCCGAGTTCAGCTTTATACGCTGGCTTTGATGTCAACAGGTTAGCGACATGATATGAGCTAATGCCTTTACTAGTTGCAGTGCTCAGGACTTGGCATTACAGGCAGGTACATTGGAAGTGCCTTGTGAATGTAACAGTAAGTGGAGCCGGAGCTCAAATATAGAAACAAAGACGGCGGGACAGAGACATAGACTTTAACAAGGTGGGGATGGTGCTGGACAAGAGAAGATGTAGAGTGAGAGTGAGCACGCCAGAGGCTGGAGAGGGGTAAAGAGGGGAGAGGAGTAAGAGAGCGAGAGAGAGAGAGAGAGAAAGAGAAGTGTTCCTTCCTCTGGAGACGAAGCCCGATCTCTCACACTGGAGCGAAAGCATGGCCTTTGCACAGGGGCTTATCCTTCTTCGAGTAGAACGTCTTCCCCTCCAGGTTGATTTGGCAGAGCTTTAAAAAGATGAAAGAAGACAGACACAAGGACGGACAGATTTGAAAACCAGGGCAGAGCAGATATCAGACCTCAGCGTTGTCCATGTGAATGTCCTGAGTGTTCAGCAGCCACATGCTATTTACCTGACAGCACTGGCTTTCACAAAGAATGAGACAGATGGAGAAGGTGATGGAGTGATAGAGTGCAGGTGACAGAGAAAGACAGAGGGGGGGGGGGGGGGGGGGGTCCAGAGATGGAGACAGGTTTTCAGGTGGTACTGTGCTGGGTGAGATGGGGGGGGGGGGGGGCAAAGAGAGAGGCCCACAGGGAGCTGTATCAATCAAAATGACTTACAGCACAGACGAAGCACGTATCGTGCCAGCTGTAGCCCAAGGCCTCCAGAAAACGATCCCCGGCATCAATCTTAAAGTCACAGCCGTGGCATTTGGTGCCAAACATCTTCTCATAGTCTGGACACAGAAAGGAGGACAGGTTCCTGAGCAGTGAGCAATCAGAGGGAATTCCACCGAAACCTGCTTTTATCATCCTTGAGAATGTGGTCAAACATCGCCCATGACCTCGCAGCATCACCGAACACCCGCCACATGTTCTGAAGCACCGAGTGCAAAACGGGTTTCCTCCTCTTTCATCTTTAGAAGATCTTCAGGATCTCGGAAGTTGACATGCAAGCACAGTCTAAGAGGACTAAAATGGCCGCTCTCATTGGGGATGGCCCGTCTCTGGCTCCTCTCTCTCCTCATTGGCCGCTCGATGTTTGCCTTATTCTGCCCACCTACTGTACACGAGTGCCTTTACAGAGTGGAGGGGTGGGATTAGGACGAAGGGGGGAAATTGCTCCAGATACTTAACTGGATTCGCGAGGCTCTTTCATTACAGGGTCTCTCGGGGAAAGTGTCAGGTTATAATGCAGCTTCTCAACAGCGAGTGGGTGAGAGGCACACAATCCCCCGAAAGATGCTGAGGCAGCAGAATGTTTATCAGAGCTACAGGCATTAGTCAGAGTGTGAGCACTCTGCAATTCTGGCGTCGCCTCTGATAAAGCAGCAAACCGCGCCAGGGCCTCAGAAGTGAGTGAGAAGCGTGGCGCCTCGCTAAATCATTTACAGCATAATAGAAGAGCGCACGCCATTCATAAAATCCAATAGAGAGATGTATGAAGTAAACTGGAGCTAAATAGATTACAGCAGATGAAAACATCACACTTCATGATTGACTGCGGCGCAGGCACAGAGATTCACGATGTCGGCCTGTGACAGAGCGCAGGAATAATACTGACGTGCTGTTTGTTTTACAAATAGTTTGATGGAACAAAATGACAATGACTGCGACAGACCTGGAGAACCTGCAGCAGGGTTGATGCTTTTTCGCTCTTTTTAAGAAACAACGCCACGTCAGAGGGGTTCTGCAGGGTGCGAGCTTTTAAAAAAAGTTTAATCACAAATGCCCTTAATGCTGTGCGGTAGGTTGTCAGCTCCTGAAGGATGATCTTTGAGCAGTTTCTGACTATAAAACCACAACTTGAATGTATTTTTCCATTCAACCTGCCGTTTCCATGAGCATCACTGTTCTACTGTTGCTAACCACAGAGCTTTTAAATACAGAATATGTTCTGTATGTGAATATGTTTCCTTTTATTTGAGCCAGTGGAGTTTCACCATGACGACGCCTTCATTTCTTTGATTAAGCCTCAAGAATGTGCGACAGAAAACCTTTGTGTTATTTGATTCTACGAGCGAGAGACCTTGAGCGGGAAAAAAAAAGAAAAACTAAACATTCAGAAACGACGCTTGCAAGATTATTGTTTTCAATAAATACTGATTATTACTACTATAACATCCTTTACCTTATTGCTGCTGCTCATGTATCGTTCGTGGCGACAGTTTGCAGGAGATTGGTTTGACTGGGAAGAGCAGACTGAAAACATGTTTATCGAGCTAAATTAACTTTAGACGCACATCGCACCTCAGGCTCGACGCATCACCGTGAGACAAGTCGTGTTTCTGTGTCCTTGCAACACGACAGTCAACCACTCCCGCAAACCGACCCATTTTCTTTTAGCCTGCTTTTCTATCCTTTGTTTTGCACTTATTCCAGTTATTACACGAGAAGATGTGTCGTTTTTATTCCGGCAGCTCAGTGCCTCACCTCTCTCACAGTAGGGTTCGCCCTCCTCCATGTAAAAGGCCTGGTTCCTGATGGGAGTCTTGCAGGCTGCACACTTGAAACACTGAACATGGTAGGTCATCTTCAGGGCATGCATGATTTCCTGAGGAGGAGGGGAAAAACATGTTGTACAGGAAAGTGAAGGCAGACAAATCACAGAGACCCTAAACTGAGCACATTCAAGTGTTCGACGTTTTATGGTTTGATGCCATAAAGCGGCTCTCACCCCAGTGATCTTCTTTTTGCACTTGGCACAGTTGGGAGCGTATCGATTATCGTGGCACTTGGTGCAGTACACGGACCCCCTCTCCTCAAAGAAGCCCCCCTCATCCAGGACGGCCTTGCACTGCGAACACGTGAATTCCTCCGGGTGCCAAGAACGTCCCAGCGCCACCAGGTACCGACCCCTGAAACACAACGACACACACTCACATTAACAATCAGTGTGACTTTTTAAAACAACAACACTCATCATTGATTGGATAGCCCTCCCTCTCTCTCTCAGTAAAGAGACGCACACTGGGCTTCATTTATCTGTATGGCTCATATATCTTTATCTTTAATAAAATACAGAGCAATCTAAAGCGCAGCTCTTTTTTAAACCATGTGGAAATTAACTTTTAAACTTAAATTAATCGAATCATTTGTTGGAAACATTCAAAATGTTATGTCATCCTCTCCTCTAGTACAGATCTGTGCCCTCAGCCGTATGGTAAATGTGTTCCCGAGTTAAAAAACAACAAACATCAGCTCCAATCAGGGCAACGTATCTAACAACGCACAACAAGGTGCAACACTCCATTTGTGACTGAGATGAGAACCCTTTTTTAAATTCTGCGGAGTTTGTGCCTTCCTCTGTTGGAAAATAAATCTTGTCTGTTCGTAACAGTGACCAGAATAAGAACTAAGATTCCTGTATTATCTGTGAAAAGTGTGAAATGAGATTTAAATGATTTAAAAGCCAGCATAATGCTCGTCTCCTGCGATAACGAGACGTCTCCTAGCCGTTAATTACACTGACTCACTCAATTTTCTGCAGACACACAGTCTGTCACTGTTCATATTAACTGTCCTCGCTGATGTGTCATTTCTCTAACAGAACTTTGCAATGAGCAAACACTGATTGGACTTCATTCCCCAAAACGAACGACCACTCAAACTGTCAGCGGCGATACGTCTGCGTCACCCCACCTGATGATTTTGTTGCAGGCCCCGCACACCGGGGTCCTCCCGCCGTCCTCGGGGCCCTGCTGCGCCGCCTGCAGGATGGAGCTGCGGCTCTGCATGGGTGTGGGCTGGGCCGGCTGCTGGTGCTGGGTTATGATGGTGCTGGTCTTGTCGGGACGAAATCTGTCTGCGAAATTACTGTCCGTGACCCAGGGTGGCCGACAGGAGGGACCTGAGCTGCGCGCCGCTGCAGCTGTGGTCTTGGAGCCTGGGCCAGAGGAACGCGCGGTGATTTGTTTTGGAATTAGGACACGGAGGAGAAAAAAAAGAAACTTGGCTGCGACTTGGAATAATTTCACAAAAGGAAGGTGGCTGTTGATGTAATATGCATGATGTCTGCTGTGACGGGTCTGCCTGTCATGTCACTGCTGCCGATGCTCATGCATTGACACTTAATAAGAATCCATTAACACGACTTGTGCTGGGGATCTTTTTATGCATCAGCAGGAGCAGGAACTCACCATCTGGTTTATCTGCTGCCTGGGCCTTGGCAGGTGAAGGAGTTGGCACAAGGCTGTGGGGAGAAAATGGCTAATTAGAAAACGGTACACATCTCACTCTCTTTCTCACCCCCCCCCCCCCCCCCCCCCCCCCCCCCCACCCCCCCCTCTTTTTCCCCCCCCCCCCCCCCCCTGTAACCATGGATACCGCTCTATGCATTAACATGGTGTTGGATGTCAGCAGCCATGGCTGTGTCTGTTATGTTGTGCCACAGAAAATGCTTTGTGTGAACAATTAAAGGCGACATCCTCGCTGCTATTAACCAGTAGAGCCGGATATGGGTTTGTGTGAGTCACTGCTGACACTAATATTACGGAGTAAAACATGTCAGGCTCATCAGCACAGTGTATTTAATTGGCAAATACTTAGTAGAGCACATACCTAAGTGCTAACAGTCCCCTTGAATTCAATAAAGCCAGCAGCAATTATACATGAGCCATTAATAATTAGCTGAGAAAGCTGTGAAACAGGCTTTTTTTAAGAGAGCCTCTCAACGTGTAAGAAAGTGAAAAGAAAATGTAATGGGTGCGTTTAAAATTGAGGCAAGAAATGTTACAGTTGAACCTTTATTGTGAATGATCTTATAGAAATTAAACAAAAGAAACCAACTGTGTAGAACCTGAACATCATTTGATCTTCGAATGAAAACATGAATGGAAATCTTCTCTTTAACTTTCAATGTCTTTTACCATGTGAAAGAAAATGCTTTCATAACATCATTATTTAAGAAAATACACTGCAATGGATAATTTCTAAAGAAAGCATGGACTAGTTGTCAGTGAAGTCCATTTTATATGCTAATACACGTCTGAAACTGAACAGAAGAATCGACATCTCACTCAAAAAAAGGAACCTGCAGCTCGTCTGCGATTGATTGACGTCACTCACAGGCAAAGTTAGGAAAGGCAGAGTTGAAGAGTTTCACTTAAACCCTTCATGTGCAAAGTGTAGCAATAAAGACTTGCTCCTACATTTAAAAGTCGTGTTACCCGCAGCAACCGTCACCATATTCAGAAATTCTTCAAACCCTGACTGAGATTGAAAAACAACTTCTGAGCCAAGTCAGCGAGCTCTGGAGGCGTCTCATCTTGGGAAAAAAAAATATAACAGTGCCTTAGGCATCCATCATGTTTACATCATCAACTGTGCCATCTACAATACACTAATGAAAGATGATGAAATCACTCCTCATTTGCAAAGGAAGAGAAGGGAGCGTCCTTGTTCTACGGTGCCGCCTGTATCTGGTTAAATCTGCCTATCAATTAGAGCACAAACAGCAAACAGTAAAAAGTTACAGAGGGAGGAGAAGTTACAGAAACACAGCTGGGAGGAATCCAAGCAAACGATCACTGCTGCTTTCCGAACGGCGCATTCTGAATAATAAAAGGGCCGTAAATCCCCCTGCAACAACAAGGAGGAAACAATGCAGGGCCGGTGATGGAGAGACCAAGTTCAATCTTTCTATTAAAGGCAGGTAAGGCCCCCCCATTAAAGAGGGATTTCACAGAGAAGGAAACAAAAGGCCACTGGGTGAGAGGGATCTCAGGGCAAACAAAGCACAGGACAGACCTGTTACAGCCTGGCTGACTCGCAGAGCCCAGGTCAGCTGTCCTCCACCCACCTCCCACCTAACAACATAACATCCTGGTCAACACCGTGTCCGCTGTCCCCCCCGCCCCCGCCCCCGCCGTCGCTGCCCTACATCACAGCACGGCTGGTGGCGCCGACAGCTCACGCACCTCTGAGACGTGTGTTTGGCTGCATCTCACTGTGCTGGAGGTTGCAGGTGCAAATTGGAGAACATCCTCTACAGCTGCTTATCCCCACCCAGAGCAGCCGGGATCATGTTTCCTTGACATTTTCCCCACTTTCAACATCCTCCTCCTCCTCCGTGCGCTCAGCCTTGCAGGTGCACAATTCCTGCATCACAGACGTTCCAGACAGCACCCCATGGAACATTTCCTTGACATTTGCTGTTCACCCTTTACACCTCTGATTTCAGATTCCCCCATGTGTTGGCGTTTTCTCATTTTTTCCCCTTTTCGGGGCTTCCTCCCCTGTGGGACGCATCAAACTGAGCGATGAAGAAAGCACAGGAGTTTGTTGGCGGCTCAGCAGTTGGCAGAAAACGGGGATGCAGTTTTGATTTCAGGTGGAGCAAGAAGCCTCTGACATGTGTCACCCGCCACAGTAAGACGGCGACGATGATGCAAACAGGAGCCCGACTGTGACAACTGGAGGAAAATGTCAGACAATGATGCCACGTGTCCTGGAGCGCAGAGAGCCTGTATGCTACCGACCGCCCAGGTTTTTAATTAACAAGCTCTGCCTGTCATTCACTGTTGCTTGTTGTTTACGAGACACATTACCTGAAGAAAACAGGAGCAGCAGACTGTTTCTTTGTTACGTGCTCTCTTGTTCAACTTTGTTTCCCATCATCAAAATGTTGGAAATGAGTTTTACTCCGCATGTGCTAATGCTATCCTGCATTTACACAAAAACAACTGAATCCTGCAAATGTTGCCTAGGTGGGTTTTTATGTGATGGTTTCCCTCATTGACAGTTGCAAAGGAATAACATGAGCTGCTCCTGGCTTCCATTTTCAATACGCCTTTTTACCCTTTTTACATCTGTCTATTCTGAACAAGGACATGTTTTCTTGTACAGAATGTTTGGTAGAAAAGGCTGCTTAATTTTAAATACTTCATATTTACATCAAGGGGGTCCTCGCCATGTTGTTTTCCAGCTTCTTAGTTTTTACAGACACCTTTAGACAACTGGAGTCTACCACAGGTTTGGAATTAAATATTTACCAATTGGACTTTAATTTAAATTAAAACATCTATTCTGGTTTTGCTGCTTCACATGATGTGACATAACCTTTCTGGTTTACTCCCCTCGACTCACATTGTTTCTGTTGGTTCCAGGTTTTTTCTGCCAAGTTCCTGATCCAGTGTTTCCATCACAAACCATTAAGTTAAATCACCGTGTAACTAGGAAGCAGCCATTGTTTTTTTTCTCCTGGAAACCAGTGGCACTATTTGTATGGTGTCCACAGGGAAGGTTTTTGCATAGTTCACAGCTGCCATTTCATTTACAGTTTTATATCAAGGCAAGAATCTGACCATCAAAATGTTTTATGAGATCTCATCCATCAGATCTGGTTGTTTTCAATGTTTTGTGACAGTGGAGCTGTCTGACCCTGTTACTGCTCAGCTGAACTCTGAATATAAATTGTTGGTGTTTTTATTAGGCTTAAAATACTGTTTCCATATTTTATGTCAGACAAGTGCAACAGAATAAAGGCTGTATTTTCCCCGATGTGCACATTACGCACTTCATGGGTGTGTATTACTTCACGCGTGCGTGTGCTTATTTGTTGTTTTTATGCCCGACTACACAACAATTTTCTCTCAGAGGCAATGAAAACAGACCTTGAACCGTGATCTTTGAGAGGACAGGCCCATTAATTCAGAACTCCATGAATAGCAGTTTCTACATAATGATTTTTGCTCTGTACAACAGGTGAATAAGGAAAGTGTTGATACGCAGCCACGGAAAGAGCGTACAAGAGAAAAGAACAGGAATGAAAACACAGGAGAAAAGAACAGAGAAGCAAGAGGTTCGTTTTTCAGGAGTTTTTATATATATTTTTGATGACAGCAGGAAAGAAAGGTACAGATTTATCTCCCTTTTCTTCCTAATGGTTGGAGAAGTCTACAAGATGAGGGGATCAGAAATGAAAACTCTAAAAGATTAAGAACTCAATAAATGGAAGCAGGCAGAGAAAGAGAAAAAGAAAAAAGACAGAGAGAGAAAAGTGAGAGAGAGATCAAAAGAAGAATTAACAAACAGAAATGTGCTTCTCGCCGCTGAGACCCCCTTCCCACCTCCCCACTCGTTGTCTCCGAGTAACGCAGTGTGAAATGGAAAACAGGTCTGCAGACACAGTGGTCCGCAGTGTTGTCAACAATCATCAAGTCAGACATTCAGAGGGAGATCTTCCACTTAGGCTCAGTATGCAAGGTTCCACTTTGGGCTTTGTGATCTAGGCTACGTTTCTGGTATTTTTTTGCTTTGCTTATCGTTATTTCCCCAAACACCTTCTTTTTTTTTCCACCCCCATCCAAGTGGATGGTCAGCTATCTCCGTCGTCTTTGTCACATAGTCGTTTGCGGTGTGGCTATTGCTAGCAGGCTCTGGCCAGGCTCTGCATCCCATGGCGTCGGGCGTGTCGCTCAGGATTTGATATTGAGGGCACGAGCAGACCTGTCGTGGTGCCAATCTCTCAGACGGGCATAGCGGGGACTCTGAATCTCGGTGAGGAACTTTTCCCTGCCCCGAGCGACAGAGATAAGAAACGGAGATAGAGAGGAAGGAAATAGATTGTAGGGGAGAGGATGAATTGGGGGAAAAAAAGAAGCAGAGGGAGAGCAGAAAGTGGAATAAAGTGCACAACAAAGGTGAAATGGTATCAGAGGGACAGAGCAGGTGAAACAACTCAGAAGGGAAAAAAAGATAAGACAGGTTTGAAAAGTAAATAATAAGTGAATGTGAGGTGTAGTTAAACTTTTGCTTCTTGGCGAGAGATCCAGGGGAAGACTGACTAACAATTTAATATCCATTTAAAATGGGCCGGATTATCTGATTATATGTTCCGAGTCTTTATACTATGCTAACAAGCTGCTAACTTTGATCCTAATTTCATAAAGTTAAAATGTTTATATAAGTAAATCTCTTACATTTTAATGACACGTTTCACCTCATTATTACTTTTAAGTTTAAAGATATTTGCTCCTGAGCGGTGGTTGCGGTTAGAAACTCTTCCTTAGGAGTGGAGGAAAAAAAAAACATTGAAAAAACATTTTGCTAATCTAAGGCGTATCAATTGTGCATTATGCCTCCCAACTGTGCACAAGCATAATTGATATATATATATATATTGAACCTTTGTTATTTTTTTATTAGTGACAATTATGTTGAGATAATAATGGATATGGTTATTTTTCACAGCTTTAATTCACCTTTTCATCCAACTTTCAGCAAGAATGCAAATAAGCTGAAATATCTATTCAAATGATGCATTTAAAGAAATGATATAATTTTGTCACAGAGGAGATTCTTGTACTAATGATGCAAAGTGAAGGAAAGTTGAAATCACACCACAAGCGCCGGTGTTTGAAACAGAAACAAACTTTAGAAGCTGAGATACCATTCCAAATAGAACTCAAGCCTCCACACAAACACATGCGTAGCTGTTCAAATCAAGGCCACTCCAGTTTTTACCTGGACTTCTTCATGTTTTCATCATCTGGGTCCTGCACTGAGAGATCCAGGAGAGACACACGAGATGAGTTCAACACACACCTACTCCTGCCTTCTGACGAGCAACTAGCCGATACCAACTGGCACAGCATTAGTAATAATAAACATGAGGAGATCAATGCAATGACGTGCCGTTTTCAGACTGTGGAGGCCCCTCCCTCACCACAGCTGAAAAATGGACCTCCTGGCCTGTGTAATCCACCTTTGCTGTGACAGTCACTGAGCTCAAACTGAGTCAACAGCTCTCTCATAGGCCCTCCCTCTCTGCTGTGTCACTCTGCAGGACTCAGTCCTGACTTACTGAAGTCGGTGCCTGTTAACTGGGCCAGGATGCGGAAGGAGCGGGACTGGGTGGTGCCGGTGCGGGGCTGCCAGTCCTCAGTGTCCTGAATCAGCCTCTTCTTGCTGCGGTCGTTGGGGATAAAGCAGGGCACGTTGTCCATCCTGAGGCCGTGCCTGCACACACACACCCGGTTAACACAACCCAGTCAGGGGACCGCCCACTCACACCGAACCAACCGAACAGGTGACCTTGAAAATAGAGGACACCCCAAGCACATCATGCAATACTTAAGAGCGATGCTCAGTATCACAGTCACGCAATAAGCAAGCTAATGGACAGCCATTACTTAGATTTCTCATGGGCACACTGTAGACTCATAAAGGGACATTAACGCATTAGAAACTGTATTTATAACAGTCATAAAAATCAACGGGCAAAAAGCTGTCAGAATTACAGCATCTATCCATGACTGGGGGTTTTTACTACATAATAAAGCTTTTATTCTGCTAAACAACCGGAGAAGCAGCAAAGCTTTTCATCTCAAGCCTTTTCTCCCCCCAAATGCATCCGTCGGTGAACTGCAGCATGCATCCGTCAAAAAGCAAGTAGAGGATGAAAGATGGATCTCATTTTAATGACCTGGCATCTTTGTTCTGTAAATCCAACGACTGCATATACATGAGAGCATCAGCACTTTTCTCTCATCATTAGGAGCCGGCCATAATAAACCAGTGAGCTGACAAACGAGCCTGCATGCAGCTGCCTCTTACTTGGACTCTAGGTACATATCGTCATAGTAAGTAGCTTCACCCCTGCTGAATAAACCACAGATCAAACAGAATGTATGGCGTTAGCAGAGGGAAGACAAAGAACAGATGGTAAGTCAATATTAGAGATGGATATTATCTTATTAGATATAATTTATTTGTGTAATTCTGGCCTGTGTATCATTTCACCTGTGAATCACAGTTTCCGGCATGTTAGTATGGAAGGGAATTAACACTGATATGGGGCAAAACATTTGGACAAAGATGGTTTTAGTTTGTGTTTTTAAAAGAAATCCTATAAGTGTGGAAGTAGCCTGCAGAGCAGTCATCCTAAACCCGAGGGCAGGCTCACACTGCTTTGGTCACAAGAAGAAAAAAGGTTGGGAAACACTATGATAAAGGATGAAAATCAGTTTGAAAAACAATTGAAAAGATAAAGAGTTATACTAACTTGTCAAGAGTTTCCATCTGTAGAATTAAAAGGCAGGAGGGAAAAACAGAGGAGGAAGAAGAAGGAGGTCAAAGATCCGTTTGGTGTTAAATGAGAAAACAGAACACGTCAATATGTGACAGAGGTTTTACACAGCAGAAGATTAAAAAATACGGCAGGATGCAAAAAAATAAAAAATAAATAAAAAACACAAACCAAGCAGGAGTTGACACGAGACATGCTGTCATTGTCAAGCAGCTCAGTGAGACAGTGAGGGATGGGACTGTTTGCCTGTCAAACCATCTATTGTCACCCTGACCCCAAATGACTCCAGACATTTGGCTCAAACCCTTCGCTGTTCTGCTCCTCTCGCCCATGTGCACAAATTCTTGTCAGTGTTATGTAAATCCCTGTGCATTTGCCAAAAAAAACCCCTTGCCTGATTTGTGTGTCTCTGCAGTTTGTCAAATTTTCCTCCCACAAATGCCACGGCATCGACCTCTTATGATGTCGGAATAAGCCCTGTACAAACGACATCACACAAAACCTGTTTCAATGCAACACGTCCGGACACATTAGTCATACGCTGTTTGCATCAGACTGTTTACGGTCTGAGGAAATCCAACAATGTCTTCGTCAAAGCAGGCTGACACTTTTAATTAGGCTGCATTCTTTTCAAAGAGGGCCCGGGGAATGCGTTTGGGACATCTGCAGAGAAACTTCACGAACATGTGACGCCTCTCCGGGGTAAGCGAGTAAGGCTGCTTAAATAATCCAGCACCGGGGCCGTAAAGGCTGTGTGGGAACTCAGCAGAATTTATGAGTCAGGCTAAAAACGGCAACAGACCACATCTCACCAATGGCTGCAGTCAGACCACCACCGTGACCCAAATTACAGGAGCCAGACAGGCCTATTCCTGAAGACCACGTCATGACATATAGAGCCCGTTTCAGGATCATTTCAAATATATCCCGGGATCCTTGTAAAACCTGAAAAACTGAGGGGTAAAATAAAACTGGAGGATACTGCCATTTATCTCTTCATTTATCTCTCGCAATTATAGCTTCAAGAGTTCGGTCCATTTTTAATACAGGGCAGAAATTATTGCAGCGTTAAAATCGTCTTTCAAAGGAAGCATTTCTTTGACATTTACAAGCCGAGGTCAAAAAGCAAACTGATCAAGAAAGTTTTTGAAAAGAAACTTTTGCAGCTGCATTATTAAAGATACTGTTTTTAACACGGCACAACAGAGGTTTACTTAAGGACGCAATTCCTTTTGACATGTATTTCAACAATTATTCAGTTCCAGCTATTGGATCCTAAAAATAGCCATAATTTTTTCCATTATTACTAAAGTCAAAGCATGACTGACAATACAACCTTGAGAAGCTGGAAATAATTTGAGTCTAAAGCAGGGCTGTGCAATATGGCCAGAATTAACAATAAATAAACCATTTTCATAGCAGTCGATATTGATTACTTGGTAAATCAATCAAGATCTAAATCATGTGTATGGATTTGACATAATCAATTCTGTCAGAGGGTAAGAGTCACAGCCATCTGTTGAAAGTGGAAATCATTAATAAAAAGGTAGATTTTTTTTTTTTGCAAGAGATGAGTCATTATGTGTTTGTCTCACAAAGTGAGGAGGATGATGGGAATTAAAGGGGAGAAAAGTATGACGGAAAAGAAATCTATATTTAGCAAAAAATAAACGATAGTGTCTGCAGCGGCAAAAACAATTCACCCGCAGAGTGCGAGAATGAAACTCATTTTACGACATCAATAAAGTATGAGTGTTCATCAACACGTCCAATCTCTGTAAAACAGTTTTTGTCATCTGATAAAATCCACTGTTGAGGAAGGCGGCATAATATCTGTCTGAGCCAAACTATGATAAAGGCCAACCAGATAATGTGGATCGGTTTTGACTAAAGGTCGACAAACTCTGTTACAGTTGGTGAACAAAACAATGTTGGTATCTGCTTCTCGTCTTCATTTAACAGAGAGTGAGCCAATTAAGTTGATCTCAACATTTGTTAAGTTAAATACTTCTTTGTACTTGTCTGTAATGTTTCTTAAGATTAGTGACAGGAATTTGGCAACGCGCTGCAGCCGTGATTGAAGTCAGTTCTTGGCCTAATGCAGTTTGGGAATCCCATCGGAGTTAGTCCCCATTTAGTGTAAAAGCAGAATAATGAGACGTCAAAAATACCATTACAACCACATCAGTCACATTGTGGTTCAAAAGGTAATAGTGCTTATTCATCCACCTACCCATTCTGTGGCTGCTGCACGCTGGCGCGGCCCTGCGAGCAAGGCGTGTTAAGTTTGGGCGAGTAGGCAACAGGTTTAATAGAAGGTCCTGAGTTGGCACTAACACCACCTGCTGTAAATGGCCTCGCCATCTTGTTAATGGTTGTGCTGGGGGCAAAGGAGTACTTTGGCTGAACAGAAGCCGGAGCGAGCGAGCCCTGTGAGGGTGTGGGAGAGGGAGACAATGCGGCACAGTGCACAACATGCAGTTAGACATTTCTGACACACAGTAAAAGTTCCTTCTGCTCTTGCACAATCCCAAGCGGTACGTTAAGAAAGCTTCCCGTGCAGCCCAATATTTTCTCATAGCAAATGATTACTCGGTGCAGCAGCAGCGGTCAAAGCCTGCAGGCTCTTCCTCTGCACACGGAAGAAGTGCTTAGGAAGTGTGAACACAGCCATTTTATTTGTATTGGCCGTCCTCCAGGGACTAGCCAAAGTAATCTGCTGCTGGTAACAACCAGGAAAAAACAAAATGGTCGAAGTGAGAAATTGTCATATTTGACTGACATGACGCACTAATGAGATTCCACACTGAGCATTAGGCCCAGACTGCGGGAACACCTACTAAAATGGAACATTGACTTTGTGAGAGCATTATGTTCCAGCTGTTTGACTATAACAGCGTGCAGCACAGAGCAGTTCACGACACCACTGCGCCATTCAGACTGTAATCAGCTGGGCAGGGAACTCTCCCGAGGGTTTCGGCCGTGGAAAGTATCAGTATTTGTCCGCTATCGGGGATTGTGCAAGGCATCACACAAAAAAAAAAAAACACACCGCGGGGAATTTTCAAAAGAAGATTCACAACACACTCCACCCAGCAAACATCTCATTTAGCAACTCAGTGGTGCTTGGCTAATGCACAGTGCACGGACTCTGTGAGAGCTTGGCAGGTGAATCAGATGGATTTAAACACGATGTGACACAACACACTGCCGAGGCCAGGGGTGGACAAAGATTAAAAGGAAGTTTCAGATTTAATTACATTTCCCTGTAGTTCTGTAGCAGTCCATGCAAAAAAAAGCATCCAAGGGGCAATTATAGTCTTACCTTCTGGTCTCCACCTGCTTTGTAAGCTCTGTGAAGAGAGGAGGACCATAATTAAAACAGGGTTTCATTGAAATCATCCTGAAAAACACATCACTGGCTCAATACACAGTCAACCAGGGTTTTTATAATGAATCAGTCAAAGGAAAAGTTATTTTTCCACACAGCTTCCTTATTATAATTATTATTTGAGTTCACTGAAACTTCATAACCAACAATGAAGACAGACAGAGACGAATATCTGGGCAGAGTGAATACCACCGCCAAGGCCCAACAGTCCTCTAATTAAACCACATTTAAATTCACTCTATCCAGATTCTTATTATTAAGTCTGTCTTCGTCTTGAATTATTCTCTAACAAAATGTTGAAAAACACAATCCTGCAAAAGACCCCCGACCCAGCTCTGCACCAGATTCTCAGGTCATACTTTGCCCCTTCATTAAGTTTCATGGAAAGCAGATGAGTGGTTTTTCTTTAATCCTGCTCCTTCAAACGGAGACAAAACAACACCTCGTTCGAGGAAAATAGGAAAGTGCGGACAGACCTTTGGACCCCGCTATATTTTTCAGGCTTATTGTCGCAGCTCCCTGCATGCTTTGACTGCAAAAACAGGGGGTTTCACTTTCTGTCACTGTGTTAAATGCTTGAGACAGTTTTATTGAGGGTTTTAGAAACAAGAGATCACACCAGTTTTAAACAACTTAAACCCACTTCTCTTAACCACTCAGAGACGCCGGAATGGAAGAAAACAGTCCAAGAAAGTCCTGCACAGAAAACAAATCAAGTTTGGGTTGTAGCTGCACCTTTGTTTTCGTATCTGAACTTGTGGTTTGGATAATTGGGTTTAAACTGGACGTGTTTGCTGATATCGCATGTGCTCGAATGCCCCGTGGACTCAACCTGTCGGCTCCTATCACTGCTGTTATGCTAATCAGCAGACGAAACAAAGACAGAAATAATGTGAGGAAAGAATCAGGTCATAGAATCACTGACGTTTGCTCTGCTCTCATTATGCACCCTCTAAAACTCACGGCTCTCCTTATCAGCACATGAACCACCACCCAGCTCATATAATAGTGCAGGTGGCACCGTGACACAGTACGCTGCCTTAATCCCAGGACTGACATTATCAGTGCCTTTGGTGGCTGGAGCAGCACAGCAGATAGTTCATTAAAAACTAAAATATACTTACAGGTTTACAGTGCTGGTGGCTCTGAATACAGCCACACGTAAAGCACTACCGTCCCTTGACCCCTGTTTACACATTCTAAGGTCCCTGCAGTTCCCTGCATCGTTTCAGACCACGCTACATGAATTACAGACAGAATGACAACGGGGCCGAGCACATCCAGAGGAGAGGAGCAGCGGCACACTGACATGTCTGTGCACGTCAGATTTCCAGGGAAGACAAATAAATGTGGCACTTCCAGTGCCTCGGCCTGCCCTACCCCACAATTTGATGAGTCACAGTCAAATTCGGGGGGATATGAGGAATGTGTATGACAGCTGTTCCATCTCTGTATTTATTCTGTTGAACCGAGTTTAAGTGAGCCAACGTGGAACTGATTAAGTCACCGCAGCATGGAATAAGTTTGACCCGCGCTGAAACGGAATACGAGCGCCGTATGAGATCATCTCCTGTCTGATTTCACGGGTCACTTAGTTGAGATGATGCATGCTGGGCTTTGAGCTGATTGCAGATAAAATGTGAAGTTTCTCCGCAGGGAAGAAAACTCCCACGATACCATTAACACCAGCGCACACATCGCGGATATAATCAAACCTCCAACCGCAGCTATCCAGGCCACGATCATTGGTTTAGAACAAAATGAGGCACTAAAGCAAACAATGGGACCTCGGCTCATCACCGTGCAGCTGTCCTCCTCTCTAGACATAAAGGAAGCTGTGGATGGCAGCCAAGATACCAGTGAATCAAACTGACAATAGCTCCTCTCTGATAAGTGTTACAGGGAAACAATGTTTGCTCGTCTTACAATACACAGCGATGGGAGAGGGAGGGAGTGGAAGAATGTGAAAAGTTTACCGTCCCTGGGCTCCACAAGGAGATGAGAAATAGAGGAGAGCTGGAACAGTATGGAGCCAGTTAAGTAAACAAGCTGGTTTATTGCAGGACTATGAAAATATACCACCACTCGCTGCGTATGAGAGGTGGACAAAGAAAATAAATAAATTAAATAAGACATTGTTGCATTAGTAGATGTTGGACTTGTGTTTTTAAATGCACAGTAACAGATATTTCAGCCATAAATCCCCTGGGTTTCGGGGTGGGCGGGGGCTCGTGTACTCCAGCTCATCAAATCCCTCAGCATGACGTCACTTTGCTCGATCCTTATCCCCCCCGCTTGCCACAAATCCGAGAAAATTCTCACTGTCTTCTCTTTTCACTTTTCCCTCTCGCTCTTAAACTCCAAACCCCGAGTTTGCGGCTCCCTCGCTCTCCCTCACACTCCTTTTAAGGCATTTAGTAGGTCGGAGAATAGCGTGTGACCTCTATCTGCAGGGGGAAACGTGCAACATCAGCAATGTGTTTCGGCGGTGCGGAGAAAACAAGTGAAACGCAGCTCTTTGCTGGAAAAGAGACTGATGTTTTGAATATGTTACCTCAAATAACCTGCTGCAGTATTCAGTGACGTTTAACTACATATTTCACACGAGATCATGGTGGACTGTTAGACATTGATTCTGCTAAGTTTTACATTCTCTGTACTTTCCTCCTCCTCCTCCTCCATCTCCTCGACTTCTCTCTCTTCTTTTCCTCCATTACTCTCTCGCTTTTCCATCTGAACAAAAACTGATAAAATAGCTTAATCTTTGCTCCTTCAGCAGAACACATTATGTCTCCAGTATTGATTTCAATACCAACACTCATCTGTTCTCTTTGACATTGATTTTATGCTGGGGCTGCAAGTAAGAACTACTTTTCATTATAGATTTATCCGTCGATTATTCTCAGCTCCCTCTCGTGTATGACAAAGAAAATCCTCACGTCCGAGAAGCAGGCCAATGTCTGCTATTTTTGATTAAAAAGGGACCACAAAGATTATTCGACTGGAACTGAATCGATTTCCTGTCTCCCAGGTCTCTGGTTGCGAAAAAGCTTAATAAAAATATTTTGAAAAAACGAAACATGGAGTGGAAGATCGTTTGGGTTTAGTGACGCGCACGGAGAAATCCACACTGTAAGAACGATGGAGGACGTTCGCCGGGGTCTCTCTCCAAATCTGGGCCTATTTTATTTTTTTTCATTCTGGCTCCGTTTTCATCTGGAAAGTAATAGAAAAGGCATGTGGCTGTTCTGACTTGACAAACCAAGTGAACAAAGCACATTTGTCAGGAACTTAACAGCTGAGTCTCTTGGCAGGCGACTACAAAATGAACTGGATGTGAAAATCGCTCAGTTACAGCTGTGATCACAACCTCTACACTTATGAGTATCACAGAATCAAAATGAGTCCCATGACAGCAGCGAGGCACATCTTTATTACTTATCGAGTCAATACCTTCTCGTTTTTCTGAAGGCTTTGGGCTCTTGGACGGGCATGTTCTGCGTTTCTCTGGGAGGGGAATCTTTTCCTTATAATTAAGCCTCTGATGAAACATTTGGCTTGTAGTCTACGGAGATACTTTATCAGTCAGGAATTTCTGGCAGCTGCTATGTGAGCAGGTATGAAGGTTATCCGGCGAGAATTAAATTAACTGGAGCAAAATTAGAAAATAGATTTTTTCTGGCTTGCACTTAACAGCAGAATGTTTTAATTTGAAGGAACAGTTTCTCTAATATCATTATAGAGCTAAAGTTTAGGTTCCCCTGGGTTCCTGTGTAAACAGTATTATAACTGATCATGGGCCAATGGAAGTGCCTGACAGCAGTCGGCCTGCAGACTGTTTTGCTATTTAACTGCTGCTTCTGCTTCTTAAGGGCTGAGCAGGACAAAATATCACTGTAATACTCGTTAGACCTCACAGAAATAAAAAATAAATAAAAACGTCAAGGGGTTTTAAACCTGATCTAGATTTGAACTGGTGTCAAGAGACACGCAGTGACAAATCATGGGAATATTCGCAATGTTTAAGACATACGACTGCCAAATTATCGCTGTTTAACTTGCTCAAATTCAGGCCTACAGGCACAACGCCGGGTTAATGTGTGCACTTGTCTCATGAGTGTGGTTCCAATTGCAGCATGCACTGCAATTTGTTTTAACCAGGCACCGCCCAGAAAGACTTTGGCAAGCGTTTGTACAAAAAAGAGCATTTAGACAGAAAACCCAGCTCAGACCTTAATATGCTTTGCTCTCTTACAGTTCAGAGGATCGAATTTGTACACAGAGAGCAAAAAATAAATAAATCGATGGCTGTGGAATTGGGAATGAACTTTGCAAAGAGCTATAGGTCAGATACCATTCTGTTTACTTCTGTATAAGACAAAGAGGCAAACAGGATTAAAACACTTAAAACCCCCCCAGCAGATACGTTTTGTTTTTTTGAAAGCTATTTTTTCCTGGCACAGTTTTGACTCATGTACAGAAATTTGAACCAGATCCAAATCTGAAACTAACGCAAGCATCAGGGCAGTGAAATAATGGAAAGTGCAGGATGGTAACTCATATGTATTTTGCAACTATTTGTCATACTGGGCTGAAACTCAAGGACATTATGCCATCTCATTTTTCTCCAAGTAAGAAAAAAGCAGGACGTGTGCTTTGTGGTGATTTATGCTGCTGACCAAGATAAAAACGGAGCTTTGTAGAATCATTCAGGCGCCGCCAGGTGACTTACTTGCTGAGAGTTAGGGTGAGGGAGTCTGTTGCTGCTCTAATCTGGTTTTGCGCCTCCACATGGGTCATGTCCTCTGCGTTGGTGTCGCCAATGGACACCACCCAGTCTCCGACACCGACACCAGCATGAGCGGCCTTCCCGCCCGGGGTCAGCTGGAGGGAAAGAAAACAGAAACCAGATGTGAGATTTGTTGAGGAGGTGGATGTGGAATTTTAAAAATGCTCGATGAGTCGGTCAAGAGCAAACATGCGGCTTTGCACCTTATGAAGCCCAATCAGGAATTTGATTTGGACTGAACCGAATTGACAACACTCATAATTATCAGCCCCTTACACACAAATTATTTATTGAGAAATAAGAATGAGAATTAAAAGAATATTTCTAAATTTAACAGTGATGCTTTTCCTCCATTTGACCACAGTCAGAATTATATATATACTGATATATTAAATACATATACATGCATTAAAGAGATGTTTTTCTAAACAAGACCTCATAACCTGCAGATAAGAGAAGATCCAAACTGCAGTTAGAGATCTAAAGCCCCACACGTTATAATCAACTGAGGGAGTCTGTGTGTCTGGGTCTGACGACCAGTCAAGATATTTCACTCAACACTACCAGGAACAGGCATACGTGTCATCATGATGTCATCAGTCATCAGCATGTAATTGACTGCAGATGGAAGTCATGAAAGCCACAGACACAAACCATATGTGAAGGCACAGTCACGTCGTTTACAGGAACAAAACATCCTACCCTCCCACCCCCCAGTGGAGACAGATAAGTCACTGACATCATGACCTCATCCTCTCACACTGACACAGAATGCAGACATACTGAGTCAGAGCGACACAGGGTGAGGTCCTGTGACACACGGGAAGGATTTAGTCTGTGCAGGTACTGGTTGTTAATATGTGCATGTGTGACACCGTCTGCCATGAGCTCTAAAAACACAAATATACACAGAGGCAATGCCACAGCGCGTTCAGTGAGGGCTTAGTCAGCTCGCCCGCGCGGCTTCATAAAACTGGAGACTTGTGTCAAACTCTCAGATAACTGGAGTACAAAGTGTTTGGCATCAGATAAGGGAGCGAGTGCCGGGATTTCTGGCAAAAACCCTATTAGGATTAGTCTCTGATGTCACGGATCCCTGCAAATGTTAGCTCATCAAAAGCTCAGAGGACTCAGCGGTTCAATCAATAGTTTTCTGCCATGTTCAGCTAAGCTATCACACTTGCCACTTTGATTCCGCACATTAAACATAAACACTCGTGCGAGCGGGGAGCAAATGTGCTCTGTGAAAAACGATGACGGTTCAGGCTGAGGGAAGCGACTCCGCGCCCCTAAAAGACGGCTAAGTCGGAGGCTGCCTTGAATCAAAACACGGCACAGATAAAAATAGGAGGGAATGCATTCCTCGGAGGCGATGCAGGCTACACTTATTTTACAGCCAAGCTCAAACGCTGCTTTAATTGCCTTTGATTTGCACTCACTGGAAGCAATTAGAAGGGTTAAAAAAGAAATAATTCCTCCACTTTAAAAAAGGAACTTCAGAGAGTTTTAACAGCTTCCACTGGAGGAAAACAACGACAAAACAGACACAGGAAATATTCTGAAAAGGGGGGGGGGCACGGCACAGTGCCAGCAAGGTTCACCCCAGAAGAGCTGCCCGCATTTTTATTAGCATACTGGCTAGTAAAACTTGAGCACCTTGTCCGTTTATGAAAACAGGACAATTATTTTGTTAGCTTTAAACAACAGAATATCCCATTAGTTTGAGCTACAGAGGGGCCGTTGCAACCTCGAGGGAACTGTTCTTGTTAAATGGTAACACAACAAACAGAGTCTTTAATCTCCGTAAAAAAGTTAAGCACTTGAAATATTACAAGGCAGAGCAGTAATGGATACCCATGCTAGAATGTGGACAGAAAACAGCAGCGTTAAAAGAATTATCAAAGACAGGGTTTAATAAGCATTAGGCTTTACAAAAGACAGCTGGTGCAGGCTTATCTTGAAGTGCGGACTTTGATGAAACGGACAAGGATTCAAATGAAAATGTGAATAAATAAATGAAGGAGATGAATCTGAGGCGTCACTGATCTCATCCCAGTAAACATATGCGAGTGCTTTTATCAAACAAGAAATTAATAAACATGTTTTATTGAAGAACATCTCTATAGTAGAGCTTCACTGAGGCAGCCCTGGAGGCTAATGGCCTAACTCCTCACCTGACATTTTACCGGCTTCCTGACCGCTAATGCAAAGGTGGAAGAGGAAGAGGTATAAGAAGCCACAGAGGCTGTCGAGATTGTCGATGTACATGTGTGTGTCTGTGTGAGTTGAGTTACTGATGGACACAAACACCTGTGCTCCTGGCTCAGGTTCAGAGCGCAGCTGCTGCCTCACTTGAGAAGGCAGCAGTTAAAGTTGCTGCGCTCAGTCCTTTGGTTGGTAGGGGGGCCGGCAGAAACCTTACACCTCCACCGGCAGTTTGTCAATACAGCGAAGGACAGTGGAAAACATGTTCGTGAACGCAGTGCGCCGTCAGACCTCTCGGCAGCCGCACAGAATATGAAGGCGCAGTCGTGATGTATAGTAACACCTAGGAGAGGAGTCAGCTCCTCTGGTGCGCATAAAGAAGTGAAACACAGCCCCTCTTATCCTGTCGTGAAATATTTTGTGCAAATGTGATTTGGACCTTCGCTTCACGCCGATGCCGTTATGTCTGTACAACCTTATTCAATTCAGAACCAGCAGGTTACCTTCTTAGCCCGTTTCAAAGCTTTTTGGCGGAGCGCAGCGGCAGGGCTGCTCTGGCGAGCTCATATTTCAAAGCGCTCGCCAACCTTTCAAAACACAACATGGTGAATTCACTTCTGAAGTGATTCTGCGACTGTCCCCACAGGTGAGCCGGGGCCTTATACGCACTCTCAGCTGGATTCTCTTCACTTCGGTGGAACCAATAACACACCGGAGTTTATCTACAGCTGTGGGTATACTGAACATGTAACTCTGCACCAGCTCACTTTTATTCTTTCCATGGCTATTTGGGGGCTGAGAGACAGTCTGCACAGCTGATGCAAAGCCATAAATATCCCTCTGAGAAATGGAAAACCAAACCTGCAAGCATGCGGTCGGCCCGTAACGACTGCAGTGGAACACCTAGCACTAACTCACCTTAACACAGTGCCGCACTGATCACAACATGAGGCGTTTGTGTCTCAAAGAGGCACAGAACAAATACCCCCAGCAGGCAATCCATCAGTAGAGGACTGCATTATTAATTCACCCCTCTAACAACAAGGCCTCTTTTCCCCGAGTCTGCATACGTGAGTGAGCAAGGACGCGCTTAAGAGTACATCACTGATGAAGCAACAGATGGCTCGCAAGTCAAGACAAAGTCACAGACAAACATCGACAAGACTCAATGACACATCCAGCTGTGGCGGCGGTGAGAGGTTCACAAATCTTCCCGCTCGCTAACTGACATGACATCATCCACAATTTCCTCCCAACATTTGATTTCGGTGGCGTTGTTTGTCAGCATAAACCAGATGGTGCTCAGGAAGCTCTGTTATAGTGTCATAATGTTTATGGAAACACGGTGGCACAAGATCTGGAGGCAGATATATGGAGGAAGTCCTCCGAGGGGCTTTTAAGAATGCCTGCCCCCCCACAGACTGTGGCACATTCGACTGATACCAAATCTCGCTTCCTACATTTTTATGGCTTTCCTGTTGAAACAGGATGCTGGTGCATGTGGAGAGATATGTAGTTTTACTTGGGAGGGCCACTGTCCTTGAAGAAAAAATTATATGAAATACAAGAAGGTCAGTTGAAAAGATACAGCACATTCATTTCTAACTAAGGAATCCTCATGTAACCTTATCTGGTTCAACAATAAATACCATTTTACATCGTACTTTTCAAATCAACGAGCTAGTAGCCAAAGTATTCACCCTTTTCATGCTGCAAATCCAATTGAATCAACCAAACCAACTACTGTATAATGTTCTACAACAGTCAACACTTTAAATGCAGTGTGACTACTGAGGGGGGTTGTGCAGGCCGGTTTTGATTATGTGGGGAGTGGGGGAAGGGGTAACGACTGAATAATGCCTCATGTCCTACTCTTTCCTGCAAAACATCTGTACAATGTCGACCGTTCCTTAGGGGGGGAAATTCATAATGTATCGGACAATAATATTGTTAATATCATCAGGGTAATTTATGCTTACAGATGCACAAACAACGTGTGTATAAGATGAGGCTTTTATTACAAACTTCAAAAGAAGTGGCTCTTTCAAAGTGGACAGTTATGGGATATGTCCAATGTTTTGGAGAAGAGCTTCTTGAACTTTTCAGCCCATGACTTCCCAAACGACTAGCAAGGAATAAAAGTATAAGCTAAAAAGAAGCTATTTCACACGGTATCTGATACAGAGATAAGTTTGCGACCCTTCGTGCGAACCACTGATTTTGGAGAGTGACTTGGAAGAAAAAGTGATTGTTTAAATATTTAATAATAATTCAAATGCCATTAACGACATGCTCATAATCCACAGACATGATAGTTCACGTAAAATGTTGTAGCATCAAAACTATATTCAAGCATGACATAGATGAAGCTCACTATCACTGCCTCAGTCTGAGTTAAACAGAGAAAGGTCTATTGTAGTTTTCCCTGTTTCCTTCACAGGATGAGGAATGGCCCTTTTCAGGTCAGAACTTCCAAAACATCCACTAAAACTGAAATGACAACAGGAAATTTGAAGCTTGATACTAAAAGCTGTCAAATAAATGTTATCAACACATTTATTCAGATAATAAATGGGGCTATTCGTGTGATACTGGCTTAAACATTTATTTTTCCTTTCACGGTGACTTAATGGTTTGTCTTGGCCTGGTCGCCATTCCTCTGAAATCAGTGGAAAAGAATTCCAGGGGGATTTGGGGGAGACGATCATATGGATGAGAAAAGTGAGTGTGGAAAACGTAGTCGACACAGACAGGAGACGAGAGGATTGTTTGCTGGCAGCGACGGGGTGGACACAAGAAAAATCTCAGGAATGCTGAGAAAGCAGAGCTTTCCAGGCTCGCAGACAGAGGAGGAAGGAAACACGAGCATTCACGGACCATGGAAACCATTTACGAAAACACACACACACGGACGGGAGGTAACAAGTCACAGACCCAAAACTGTCCAAATTAATACAAGATGATCAACAGCCCCATTACAAGGGCTTCAAATACAAGGCGAATAATTAAAAATGAAGTCATTGATTGTGTCACAATGAGACGAAAGCCAGGTTCTTTAAATAATAATGATCACTACATAAACCCAGTGGAAAAGCACATTAATTATCATGTAATCTTTAGAAAAACACTTACATCATTGATCTTTGCTCAGTTATCACTAACGATCTCTTTGCCTCGCAGCATTTTTACTCAGGCTTTTGTTCTGTCACTCCACATGGTCGTCATTGCGTAATCGCTTTTAGCGGACTGTCTGGGGCCGAGATACTTATCTCATCAGCTACAAGCCAGTAAAGAAAAAAAGACCACCCACTAAATTCATCCAATCTGAGCCCAGTGAGTGCACGCCGGACTTTTCCTCCCGTTACTAAGGGAACCTGTATATCTTAGAGGTTTACGTCCCCTCGTTGGGCTTCTTTCATCGCCTGCGACTGTGATTCACTGTCGGGGCTTTTATGACAACCTAGAGGAGCGCCAACAGCCTCCGAAAGGTAAAGAGAGAACCCCTGTCACATCTTTATAACTCCTGGAGCCCGAGGCTGCACGGACTGCTGGAACAAGCTGCCGAGATATTAGCCACTGACCAGCTGTTAAAGCTCCAGTCATAGAAATATGATTTTTCTGGGCAACATTAAATCTCACACCATGCTGCTCTGACCAACCTGCTCAACATGAAAACTGCATTACCTCCACCGAGGAGATTGTGTTTGTTTGTATCCATGATAACACGAAAACTACCGGATGGGTTACTATGACGCTTGGTGGAAGGAAGCAAGTGTGGGTCAGGGATGAAGCCATTACATGTAACGGAGATCTGGTTCAACATTTCTTTCCCCATTTTCTTCATCATTAGGAGATTTTTGCATTTTTCATTGACGTCTCAGAGAATTATTCATGATCGTGATGAGAAGAAATTTTGGAGCAGATCCCAAAGAAATGTGGACGTGGGGAACTGGAATGAGTTTGGTAAGCAGGCTGCTGGGCCTCGTGGAGGTATATGCACCGAGTGCCCTTCCAGTTTCTCTCTGCGAGTGAACTAATCAGCATGCACTCGTGTACCTGGATTGCAGAAAAACTGGCCTCCAGCTCCGGCTGATTAATCAAGATAATTCGACTCCGACTAATGACCCACCCACTGACGTTTCACCTACAGCACACCTTGCCACGTCTGGTTGGAAATTCCTGTAAGTCAGCTACTACGTCCAACTGAACATCCCTGCTTTGTTTTGGGCCCCTTTGTCAAATGAAGTTTGTTATTTTAAGGGAAGGAGAAAACGTTTCTTGTCACGAGTCCAAGGAAAACATTGTGTTTCTGAGTGCTGTGCCTGCCAGAGAGCAGAACAGATACGGGACGTGCACTGACAAGGCAGGTGATAACTGCCGCCCTCACAGCTCAGTGTGGTGCTACTTACAACATCGTGTGCACCCCGAACACAAAACTAACCCAAGCAGCTCACAACAGTTCATCAATTCATCTTTTACAACCAGCGCTGGGCAATAAAAAGGCATCAATCAGTATCACAATGTAGGCCTCATCAATAGCGACATTACCAAGGCTCATTACATATTGATAGTGTTCTTATGAATTGTTCAAACACAATAAGGAGATATAAGATCATTGATCCACCTTGGTAAAATGTTTATTATGTGTTCGTCATTATTTGCTCAGAGTATAAAAGTGAAAGCTTCACTCAGCAGCAAACATCTAAAGGCAAGAAATAACAATGGAATGTTTTATCTTGATATGATTTGTATCTGTATTTCACGCAGCCCTTAATATAACGGTGTGACTGAGAAACAAAGGATAGAGAGAGCACAGCGACTGTGAGGTAACCTTGTCTGGCAACGACCAAGACCGACCCATATTCAGTTTCCAATTAACACCCAATTATCTCTGAAATAGGTCACAGCAAAATATTTAACAGAATTAATAAATGCAAATCAATTTAACATTTATAGATCGCGCCAGCCTCTAAGGTAGCAATATAACAATGCCAGTGGAGAGCTGGCACTTGATAAAATGCCAGAACTGTGTGTGCAATAGCTGGCAGCAACGCTGGAATGATTTTTCTGTCCACGCATGCGTGTGCGACTGCAAGTGCGAGGCCGTGTGTTTGTCAGGCAAAGGCAGCACGGCTGCACTTATAAGGCCTGGAAAGCAAGAGTTGCTGCTCTCTTCAATAGCAATGTTAGTTTATAGACTTATTTGAAAATGCATTCAGAGAAGAGGCAGCGACCGAACATGGAGAGTTTGACAGCGGTGGAATTAACTAATGACAGCCAGGCTCTGAGAATGATGTCACTGCAAAGGTGCTGTTAACGAGGTCGGTTCACACAGGTTAAAGTGTCAGTGATAGGAAAATGACCATCGGAGCCTGCAGACAAAACTCTTTCACTATACAAACGAGAGATGGCCGCGCTCAGACAGAGTTATTATGTGGTGACTGAGTCTGTATTGAACGCTGTTCAAAGACTTGGAAATAAGCTAAGGCTTTCACACAAAGGCTTGTATGGACATAAAGGACTTTGCAGGATGATCTTCAACGCTAATCTTCCTTACGGTGGGGAGGCCGCGGCGAAGTTGACACACATAACAAAACAAGTTTCTTACCCTTGACACGGTGAGGGGCATGCTGAAGTCCTTGCCACCCTGCAGCCTGAAGCCCCAAGGCGCCGGGCCGCTGAGGGTCACCGAGTATACATTCATAGCCTTGAGGGAGAGAAAGAAGGAAACTGAGTGTTAATTACGGCAAAAACAAAAACAACCTTACTGCGTGAAATCTGCCTACTGCGAGATGCCGCCAACGCAGACACGCGTCCCGTTTTAAGAATAACCACGTTGCATTAATAGATTAAAGGCGTCCTCTGGCAGAAATAATCCATTTCACGCGGGATATTTGCATAGAGTACAAGACAATGAAATAGCAGCGGTGCTGCTGGGACACAACATTCTAACATTTATCTGCACGCTAACTAATGGGTTGTCATCCCTTGCATCATAACACGGGGGAGAGCATTTACACCGAGGCCCCAGCTCAGAGAGGAGCAAAGTGTGTTCCATGCAAATGAGCGCTGGAGGAACATCTGCGTTGTAAATCACCTGGACAATAAGAACAGCAGTGAGGTTCCGCAGTTATTTACATTATCAAACATGGGCCCACTGTCCCACAGCATCCCAGTGCATACATATCACAACTGTGCAGCCATGAACACTCTGCCGGACAATTTCACCCATCACTTATTGACAGTGGATGGCATGGCATTAAATAACTAGATCATTTTAAGAACCCTGAAGCAACTTGAGACCCAGGGCTGTGTCCCTTGCCCTTATGGCTGGACTACTGACCCCTGTACCTGCACCCCTACTCCTCCACCCCGGCCCTCCTCACTGCTCCTCCTGACACGCTGCCAGCAGACCCTTAGATGCCACCACGCAAAACCTACCTTGTCCTCAAGGGCAGGCCACTAGCCCAAACCTGGGAGACAGAGTCAGTAAGCTAGGGCAAGCAGATTCCCTGTCCGTTTGGCAAAGCCTGCTCTCCCCTGAACAGCGTCTGTGACACAGGCAAGCCCTAGCCTCTCCTCGCTCCTCAGAGGCTATATAAGGAATGTAAAACTACACCAAACTATTTCAGCCCAACACCCACATGAGTCACAGAGCGCAGGGGTGGAGTGGGGTAGGGGGGGTGAGGAGGACGGAGAAGAGGTAACGTCAACCACCCCTGCATTCCGGCAAAGGCTTGCGACATGGAAGCAAATGGATATATGGAGTTCATCGGGATGACGTTCACATGAGAGGCAGCAGCAGACAGACACAGCAGACATCTGCAGAGGCC
This sequence comes from Pseudorhombus dupliciocellatus, assembly GCA_016785235.1. Classification (NCBI taxonomy): domain Eukaryota; kingdom Metazoa; phylum Chordata; class Actinopteri; order Pleuronectiformes; family Paralichthyidae; genus Pseudorhombus; species Pseudorhombus dupliciocellatus. Next base: position 121,258 of record JAFBJW010000129.1, on the reverse strand, counting down.
ATGAAGCACAGCGGCAGTCATTTCTTATTAACGTCAAATGACCCTACTAACAAGGAAAATGTGAAATCAAAAAAAGGGTCGAGCTTCGAAGTCACTGAGGGCGAGAAGGGGAGGAAATGGTTTTTGTCTTAAAAGCTATAAAAGCTAACCAGCCAAGCACCTCAAATGATCCCATCCATAAAACCTGCACAACCTCACACTAAATGCACTTCGCTCAAAAACTTTCCAGACCATATTCGCGTATAACAGCGTTCATTACACAAACTTGGATGAGTTTGCTTTCATTAAGCTGCATGGTGTGTGAAGTCCAGGACACAAATAAATCAGTAAAAAAGTTACTAGCTGATAATAATAATGATGATGATGATGATAAACAACAGTGGCAGCAGTTAATGGAAGTTATGTCACTTCTGTCAGCAATATTTAAATGGATTAAAATGAGATCATAGAACTGAGAGCATGTGTGTATGTGGATGAACTTCAGGTCATTTGAAATACTACTCTCAGTAAGCAAGTTCGAGTTGTGAATATAAATAAAGTGCCATGTTGTGTATGTATGTTATTAATTCAAGTGACGTTATCCCTGCTTATGGTCTGGTTATTTATAAACCCCGCCGGTGTCCCTGTGCTGATTCTATAGGAACTTCGGAATGGAAGTGCTGAATAGTTCACTGCCCTCTAATACTCTGAATTGCTCCATTCTTTATTTCCTGGCCAGCAGCTGATTGCGGCACAATTATTAGCTTAGGTCGTTTTCTTCTAAATGACTCCAGCGTGTCCAAGACAATAATTAGCCGCAGGTAATTAGAGGCTACGGTGAGAGCGGTGAATCAGCGGCTTTACGGCCCGGAGCCCGAAATATTAACAGGCAGCTCAGCAGAGGAGCAAATCCAAAAACACAAAGTCTGGGCCGTAACAAAGCAGTTTGCCGAGCTTCAGATGAGGCGGCCAGCGCTATAATCTGCACAGTGTGGAGCTCAGCACAGCCCATTCACTGCCTCCCACTGCGGGGGAGAAAGTTGGCTCCGGACGGGAAGAGAAGTTACGACAACTCACGGAGGAATGCAATTAAAAGACGGCGGAGCCAGCGAGGCGGGCTCTTACCTCTGGTGCCTCCGTCTGTTCGCCGGACATCTCGACTCGGTGCGCCGGACAGGAGAAGTAGTCGGTGGGTAAGTTGCGGGCTAACTCTTGGACTTCCTTGAAGCCGCCGTGGATCCCTGGTGAGCAGCAGCCGCCCTCCCTCAAAGTCTCTTTTAGCTTGAGCCCCGGCGGAAACGTCACAGGTCACATGACACATCCGTTTCGCTGTGGGAGTCTGAGGAGGCCTCACTGCAGATCCTCCACTGACGTGACATGGAATAAGTTCTTCTGAGCGACCATGGAATACTCTTTAAGTTATTATAACACAGCATGCGATGCTTCAACCAGATCTCTGTCAGTTATAATTCTGTTACATGGAAAACTTTAACACAACCTCTGTAAATGATCATGAAATAAAATGGAATACAGTATGTATATTTTCACATGTTTTGATACTTAAGTACTACTACTACTACTGCTGCTACTACTACTACTAATAATAATAATACAAAATGTCTTGCATCAAAAGGTTTTGTAGCAGTAAATGTAGTATTGGTATTGATATTATTCTACATTCTGTATATACTTTTTATTCGTATACTGTATACACTGTTTATTTATTGTAACTCGCGTCTGTACTTCTAACTGCACGTCTGGTTCGTTGCTCCGCACTTGTAAAAATGTAATGACAATAAAGTTTAATCGAATCGAATCGAATCAAATCGAGTAGTAACACTGGCAGCAGCAGTACGTAGTAGCAGTAGTAGTAGTAGTAGTAGTAGTAGCAGTGGTAGTAGTAGGAGCAGTAGCAGTAGCAGCAGATGACCAGCAGGTGGAGACATACTGTAACTGAAGGAGCCGGCTCCCTGTGGCGCTGCTTCATCATCAGCAGAACAAGTGGACACATCATGAATCATCAGTGAGGCCGCAGCTCGACCTGTCATTGTTGAACACAGACGACATTACTGCCAGTATCCGGGTGGGGATATTACGTAACGTGGTGGGTTTTTAATTGCCGTCACTGGTCTGTGACATTAGCTAGCTGAAGCTCTCGGGCGCAGTGGAACTTGTAAACACTTTTGTGAAAGATGGCTGACAACGGAGCGCACCCGGCTGCTGAGGAGGACCCGGCCGCGGCTTTCCTGGCCCAACAGGAGAGCGAGATCGCGGGGATAGAGAACGATGGAGACGGGTTCGGAGCTTTGGAAGGAGCCAACGGAAACGAGCAGCCGCAGCCGGCGCAGCCCGAGCTTCAGCCGGCCAGCTACGGTAAACTTGTGCTAACCCCAGCCGCGGCTAGCAAGCGAAGCAGCTCGCTAAAGCTCCAGTAAAAGGGTCGGTGAGCTGTGGATGCTGCACTACGTGTTTATAACACCATCACTGGCCCGTGCAGACCCGTGGTTCAGTCCATCTGCACTCCCCAGTCTGTTTATTGACTTAAACAAGGCAGCGTTAGCTGTGGTGCAGCTAGTTAGCATGCTGCATTAGTTTACATAGCGAGATCTGTAATGATATCACATGCGATACGTAACTGGCTTGATCGCGATCATTGGAGATGTGAACCTGTGACCACCACCTTTACGACACTGTAGTTACCGCCACGCATCGTTAGCATGTAGCATTAGCATGGCTCAAAGAGGTCGGCTAGCCGTTTGCGCTGTTCTGGAAAATCCAGTCCTGTGTAGTGACAACATCAGCAGGCAAACAGGTGCTGCCGCATTCCCCCAGAGCGACAGGGCCCGACCCGACTCTGGCGCGAGTGTGCGTTCGCCCAGGGGACCAGGAAGTGCGGCTAACTGAAGTCCGGATTAAGCGTGAATAACAGTGAACCTTGTTTTCTCATCATGATGTTAGACGGCTTCGATGGCGAGTCTGCTACATTGAATGGAGACATGTTTCAGGTGAGATCACACACACCCTCAACCTGTCTGTTAACCCCCTGTCTGTCTGTCTGTGTGTGTGTCAGTGTCAATTTTGGTATTAATCTGATCTCCATCAAACTATTTATTTCTCTCACACACATCCTGTGTGCTGGCTTTCCTCTGCACAATATTTGCATTACAAACCAGTTGATAATGGAGTCTTTGTCTCTTGTCCTAAAGGAGTCCAATGGCCCCACAGACAACTATGCAGCCATTGCCCAGGTGGACATTCAGAGACAAGAGCCAGAGAGTTTACGCAAGTGGAGGGAGGAGCAGAAGACACGCCTTGAAGCGTTAGGTGAGCAAATACGGCTTCGCTGGGATAACGATCACCCTGTTCAATGCACTTTCCACTGGTCGCCAGTAAAAAGACACTGTCTGGGACAGAGAGACATGACCTCACCCCAGCCCTGTGTTTGCCTCCACACACCGGCTCCATGCTAAACTTCATATTGATTTTCAAATTCTGTCGCCCACTTTTAAGGTCTTAAATGGCCCTGCAACAAAGCACCTTCCACATATATTGCTCTGATCTGTGGGTGGAATGACTCTGACCTCATATGACTGATATTATTTACACTGGCTAACCCATGTTATAATTCTGTGTTCCTTCTGTATTCTCATTGTTTCTTCTTTGTGATATTGCAAAGATAAAATATCCTATATATTAGTGATATTACTGTGATCTGCCACTTGGTTGAGTGTAGCCCCTCCCTTCAGCCTGGTTCAGCAGGTCAGATCATGTCACTTAGGTCTGACTGTGTATTTGCTTTCCTCCTCTGTCCTTCCCTCTGCTGGCGACGCTGTCCTCCTCCACCGACTCAGACTCCGCATCCAAGGCAGCGGAGGCAGAGTGGAGAGAGAAAGCCAAGAAGGAGCTGGAGGACTGGCATGTGCACCAGAACGAGCAGATGGAGAAGAACAAGGCCAACAACAGGTTAGAGTCTGACATGCCCCTTGTTAACATGCAGCGATGTAACAGTTGGATGGTCATTATGATGTGATGAGGCCATAATCGCTGCAGGAACGCTGTCCTGTCAGCTGCACAAGTCCAAGTGCTGCACTGGCAGATTGTAATGTTTCTCAATAGAAATCCTTCTCAATGGTTTTGACTTTATGTGTCGAGTCATGTTCACTGTGTCGCTACAGAAACACGATTACAACCACATTCATGTATCGGGTGAACTGTGGCATGTTTTGTAAACTTGAGTGTCTTTGGGCATTTAATCAAATGTCAGAGGGACTCTCATAATATAACTACTTCCCGTTTAAAGAGAAATATGTCCCTGTTTTATTCTATACTACAATATCTCAGCCTGTGTCTCCCTTTTTCTGTACCGAGCTAACCGGTGCTTCTCTCACACTTTCCAACAGACTCTGTCCAAGTCTGGCACGGTATCACTCTGCATCTAGTGTTTGCTAGTTTCCTCCTCCGTTTGCTTTGAGAGTGCTGAGAAACAATCCTCTGATGAGAGACCAGTCAAACCTTTTAGGGTCCAGTTTAGAAGGGCATGGGAAAGGAGATGGGCAGACTCTAGTTACTGTGAGAGCAGTTGAAACATTTTCATTTCCACCTCATTGGATTTGTTTCTCAGTCGCTAATCATTTTAATGTGGACCCTAACTTTTCTCTGCCTGTTGTCTGACACTGAACCTGTTCTCCTCTCTCCGTCTTTCCCTGCTCTCTCGGCCTTGCCTGCGTACTAGGATTGCTGACAAGGCTTTCTACAAACAGCCCAACTCTGATGTTATAGGCTTTGTGTAGGTTTAGAGTTCTTACGCTTCTGAATGTTGTCTAATGTAATTTGTGACAATTTGATTTTCACCCAATGCATGCCTGAATTCCAAAAATCCTATTTTTTAGAAGGTGTCATTTTGTATTTCTTGCTTTTCAAGTAACTATTTAACAAGTCTCTATCAAAGTGTCTGATTGCTAGAAATGCATGAGGTTATTGTGGATGGTATGCACAGGGTTGGAATGATTGAAGTTCATGGCTGAGCGCTCATGTTTGGCTCAGACCAAGTGCGCTGCTGTGGAAACTCACTCATGTCTCCTGCTCGTCTTCCCTCCCGCCCACAGAGCATCGGAGGAGGCTTTCCTGGCCGAGACTGACGGCGACAGCCCAGGGTCGGGATCGGAATGGGAGCGAGTAGCCCGTCTCTGTGACTTCAACCCCAAAACCAACAAACAGGCGAAGGATGTTTCTCGAATGCGCTCGGTCCTCATCTCCCTCAAACAGACGCCTCTAGTTCGCTAAAGAGGCGATCGCAGGGAGAGGCGTCTTCTTCGAGAAACATTGCCTTCCTCAGTTTTAACCTCACTTCACACCACAAAGAGTTTGTACGCCCTTTTTCCATATGATTACTGGAATGTTTATAACCTTCTAAAAAAATTCTGCTTCTCTTGATGCCTGACATATTGAAGTAATATACTCAGAAGACGGACTGCTCCTTTAGCTGATCAGTTCTTTCACTGCTACCACATAAGAAAATATTGTTACCTTAAGTTAAACATTTTTGCATTTTCCTTCCCTTTTAACTTATAAATTACTAGGTCAACTTTATTGCATGTCTCTGCCAATATTTTGGATGCACATGTTTTAGTAGTTTTTTAAAAATTGCATTACTTATCGAGCACTGTTACAGATTAGATTGTAACCACCTCTGCCTCTCATCGATGTAAAACTGTAACTAGGTCTCTGTTCACGTTTGTTGTTATAACCTAAATGAAGGTAGAATGCATATTTTTTTCCCTTTCACACTCATAAGCTTGTGGCCTTTTTGACATTGCTCTTACTGCAGCTTTTTTCCAGCCAGGCGGACTTTCAATTTGACAACAACCGAAAAACAATTCACAACCAAAGATCTCTTCTAGCACCTAAATTATCCAGAGTTCACGTGATTAAACATTGTTTGCCTGTTTCTCATCTCACCGGTTTTTCTCAGCAGACGTTTTATGCACCATTTTGTGTCCCACGTAATGTTTTTAAAACAGACATTAAGGTGTCAGATTCAACAGTGACGTCTGAGCATTGTTTCACTTGTTGCCTATTTGGATTAAATTTTATTTGAATACTAGAACAGTGAATGTTAAAAGGGAACTGGAAAAATCTAACAGTGGAGTACAATCCCCTAAATGTATTCAATTAAATATTTACCGGTTAATGACTGTTGCCAAACAAAACCCCTGGGAGGGTCAGATTTAATCAGTTTGTTCCATTGATGTGAGAGGAGCTAAAATGACCCATGGTCCAGTGCCAACATCCACGTGAACATGATGTCACCCCTGGACTGTGCTGCTGTGAGACTAAACACCTTCGATTCAAAACTTGTACAATGTTCTAAAAACACAATCATTGGACCAAAAGTGCAAACTTGCAAATGCGCAGGAACAAGTCGTGTCGGCACGATGCACATTTGTTTTATTTTCATGAGTCACACTTAGCTAGCCACCACAATGCCTCTGCATAGGTAAATTAACTTCACAAAGTGCTGTGTCATTCCTTATCCGTTTTTTTTGGAGCCCTCCCGACAATGTGGCATTGAAAGTCCAAGAGTCCACAGTGGACCTTGAGACTGGGTCAGTCTTTGTCTTGAGTCCTAATGTTTGAATCAGCCAATCAAATAAAAACTTCACCTTTCATTTGCCCCTGTGATTTTTTTTTTAAATAACTTTTTTAATAAAGGTTGTTTAAGAAATCGATGTCCCCAGAGAACCGTTCTGAGTGTGGTGTTTTATTTCAAAAAACACACAGGACACCAGGGTGAACATTTATACATCCAGAAGACAGTCGGGAGTTTTATAGATGATTTATGTGGGAAAACAAGAGTTGTATAGTAACAATTAAATTAAATATCCTCCTTGGAATTTACTTTGCTCAGTTCAGGCAGATATTAGGATCAGTCCATGTCGCAGCTGGGTCTGTACTGTCTGCGAGTGCTGCGGTGGTAAATTGAAATCAATCATGGCACAAGGCGTGGAGGCAGTCTTCACTGCTTGGGTCTCAGGGAGGTGGATAAGACGCCGACAATTAGGGCAACCACGGTGAATCCCTGAGCAGCAATACGTCCCCTCATCAGCAGCTGGGAATTCCTGGTCTTCCCTTGTTGGAAGGAACGGAGACCAAATATCAGAGCCCCCGCTGTAGCAAAACAACCTGGGGATCAGACAGGAAGTGGCAGATTAAAGGTCATGACAGCGTAAAATTAGCACCACAACCTTCATTCACAGTTGAGTTTTGCAACACAACTTTAATATAAATATACTATATACTTTCCAGAAAAATTACATGGGCCATATAAACACATATACATGTACAGTACAGTGTGTGCTTTTAACCCTTCACATGGAGCATGTACAGTATGTGTCGATCTAGATATAAAGGACCTCTCAAACAAATCAAATATAATTCAATGCTTCACAGGCGATAAAGCCCTCCCTCCCTCCCTGCTGTTAGCTCGGGGTGTGCCAGGCTCCTGCAGACCTGAGGGCTGAGCCTGATCCTGGACCAGCTCTGGCTGCAGGATGAAGGACAGTGGCTTGTGTAACTCACCTATGGGCACGAACGGGTTCTCTTTCGTTTTCCGCAGGAACTTTTCTTTGAACGTCTCGGTTCGGGCAACGCGGGACGGGTTGAACCCCTCAATGAGCGGGGGTCCATCTTCCAACCCCGGCAGAGGAGCTTGAACAGTGTTTTCTGGAGCTGCTGGTGTCGTAGCTGCCGCCATGCTGGAGGAAACACTGTCAGTAGCGGAAGAGAAGGATAGCACTTCCGCTTACCCTTCACATTAAAAGCCCTGACTTTTTTCTAGAAAGTCATTTGGCTGACGCTTCTTATTTCAAAATTAAGGAACGAGAAGTGCGTCACTGATGGTCACGTGTTGACAGTATACACAACACAACAGCAGCTCTGCATTAAACAATCTCTGACCTGAGTCTGCATTAATTATAATGAACCATTAACTGGAGATGGTGCCTTAAGTTAAATAATATTTGGTTATTTCTTGCAGCTGCTTAATAATTGGTTGTCATTAGGAATTATAATATATTCCACTTTAACAATGCATTTTCATATATGTGAAGGATGGGATAATTAAAAAAAAAAACAACAAACAAGGTTTATTGTTCCAACAATTACTGAGTTTTCTATTTTCTTAAAACCTCCTGAGAGTGGGTTTTAGGACTGAGCTAAGCCAAGAAATAAAATAAAGGTTAAATAAACAAAGTGCATCCACTTTCTGTGGTATTTTGTTTCACAGCTTACTAACAATATTTTATTAGTGGTAAAGTCATGTGTTTGCCTGTGATTTCCGCAGCAATAATTACTCTTACCACTGGGTGGCAGTATTGTATAAAATTCAGAGCTCCAGCCATTACTGAAAATAAGAGACGAATAGTGATTTATTGTTTCAGGTTGGAGACAGACCTTACACTTCAGCTGCATAATGAAAGATTGCTCTGGATTTGCTTTTTGATCTACAGTCAGATTCCAAGACCCAGGGTACTCTGTTGAGGTGCCTGCTCAGTTAGCATACAAGCTAAACTGAATAATACAGAAAAAAATAATGAAGAGATTTGATCTAATAAAATTGATAGTGCCTCAAAGGCAATCTGTGGACTCTGTGGCCTCCAAATGTGACAACAGCACATATGAAAACTAAAAAGGAGCCTAAGACACATTTGACTGCATGTGTTCCACATCTTAGAGGCTTGTTGAAGGTTCAGTGAAAACAGTTTAGAACATGGTTTCATAAAACAGGACAAAGTTACTTTTCAATCTTTTTATTGAATATTAAGGTAAATATTTCACATTAATACAGGCTACATAAAGTAGAGCCACTATACGACATGAAATTTACTCTCATTTTAACCCTTTTTAGTATGTAAACAATTATACATGTATTTACCACTCTAAAAGGTTCTGATTTCTCTTTAGGTAATCATCATCTAGTTCTGGGCCAAGTTTAAATAGCTACTTCATGTTGAGCCCCCTGCCGCCCAAGAACGGTGTGTGTGGGTTTAAGTCAAAATCGCTAAACTACGCAGAGAATGGATCCTGTTAAACAGGTGATCGCGCATGTTTGTTTGCATCATCAGGATACTGTTAACAGCTCTCGCCAAATTTTTCTTTTCATTGTCTGAGATAGGCACATCAAAGAATGGTGTCGAGAGAACTTCCAATTCTTCAACCTCTGCTCTGCACCCTCAGGTCTCTTACTAAAGTTAACATGACGTAAGTTTCTTTTTTTCCTTTGTCTCAATTGGTTGTATTCGTCAGTTGGTATTTTATGTTTACGTTGTGGGTCATGCTGTGTGCGTTTGATTGGTGTGGACGCAGTCTAGTTGACGTGGTTCAGGTGCACGCTGCCAACATGAGGTGCCCAGGTACCAGGCCACACCTTAAAGAGAGTATCGACATGAGGAACACGTTAGACACGATGTAGATAAATATTCTATCTGAACAATAATAAAAATTCAAAAGACAACATAGGTATAAAAAAGCTTTACCTGCTGCTGTGGGTCAGCATTATCGGCATTGTTTGGGACCACTTTGATGATGGGGCTCCATGCGGGGTCACCAGCGTGCAAACCATTGTACATCGGTCCCCCTGGCCCCTCTGCCATGGGAGGATGAGGGGGTAGCATTGTTCCTCCATACATAGACATAGGCATCCCCTGAAATACAGCACGAGATCACTGGTCAAACATTTGTTCACAAGAAGAGCAGAGGTTAAATCATGTCCAGGCCCGTAGCACTGACCTTTGGGAAGTCCATGTAACTGTTGGGCAGATGCTGCGGCTGGTGGTAGTTGTTCGCAGGGTTCGCGATTCCTGTGTCGTCCTGCTCCATGGGCTGGTGCTGCGAGAAGGCCGACTGCTCCGCCTGCAGCTGAGGGTGCATCATGTGGCTGCTCATCAGGGGCTGGGACCAACCAGACATAGCCTCTGTACAAAGCCACATACCACAGGGTTATAGTTTTATCATTGACTATCACATGTACTGACATTGAAATATGTTGCTTTAGGTGTATGTAAGAACACCCACACTTTTTATCTGATCATATATATCCCATGCAAGAAACTTTTAACTCCAAAAACGTGACTTGCCATTACCCGAAGCACTGCCAACTCCAAATGACCAAATGCCTCCCTGTCCAACAGATGCCGTGTAGCTGGTGGTAAGGAGAGGTGGGTTGACCGAGCCTGTCTGCCTGATCCTGGCCAGGCGCTCTGTGCCGATTGGTGGCGGGACCTTCCGGTCCTGCTGCGAGGAGCTGCCTGGCTTAGGCTGAGGAGGAGGGGCCACAGCAGAGGTGGACAGGGCAGAGGACGACACCGTGGAGGGAGGTGGGACAGGAGATTCGCCTGGTGGAGAACAGAAGTTTAGAAACAAGCTTTTTTTTTTTTTTTTTTTTTTTTCTTTTTTTGAGGATGAACAATTAGAGCATGAGTCTGGTACCTGATGTGGATGCGCTCCATGGATGTGGAGAAAAGTGTTGTCTGCTGAAGGAGGGTGTGCCCACCGGCGTATGACCGTGCAGATACACAGGGCTGCCAGAGATACTGGTGGCATAACTGGTCAGAGCTGGGGGTGCAGGCAAATAAAAGAGACTCAAAATACAAACTAACTCAGAACTGCACCATAAAATACTCTATAAAGTAATTTTTCAACCTTGCAACATTTTTCCACTGGGTGTATGATTTTATCAATTGGTCAGTTGATCATTATAATAAATAATAACATTAAGCATATTTATAGTCCAATTTCATGCTTTTATCAACAAAGACATGCATGAAGTTAAAGAAAAGTACCAATGGGGCTGTTGACCATCCTCTGGGAGGCAGAGCGGTAGCCAGGGGCTTTGGAGCTGTCTGGAGGAGGTGGGGGCATCATGTTCTCGATTTGGCCCATGCTCATATAGGCTGGTGGGGCCGAGTACGACTGCTCTGGAGGTGAGCGAGCAGGCAGGTGACATGCACCCCACACCTGATTGTTTCCAACCTGCAAGAAGGAACAATAAGCTTTAGAGCCAGTGGCTGCATCACTGAACTTACATACCAGCAAAAATGGTACCGTTTGGTTTAACTTCCTTAAGTTACTGCAAAAGACTAATCACGTACCTGGCTGTTGTTATCAAAGATGCTGCTGAAGTTGAAGAGGCCTGCAGGACCAAAGTTGGGAGGTATCTGCTGAGGTTTGCCTGCACTGGCAACATGCTGCATCTGGGAACCGTTCATCATTCCCAGGTTAGCAGAGACCTGAAGGGAGCCTTGAGCCTGGGCTTGAGCTTGGGTCTGGGCTTGCGGGGGCAAACTTGTTGGCTGAGATGTCTGGTTCTGGGTCTGTTTCAGAGACTCCTGGTGAGCGTTGAAGGGCACAAACACAGATTGTTGCTGCTGCTGTTGCGTCTGCTGCTGCGTCTGTTGCTGCTGTTCAGGAAGGGAGTAGTAAGGCCCTGGTGGCTGCATACGATGGGAGACTCTGGGCGCGGGGGCCGAGAAATGGGGTACTGTGTTGTTGGGGTGTGCAACATTGTGTGACAGTAGAGGGGGAGGAGCTGACTGGAGATGGGAGCTGGGCTGTTGGTTGAGGAGGGGCGGTGGAGCCTCTGTGGATGGCACAGAGGAGGGAGGGGGAGGTAACTGCTGCCGAGGATCCGGTTTGGGAGCTAGAGCCATGGCGGGGGCAGTGTAAGAGTTGATGCTCTCGCTGACAGAAACAGGCTGGTTCTCTACAGGTAGAGAGGCCTTGTCTTTTCCAGGTGGTGCCAGGGCACTGGGCTCCGTCTTAGCTGACTGGACAGACAGCTGTGAGATGGGACCGACTGGCTGCTGAGAGGCATTAGCGGTAGCTGTAGTGGAACTGTGATGTGCAGGAGAACCTGTGCCTCTTACTGCATTTGTGCCACTGGTCGCAGTTACAGCAGCAGACACCGAGGTGACACCGGCAGGCTTGGGGTCAGGGGCAAAGAGCTGTTTCCTGACAGAGGAAGGAGTGGGGATGCTCGGCTGGGGATTATATGGGGTAGGGTTGGGGGTATGAGGCGAGGCCGCGGCTGAAGACGTGTTGGGAGCACTGGTGGTGGTGGTGTTTGTAGTTGAAACTGGGGCTCCTGAGCTGGCTGTGTTGCTGTGATCACTGTGAGTAGAGTTGGGTCTGGCCTGGCCCACGGTGCTGTTGGTGCCTCCGTTGTGTTTGGGGGAGCTGTTAGCACTGCCTGGACTCACAGGGCGCACAGGGAAAGGACCCCAGGTGCTGGGGGCCGGAGAGAAGGTGCCACCAAACTGGGCCATGGGCAGACGAGGGTGTCTGATCTGGTGCATGGTCTGAGCAGCGAGTAGAGCGAGCTGAGGGTGGGCGTACGCCAAGGGCAAAGACACAGGGAAAGGCTGTCTGACGTTTGATGACAGCCCCTTCCCAATCTTTCCGCCTGCCTGAGAGGACGATGAAGATGAAGATGAGGAAGGCTGGAACGAGACACCTGTGGAGGCGACGAGCGAGCTCAAGGCCTTGGGTCCAGTGACCGAGCCGCTGGGGATCCCTGTGGTACTCGGGAAGGACGCAGAGGTCGTTTTAGAGCCTGGGGCTCTGATGTGATTCCTTGGGATAAGATCCTCTAGCTCTTTGGCTGGGTCTTGGATCAGAGCGTTGATTAGCTGGACTGCATATCTTGTAGACTCCGTTCCTCCTCTGAAACAACAAAGCAGACTTTCTTTAGAATACGCTCTTGTGAATGACTTTTTATTAACATTTTAAACGGTGAGCTATTTGTGAACATTTCTATCGCTGACCTCTCTCACAGGGATGAAAAAAAATTGACCTTGCCTAGCCGTGAGTGCTGATCATTTCATGCAGGTGATTTATATTGTTACACAGTCTCCTTGCAGCAAGTGTTTAGAGCAGGTTTTGAGTGTGTAGCATTGATATGACAAGGACATCAGACATATTGCCAGAGAGTTAGAGCATCTAATGACATTGAAATGAAAATTAAATCTCCCTGAAGTGACCTAACATCAAAGACAGCCTCTCAGTATATTAAAGCAAGTGCTGAACTGCTGCATTGTGGGACTGAGCAGCAGATATGAATGACATCATCTCACTGGGGCGTATGTGTGCGATGCACCCGAGTACATCTGCAGTAGTGTTTACAGTCCACCAGAGGGCACTGTTTTTACCTTATGGTGATCATCCTCTCCCCGTTCTTGTCCTTCTGTTTGTCCACATCAATGTGGGCTCCTGTCACGTCCTGGATGGCTGTGATGTTGCAGCCGCCTCTGCCCATGATTCGAGACACGACGGAGGCTGGCACAGACAGCTTCTTTGATCTGATGAAAAGAAGATGGTTTGATTTTAATTTGAATTTATAACATCCAAAACAGAATATTTATACATGTTTCATGAAGCTGCTGCAAAAACAAAATATACAATTAAATAAACTGACCTTCTGACCACCTCCTTCCAACCCTCTTCTCTCTTCTGGCCTCTCTTGGGGCTCGTGAGGCTGAGCTTACTGTTGGGCGAGGTGATGGGAAGAGCCATGGTCTTGAATGGAGAGGGCAGGGAATTGGAGGTGGAGTCTCCCATGTCTGGAGCTCTGTGGCAACACATGTCATGATCAGGTTCAGTTAGAAGATAACGACAAAGACATGAACTGTTCTTGGATTTGCTAGTTTCATACATTCTGATATAAGAGGTGATAATATAACACTGCACTTGTACAAGAAATGTACTGTGGATAGTTCTTGTACTTGTATTCCCTAGACAAACAGCTTCACACACCAACACACAAACAGAAAGACCAGTGATAAATGTGCCCTGCTCCTTCAGGGACTCACTTTTGCAATGGTTTGGAGATGGAGACTGTGACCTTGCTGTCCAGCTTGCCATCAGTCTGTGGTTGAGGACAGTGTCTCTTCTCAGGGCCTGGCAGGAGGGCCTGGGCTGCTCCTGAGGAGGGGGCTGAGGACGAGGAGGATGAGGAGGAAGAAGAGGAGGAGGAGGAGGCGGAGGAGGTGAGGTCAGGGAGGTAGTTGAGCTCCTGACTCTTGCCCCCGCTGCTGCTGCTCTCGCTGGCACAGTCGGTGCTATCCAAGGGGTCAGAGTCGCTGTTGCCACCCGTCACTCCCCCACCCCCACCCCGTGGCTCACCATGGATCTTGTTCTTGTCAGCCTTGTGCTGTGCTAGTGCAACCTACAAGGAGAATGCACAAATGAGATCGGACACTTGGCAAGCCTAATACATAAAATCTGGATTATTAAAAGGAAAAAGCATGAATTGTTGTGCTTACCTGTGGATCCTGTAATATGATGGGTTCATTGGGCGAGGAGTCCTTTGTCTTGTTCTTTTTGTTTTTGCGATTGGTGCTTGGGGTTGTGGCCACACTAGCTCTCTTCTTACCAAAGGCAGTCGTGAAAGTGGTCGAGGTGGCAGATATGCCGATGGTGGTGGTGGTGGTTGCACTGGGAGGCTCGATGGGAACCTCGGTTTCTGAAGGAGAGGAGGGGTAAAAGTCAAATTTAAAACCAGAAGAGGCCACTAACATAGTACAACATCACTGAATTAGCAAGCATTCTGTTCTATATCGGTCCCTCTCTCATTCATAGAAATTTACCGTCGGCCGAGTCCTCCTTCTGCTCCTGCATCTCGAAGAACTCCTCCTTGACTTTCTGCCCCTCCTCCTCTTCCTGCTTCCTCTTCTGCTCCTCCTTCTTTTTCTTGCGTTTCTCCTTACGCTTCTCACGCTTAGCAGCCAGAGCCTGCTTCTTGCTCTCCTCTCGGGACTGAAACAAACAGAGCCAATGTAAAAAAACATATCCTGTCAGGGTCTTAAAGATAATGTGAACTACAGTACAGCTATAGAATCAAACATCACCTTCTCCAAGTCTAGCTCCTTGAGAAGAATGCTAGCATTTTTATTGGCCTCAGCCGCCTGCTGGTCTTTGGCTTTGACTATGGTCTCCATGCACTGGTGGCACTTCTTCAACAGCTCCTGCAACAAGTCGGAACAACTTGGATTAGACCGCTGCTAACATCTTATCCCCGCCTGTCAATCCCAATCAACGTATCACACAATGTAAAAGAAATTCAATACCAACCTTGTCAGCAATTGTTGCGATGTATCTCATGCACTCAATATCTGACGGGAACTGGTTGACTTCTTTAACAAGATACTGCACCACCTTCACATGACCCTGAAAGGTTAAATGGAATGGTCAGGAAACAGAGTTGCCAAAGTGCAGCCAGTCCGTAGTCCGAGTCACGGTTCTGTCAGTGAACACTGCACCTTGCGAAAAGCAGCCATGAGTGGGGTAATCTTGCGGTTGTCAGCTGCATCCACATCAGCACTGGCGTGCACCAAGAGCTGCACCACATCAAAATGGCCACCGTTTGCCGCCAGCCACAAAGGAGTGTTCCCTTTCTTGTTTCGTACATCGATGTGGGCACCCCTGTAAAAAGAAAGGGTTGCTTTTAGGAACACAGCTGACCAGGTTGAGTCCCAGCATCAATATGGTGACAATAAAACCACAAACAAGATCACTTTTTTCTTTACACGCAGGAGCACTCACCTGTTGATAAGCAGCTCACAAAACTTGTAGTGGCCCTTGTCGGCAGCAATGGTGAGGGCAGTGTCTCTGGAGGAGGGCACCGGGGGAGCGTTAACATCTGCACCTTTGTCCAGCAGCACTCGGCCCACCTCTGCATAACCTCCTGAGGCTGCCTCCATCAGCGGAGTAAGACCAGTCTGCAGGAAAGAGAAATTCATTAGCAAGATAGAAGATAAACAGACTGCAGCAATGGGGAACATTTGTTTAACCCAACAGAAAAAAAGCTTTATTCATTTCAGCTATAGAATCACAGATTCAATCCGTATGTGGAAGCCTCTTCACCTTAGCGCGATGCTCTACATTGGCCTTGCGATCTAGCAGCAGACTGACAACTTCCGCTCGTCCCTGGAAGCAGGCAAGGGTCAGAGCTGTGTTTCTGTTGGTCTCAATCTGGGCGTTGATGTCCGAGCCCATATCTAACAGCAGCTTCACTGCCGGGACATGACCATTCATAGCTGCCAACATCAGAGGAGAGATTCCCAGCTTACTGCCAGTCCTGGAGGGAAAAAAAGTGAAATAAATGGTTTAGAGATAATAAAAAAAGGTAGATAACATATATGGGTTGTAATTTATCAATGTAATTTATTTATGTATTTATCAAAAGTAGCAGCTATAAAAGCTAAAAAGTTATTGCCTTACTGATAGCTCCTGGTTTATAACAGGTAATCAGGCTGAATTTGTTTTATCACTGTTCAATTTTAAACCATGTAGTATCCAAAGAAATACTTCACCCATGTTCCCTTACAGAAACCAAAACAATGAAGTCAGATTTTTTTAGCCTATAAATGAAACTCTAGAATCCAGCTAAGTATCAGTCATTAATTAAATATCATTTTTGATATTTTTGGCGCTCACCTGGAGTTAATCTCAGCTCCGGCGTTGAGGAGTATTTTGATGATGTTAACGTAACCCCCAGATGCAGCCAGACTAAGAGGCGTGTAGTCCGACACATTGCGGTGTTCCTTATTGGCTCCCCGAAGCAACAGCAACTCGACAACCTGTCCAGCACAGTAACAGAAGAGTTAGAGCAGCGAAAACAGATTATTAATTAACCTCCATGGTAGTGACTAAGAGAACACGTTTACCTCTTGGCGTCCTCCCGAGCAGGCTAGGGAGAGGGGTGTGTCTTTGGTTCTCTCTGACTGAGCCTCAATGTCACCCCCTTTGTCCAGGAGCACCTCTACCACTCCTACGTGGCCCGCAGTGGCAGCCAGGATCAGAGGGGTAAAACCTAAGGAGCAGAGAGATGATGTTACAATGAACTGATAAAAAAAAAAAAAAGAAACACTTAGTGATTCGCTCCACCTCATTGTTTACACACTCTATTTATTGATCAAAATACCTTTTTTGTCCCGGTGCTCGATGTTAGCTCCCCGTGCAATAAGGACAGACACAAGCTCCTCGTGTCCTCCTGCACATGCCAGCGTCAGCGCTGTATCGTGGTTACTCTCCGTCTGTGGGGAACATAGCATTTGTCAGCAGGGTAGAGGACTGTGCACACACAAACTGTCAATTGTGAGATCTCTGTGACATCAATATGACAATGTGTCTTACATGTGCATCTATGTCAACAGAGGGATAGAGGGGCAGGACTGAAGGTGGCGAGGCGATGTTTGCAGGCGTCTGTGTGGGTGGCTGGGACAGGGGTGTGGGTGACGTAGTGTTCAGCATAGGTACGCGGTTGCTCACAGCTGCAATAAGAAAGAATAAAAAAACGTTTAGCATAAGCAGTGAGGTTTAGGAGTGAGCATCAACAATTTAAAATCAACAAAAAAGAAGTGAACTCACCCGCCATGATGTCATCCAGCGTGTCTGTGAGCGTCTGTGCAGGCGTAGCGACCATGAGCCCATCTGGGGCTTGCTGAGGTATCATTCCTGGGCCTAACCCAGCCAACTGTTGACCCTGAACCTGTTGTTGTTGGCCCAGCATCTGCTGCCCCACCAGTACCCTTTGCAACTCCGGGCTGGTACTTCCCGGGTAGTCTGCAGGGTTGTAGTCTGGCAGGGGCTGGATGGGGACGAAGGCAGCCTGAAGAGGCGGAGGAGGTGGTTGGGGCTGAGCCTGTGGCGAAGGGGGCAGAGGAGGCTGCTGTGGTGGCTGTGATCCATCCCTGTAGAGGATTGTACCAACTTGAGGGAGCTTGGGGTAGTCATCCTCCTCACCGACTGCCTCATCCTCTGAACCCTCCTCTTCGTCATCATCATCGTCCTCTTCCTGAAAATGTACAGACCAGCAAAGTGTTATAATATACATATAAGGGACCAATAACAACTGAAATGTAATTCATTTAACTGAGAGTCTTAGTTCTCATGACAAATTATTAATATTTGAAGAAATTCCCTGAAGCACCTATAACAAAATCAGCTGCATTGGTCATTGAGTCTATGGGGTCACCATGACCTAAACCTCTGACAACCAAAATCCAATAAATTCATCCTTGAGTCCAGATGAATACTGGTACCATATTCTTGAGATATATCGCGTTTATTGGAGTGGGACGGACAACCCAAAAACAGAGACAGAGGCATGAAAATAAAGAAAGACTGAGTTTTACCTCATCCCCTTCCTCCGCCAGCTGCTCGTCTTGCTCTCCATCTTTGTTGGCCTCTTCATCTGTGTCGGAGCTGGTGTGTACTTGGGCACCTGGTGCAGTGGGAAGGGACCCCGGAGCAGACGTACTTCCAGGCCCCGGACCCTGGCTCAGTCCAACCTCTTGCTCTTCTTTTAAGCCCTTCGCCTCCATGTACTCTTTGGTGAACTGTTGCTGTGTTTTCAGCTGTAGCTGGCGCTCCACTTTCTGTAACTCCTTCAAGATTTTCTTCTTCTTCTGCACCTAAATAGGCCACATCCTTGTTAAACCAACCTAACTTCTGATACCTGGTTATGCACGCACAACAAAATTTACAGTGGAATTACTTTTCTTATCCCACTTATCCCAAAATTACACTGATAACACAAACAGATCTTTGTTGTTTGGTGGACTGTACCTGCTCCTCTCTGCTCTTCTTCAGCTCTTCAATCTTGTCTTTGGTGAGCGGCTCCCCCTGAATGAGCTCTAGCGACTGAAGCTGGGCTTTCTCGATAGCGCTGATTCTCTGGCCCAGTTCGTTCAGCTTCCCTTCGGTTTCCTCCACAATGCACTCAAGAGGCTGGCACAAGTGGAAGGGCGGCAAAGGTTCTGCTTCGGGGCCCCGTCCGACCGAGGTGGGGACACCGGGCTGAAGGGATGCTTGCCTCTGTTTGGACATGCCTGGATTTGAAGAGATGTCAAAGACTGTTACATTTTTGTTTACAATAGTGTTATATGTATTTCTTGAGTTCTCAGACAGGGAGATATGTTTACTTTTGCTGGAGATGGGTGGGGGCGTGGCGATGTTTGATGGGGCTCGGTCAGGCTCCTGAGGGGGCACTACCATGGCGAGAGCTTGGATTGGGACACGAGGAACCTGTGGTAATGGAAGACACGTTACGGCAAAAACCATGATAACTCAGAGCAGAGGATTTTTTAAAGACGAAAAAGAATATAAGTGGTATCCAGGTTTACCTGAGAGGCATCTTGCGAGGGGGGAGTGAGCTGGGAGAGGTCGGGGGCTGGGACAGACAGAATGTTGTTGGGGTAGTCCAACAAGTAGGACACCACGTTGGTGTGGCCACCCTTAGCAGCTTCTATCAACATCGTTGAACCATCCTACAAAAGAGAAAACAAATGATTTAGATTTTGTGCTATAGAAGTCACAGACATCAAATATCCAGTGTGTGGACATTACTTTGAGTCTGTGTGTAGGATCTGCTCCATGTGCCAGCAGCAACTCCACCACAGCCAAATGTCCACCAGCACACGCCAGAGACACCACTGTGTGATCATTGTTGGCAGTAGCTCTGTTCACGTTAGCACCTGGAAAAGAATAAAAAAATCAAATTAGCTCACCAAGCATAAAATGGGAGTAATTTATTCCCTAAATAAAACTGTTTGGGATCAATATACTAGTCACTTCACTCTCACACAGTCATGGTGATAGAATGTTTTGTTTTGAAATTTACATTCACTCACATGTAATTTGATTTGCTTAATGACCAAATAATACAACATACCTTTGCTGATAAGGAACTGCACAGTACAGAGATGTCCTGCCCTTGCTGCCTTCATTAAGGGCGTCCGCCCCCCTTCAGACTCGTGTTCCTTGATGACAGAGATACATTTATATTAGTTAAAAAGTTATGTTGACAGAGAAACATTGACTGAAGACAAAACTAGAAAACTGTTCAAGCCATCCTTAAAGCAGACTATTTTAAACAAAAGTCATATATCTCTTCTTGTATTAATCTAAACCCATGTGAAGCAAATGGTCATCAAACCATGAGAGACACAGACAATGTCGGAGTATGTCGTACCAAGTTGGCTCCGGCCTGCAGCAGCACATCGGCAACATCGGTGTGTCCGTTCTCACATGCATATGTCAGCGCGGTGTCACCTGTTGCCGTGGTGGCATGAACGTTTGCCCCTGAGAGAGGAACACATTTTTTTTTACCACAGAGACACAACTAAAAGAAGGTCTTAATGTCTCTTAGATCCGCATCTTTCTGCACTGATTTTTCTTGCTCACCTGCAGCCAGTAGATATTTGACCAACTCCAGATGGCCCTCCTGTGCAGCCTCCATTAGAGGAGTAGAGCAGCCCAACTCGATGTCAGCCCCCGCCTTGATGAGGAAGTCAGCCACTTCCAAGAAGCCTCCACAGCATGCTAGAGTCAGAGCTGTCTCCTGGGTTTCTTCTGTCTGGGCGTTGATGTTAGCACCTGAATGTCGACCAAGAACAGTTGACAGTGATAAATCATGGCTTTGGTATGCAACTGAGCAAATCATGTGAAATATGATGGAATAAAGTGTTGTCAATATCACTTAACAATGCCTGGTTCTGATATTTTGTAGAGTTAGTTAAACCCAATGCGTGAAAAGGGCAGTCTTGGTAAATAAATCCAATATTTGCACAGTTAACATTTGACCTTTTTCATTTCACAATTGAAAGAGGAAAGATTTACCTTGAGCCAGTAGCAGTGCTACCATCTCTTCATGGCCCTCTCTAGCTGCCTCCATCAGGGGGGTGTAGCCCTCATCATTAACCTGGATACAAATATACGCAGCAAATAAGAATGCGTAAGGGTGATGTAGAATCAAAAGCACTGTTCTTTTTAGATTAAATGTCTTCTCAGGTAAGTTTGAAATCAGAAATGTAATATATGACTAATGTCAATTCATCCTCTCCGTGTTTTATGGTCTTTTCCATTCCTCTCTTTACACACCTCCTCCAAGTTGGCTCCTCTCTCTATGAGCAAGGCTGCCAGCTCCACGTGTCCTCCACATGCTGCGAGGGTCAGCGGCGACTCAAAGGAATCCGCTGGCATGTTGACCTGAGCGCCGCTGTCCAACAGCAGCCGTGCTACCTCCACATGGCCGTCCTGGGACAGCGAGACACACAAAGAATGTAGAGATAAGCACATGAATATGTACATGGGATTAATGTCGGTTTAAAAAAAAAATCCCAATTCGCTAGGAGATGTTATGAGAGAGACATTCTCATAAAACTTAAACTGGTGCAAGTGAGAAAGTTTAAATTTATATAAAAATGATCACAGGACAAGGGCCAAAAGGTAGTCCCCAGCTTTTTTTCCCTGCTGGTTAAATCTGAATAAAAATGAGTTGCAAGAAAAAAAACAAAACAGGAGACAAATGACTGTATGTCAGTGTGCAACAGAAATTGAATCCAATATTTTAAAACAAACCCTGAAGAGAAATGATTTAAGTAATGCTACAGTTTGGGTCAGATGCTCACCATGCATGCCTCCATTAGTGCTGTGTGCATCTCATCTGTCTTATGTTCCTGGTCTGCTCCAGCCTCCAACAGGAAACGCACCATATCAAGGTGACCTGAAGCCCACAAGCCAAGTCAGTTTTCTAATCCTTTCATCACCAGCTTCGGTAAAGAACGTGTTAAAGGCTAAAAATCACATGGTAAATGAGAGGACATGCTATATTTGCATTCTGACCTTTGTAGCAGGCGAGTGTGAGCGCACTCTCCTTAAACTCATTCGAGTGCGTGTTGATGCCGGCGCCATACTCCAAAAGTACCCTGGCCACCTCCACGTGACCAGCACTGGCTGCCTCCATGAGAGGCGTGTGTCCGTTCTCGTTGTGGTCCTCAATGTTTGCACCCTCTTTGAGCAGCACCTTCACCACGTCCACGAAGCCACCGGCACATGCGTACGTTAGAGCTGTGTTGCCTGGGACAAAGCGGAGAGGTAAATGTGACTGAAACACAAGCAGTTAAGAAAATCATTCTACGAGCGGGACATAGAGGCGTAGTACCCGTCGAGGACTGTGCGTTAACGTCTGCTCCGTGGACCAGAAGTAGTTTTACAATGTCCACATATCCTCCGCTGGCAGCAGCCATGAGTGGCGTTATGTCTCCCTTGATGCCTCTGTCCTCCACGTTGGCATGCATGGCCAACAACACCTTAAGATGAAAGATGAATTGACAAGATTAAGAGATATGCATAGGTGGGCTGTCCAAAAACAAAGATACCACACTTCAGTTTACAGTAAATTCCACCTTCCTCTCACAAACCTGTGCAAGTTCATAGTAGCCAGCCGAGCAGGCTAGGCACAGCAGGCTCTCTCCTTCCTCTGTGTGTTCGTTGACGCTCCGTCCCTCATCCAACAATTTGCGCACAGCGTTGACATCCCCATCCGAGCAGGCCTCTGCTAAACTACGGCTGAAAATAACCAGACTGCTACAATTACTGCCACTGTGACAGGTGAACACACATGCGCCTTTCAATGAAATAATTGAGTTGAGAGAGCGAACACACTCGAATGAAGATGTGGTTTACATGCAAAAAGTGACTATTTGTACAGAATGGATAAATCTACTAGTCTGTAAAAGAGTGTACACATTAGATTGGCATATGCCAGCATTAGTGTGGGCAAGATACATACTTGTCGGCTTGGCCGGCGTTGAGTGTGTTTTCCGCTCTCATACGTGTCAGGGCTGCTGCAGCCTCATCCAGGGCACAGCTCACAGATGACGTCAGTCGCCGTAGCACCTCAGGGTCTGCAAAAGCTTTACCATCGGCAGTGGACAGTTTACCGATGCCTACCGAACACCAAAAGGGCAGAGGTGCAAGGGCAAGGCAAACCACAGGGGAGCATAATCACACCAGACCAGATGAAGCAGCAAGTCCAGTCCAGCCAATCCAATCCAGAGTTAGTAGCAGCATACACAAGAGGGGGAAAAAAAAAAAAAAAATCACACACAGGAAACACACACACACACAAGCATGTGTTAATATGGCTTAATATCTGTCTTCACTACTTTCAAAACACCAGCTAGGATTTTTGAGTATTTTATTTTGGAAAATGACTGGTTCACATGGAGAGGAACATAACAATATCCACTGGGCAACTACAACATGGTCCAGGAAAGTTCAGATCTAGAATGAATACAGTCAGGGTTAGTTCAATATACTAGCTGATATAAGTTCACAGTTATGAATGATTGAGGAGAAAAGGTTGTCATCCTGTGTGAATTATAGATAGGTGAGAGGCAGTGAATGTGAGGGAAGGTGAGAGTGAAGACAGAGGTCAGTAAGGGATAAAAGCAGGGCTGGGGAAAAAAAACAAGTTTTTGTGTGTTTGAGTGAAGAGCAGGCGCGAGTCATTCGAAAAACTGCTGTTGCTCAGATATTTCTGAAAAGAGAGAACAGGGACCATTTCCCAACCTATAGTAAATATAGAAGAGCTTGGAAAGAAGGAAGAAACAGTGTCAGACTGTAACTTTTGGGCCTCAGCCTCAACACATCCATTAGCCAGAAAGGAGTGAGCTCCTTGTGGTCCTCCTGCGTTCTCACCACTAGGCGAGCGACTCGAGCTAAACATAGTACGGATCTCAGACAGGGATTTCGCAATGACCCCCGAGGCAGAGGGAAACAAGAGGTCGAGGAAGTTGATCATTAATGTTTTACTGTATCATGTTTATCACAGAAACTGTAAGTACGCACTTACAAAAACACACCAAGTAAACATTAAAGGTTTGGAACAGTGCGTATGAGTCTAATTATTTTGTAACAATATTTGTCTGGACAACTGGATAATCAATGTAAACAAAAATAATAAACCTGCACTTATTCATGTAAGGACGTCAAGCTCTTATTGAGGTCAAGACTGAGTTAAAGTACAAGCAGATGTGTTTGTTTTGTTTCTGAACAACTGAAACTAAGTGATACTAGGTACTGGCAAAGGCTGAGCTGCATACACCCACTGTACTAACAACACACTATGTAATCCGAGTAAACACTTTTATCCAAGTTTCTAATTAAATTTTCAGCGGAAGCAGAACCCAAAGTCAACACTAAAGCTCCCTGACTATGATTCTAAAATGTAGGAGTCAACTCAGATCATCCAGTTAAGCAAGTTTTCCTATGCAGCACTAGGTAAATAGAAATAAAGGCTATATGTTTTGCCATCACACCATAACCTGGTTTTGATATGAGCCATTTCAAAGGGCCACACAGTGTCTTCAGCTCGAGGTTGATACCCGTCTCCTTCAAAAGTGTTTGGATAAAAGGGATAAAATCCAAATCTACAATTTATACAGAGTGTTAGCATATAAGTACCCGCATGTGGAATGCCCAGTAAAAACTCTTGTACTAAAATAAAATGTCAATGTGCATTTAAAGTCATACACATATTTCTTAACTCTAGTAAATATTGTATTATCTCTTCAAGAAGCAGATTTGGGTGTGGTTAAAATTATCCATATTCTCTAGCATTTACTGATTATTTGTTTACCAGGATGCACACATTGTATCCGAGTCACCCGACGACCTTTCCAACAGTACACGGTAAATGAAATCAGGTTATGGCATAGACAGCAACAATTCGAAGGTGCTTTAATTCATTACAGTGGGCCATCATGACTGAGATATAGGTCAGTGTAGTTTCCTCTCAGAAACATTTTCAAAAACGTCCTGACTAGCCATACTTAGCTAGTCCTTAATGAAGATGATTTTCTTCCCCAAGCAAATAAATAGCTGAAGTTCCAGGAACACTGGGAATCCCCTGTAGTATCTTATCAGTTATTGTAGTTTGTTATTTTTAAACAGTCAGTTGTAATAAGAATCAGACTGAGCATTAGTCTTTTCAAAAAGAAAATTACCAACTAAGAACTTAATCATAATTCAAATTAAATTAGGTTGTTTCACACCAATATTCTACAAATTATTCTTTTTGTTTCATACAGACCTTCGAGCATGAGCTTTGGTTGGACCGTCAGGGTACTCAATTAAACAAAACCCTCAACTTACCCCACCAAGCTAATATATGCTAACCATGTATTAAGTTTCTGTGAGCTGTATATTTACCACTTTGAAGTAGAACATTTATTTCTGTTCATGACTAGGCAGTCGGCAGACTGTACCCAACACAGACATCTTCAAAGTGGACATGGTGAGTTGAGGTAGTGGAATGATTTTGGGCTATAATTGTCTGTTTGATTTTAACTTTCATCAAGGACTAAAACCAACATTTATTTTGTATTCTTTTGACTTGTTTTATGTATTTAGTGTTCCTTATAATTGACTAATGTTTATATATTTGTAAGTACAGTACTTTGTTCAAGTACGTGAGATGATTAAATGAACCTGCCTAAATGAACCCTGTAAAGTTAGGTGTTGCCAGCAGCTTGTTATGTCAATGTGTTTAAAGCTAGTCAATGGGGAGACTGACAATGTTTGAGTGAACTGAATCCATGTTTGATTACTGGGCCACTACGTTTGACATAGGAGGACCATTTGCAAAAGACAGGCACTGTCAAGACTGCCAAGTTATGAGGACAGGTAGGAATATAAATCTTATTAATCTTGAGGCTGACATTGTGACAAACTGACCTTTCTATTTGTGGATGCATCATGACAGCATGCCCACATGATTTGATGTAGGGCAACAAGGGAGCTCCGAAGAGAAAATATAAGGGTTTTAGCTCCAAAAGTACCCTGAGGAGTAATTACTGTAAACAGATTTGTTTATATCCAAAAACGTCCATTCCCTCAGGGACTTATTAAATGCATGAAATGATTTTTTAAACTGTGTATGTCTCCTTTCTAATGGTTTTAAATATGTGCGGCTTTTCAAGACCAGATTTCCTTTCCTTATACAGACACACTGCCATCCTTTACACCAAAAACTGCCATGCTGATACATTCTACCACTTTGTGCGGCTAGCAGAAATTAGTATCATATCACCCTCATGCCTGTGACATGTATGTGCATCATTGTTTGTGCACCTGCAGACAGCAACAATGCGGGGACTCAGAGAATCACAAAATGTCAACTACACCACCACTGTTCACAAACTCCACAAAGCAACATGATCATTGGTTACAGGGTAGTTGGATGAGAATCTAGGTGGCTTTTGAGAGTTTTCCTAAATACTAAGCAATAGTGTTTCTTTATATAGATCACAGAGCTGTGTCATGCTCACATAGCATATACTAGGCTTTCATTAAAACTTGTCAAATCAGTTTCATTTAGAAGAATTATATCTGAAAAGTAATAATCCAAAAATATTCTGTCAGAGTTTTCATTTAAAATGAAATAAAATGAAATCTTTCTTAGTCACCTGTTGTGTGTAGTATTCTAACATGTGTGTGTGAACTTTTATGCCATATGGTTTGGACAGCGTCTTTTCATCCCCTACCACAATTAAATGCTTATGGTTCAACAGAGTTGCATAGTCAGTGTTACATTTTTATACTTTTTGCTCCAGCACAATTATTTAGCTTTTGTGTGGAATTCATGGCCCTTTTATATACAGATTAGATTCCCAGATTACATGGGGAACAGTTATTAACACAAAATCCTTGTTTTAAACATGGCCGCAGCTCTGAAGCAATCAGAAAGTACCTGACATCTAGAAACCGGACATTATCAGGCCCTTTCATCTCCCCTGGTGTCGGTCCCGATAGGCCTGGTATTTGGCTGTTTAGCCAATACTTGTAACCGAGGCTGTCCAAATCTATCTATCTATTCAGTCTCTATCCTGCTACAGTCTTTGTACAGACACCTTTGTCTAGCTCCGCTAATATAAACACAAACTTTACTTATAAATAATGCAAAAATATTTTATGTTTAATGTGATTATTATTACTATGCTAGCATGACACTAAGCAAACAAAAAAACATAAAATGCCATCTCTTCACTTCCGGCTAGTCTGAGAGAAAGGGAAATAGAATGAGATTAGCCATGAGCAGTTCAACACAGGCTCTCTGCAAGCTGTGGAGGCTCAAGGGTGTTGCTGTGTTAATCTGCCCGGTAATGTTCATAAGCCCAAACGAGGCCAGGACACCCAGGCCTAATGGATTAATCTATACAGACCTTCTTACACCTAGATTACAATTTCTAATCAAACTAATTTACCCAAATCACTTTCATACTATGCGCCGATATGACACTTGCAAAACCAGCAGGTTCTCTAGGTTGAAATTTAAGCTTTAGCCTTTATACAAACCAGGACCTCTATAACCATTATTAGGACTGAGAGTGTGTTACTGGGAAAGGCTGAGGCAGAAGGTTGTGCTTTGACTTATTCTAAATATGTTAAAGCACAAATCACATTTGGTTGGAGGGAAATGGGTGTGACCAGTGGGATACTAATTCAATGCAAATTAACATGTGTTAAGCCTTCAAAAGCTGGTGTCAGTTCAGACAAAGCAGCCATACCTGCGGCTTCCAGAAGAGCTTCAAGTCGGGCCTGTGTCTCTGGATCTACGGTCCTTAAATCGACCCCGTCTGTGGCGCTGGACAAAAGCAACTCTGACGCTGTCTTCATGATGGGGTTATCCAGGTCCTCCTGGTCCAAAATGAATGACTCCACCTAGAAGAGGAAGAGAGGAGGATAAAAGAAGGATAATTAGACCTTTGGCAGCCATTTTCATGATAGTTTCTGATCAACATTTGACCCATATCTCTCAAATAATAAATACCTATTAGAGGTCTGGCCAAGTGGCATGAAAACATATTTATATAACAGCTTCAACAAACACATCTAACATGACCAATATTACGGTTTAAGGAAGTAACCCTGTCATAAATACAGGCTATAAAAAAACAGTTACAGTTTAACAAAAAAAGCAAAGGAAGTGCTACAGCCAGGAAATACAACCCCTGCACACATTGAAAGATTCAGCTGAGAGTCAGCTGCCCAAGTACAACACCACACTCTCATACCTGTGCTTTGCTGTTATTGGCTATTGTGTACTGCAGTCCCTTTTACAAACGTTGCATTCTTCCTAAAAACACCAAGTGAATCAACCTTTCAAATGTACTGAACTGAAGTTTGATTCACTGTAGTTGTTCCTGTAAAGCTGATCAACAGTTTTCTTTTTGAATGAGTTTACCTCACAGATGAAACCTGAATGTCATGCTTTGCATTAACGAGGTTATTCTGCTCTTTATACACATTACAGATATGAGCAATATAAACACGAAACAGCTTTTTTGATCAGATACACTATCAGAGACAAAAATATGATGAAAATATTAGTGAATTTCAGAGTTCCTTGAATTTCCATTGCATAGATATAGCAAACAGTGTTTAATATGATTATAATCATAATTAGTTGCATTCTTAGTGGGACAAAAATATATTATATACATTGATGGCCAATTCACACATTTCCATGAAGGTGACTTCATCAAATTGGTCATCTACAATATATGACAAACATGACTTTGCAGCCACTGTTGGTTAAAAGGCAACCTGTGTCGTGAGATTCAGTATTTCCAATCAGTTTAACATTTTCTATATGGTGACATTTGCAAGAAAAACCCTGAAAAAAATCTGATAAAGTTACAACCCTGGTCTATGTCCATCCATGAACTGCAGCTGGCTTTTAAGGCCTGGTGTGCAGAGCAAATGTTGTGAGAGAGTCAGCACACAGCACTGTGGAGGAATTCAGCTATACGATAGAGCGCAACAACCCATGGGGAGTGTAGTTCTACAAAGGCCTTTATAATCAACAAAGGGCATCAGTCTTGACTATTAATGAACTACAGTTCCCAGAGTGTTGGTATCCAGAGAGCTGGAACGGCCTAGAATGGCATCTGCTTAATCCTGGGGCTCAGATTTTAGCTACTGCCCAGAGCTGTGAGCTCTCCACTGGAGTGAAACACCACAACAAATGCTCCCTTTCAGGCGTATGTAGCAGCCTGGGTGAGTAAGGAAACATGATGCAGTGGACATACACTGGCAGCATGTCTCAATTAAACTGCCTCAGATGCAGTTGTCAAACTTGATATTTGCATCTGCTACTTCACAGCTGATGCTGCCTAATTAAAGCATCACTGGTGAAAGCTGACGTCCTTGTCTCACAGGCATGACTGTAGCATTGTTTATACAGGTACATCCTATGTTAGATATTGGTTAAGTATAATAGATATGGCGCAACAGGTGCTGTCATTTCTCTCCACACCCATTAACTCCTTTATGATAGTATTACTAAGAGCAAATACTTCATCACCTTCAAAAAGACAATGAACATTTGCTAGGCATTAAAACTCCCATTTAACTGTAACAGGGACCTTTGGCAGGTGTTTGCAAGTCAAATATTTGTCATCTAATAGTCTGGTGAGGACCATTCCTGCATCTGCTACCGCCATATGCAAAGGTAAACTCTACAGGACAACAGTAAGGAGGACATCTTTAAACTGACAGCTCCCAGTAGACAAGTCATGGCATGAAACAATGTTTGATTGTGATCTGGCGATTAGACACTGACTAATGATCTGCATAATAGATCCAGACATTAGCCCTGCAAAGTTGGTCAAATGGCACCATCACATAAAAGAGTAGTGTGTAAATAAGGGCTGCGGAGACAAATAAATGGATTAAACCGTGTGTCCATCCGAGCTGGTGTCAAACATGTCCACAGTATGTTTAGCAGGAGTGAGGAGATGCCATCACACCTGACCCCGGGTGCCGCTGCCAGCACATGGAAAGTTGGACACTTCTCAACGTGAACTCTAGCTGCTCTCTATTCTGACAAGGCAAATGGAGTTGACCCAGCGGTGGTGGCTATCTGAAGCGACGGGGATGAAAAAACAACAGCTGGCTTATTTGTCAACACCAACTGTCGAAAACTCGAGCGGTTCCGCGAAGATCGGCAATATTCTGCACGTATCGAAAAGTTAGCCGCGCCGCGATCGGAGTTCATTTACATGATTGGGGGGAAAGTGACGTAATTGCACCATAACTACGATATGGTGGATATTTGTAACGTCCGCGAGCGTCCGTGGCTTCACGGACATCTTCCATTTTCCGTGGCTGGAGAGCTGCTGAGAGAGCCGCAAACTTGTGATGGGTGTTGCGAGACGACAGCACCGAGCGAGGCCGACGTCGCTACCACCCGAACTAGGCCGTGGTCTCAGCCTGCGCTGCATAAATAAAACATTTCAGCCGGTTCGCGTCAACAACTGCCCATGTCTCACCAAGCATGAACGACATCAGACCCCCAGTGAGCAAAGGAGCCGACTCGAGGGGTTACACGATTTAAGTGTTGGATTATTTTACGTAATTTCAGCGGCCTGGGAGGGGGTGGTTGCCAATTGCGAGCTAACTAGCTAGCTAGCCGCCAGCTCGCGCTAGGAGAGGAATGTTGCCTAGCTCTCTGGTTAGGCTTCGCTAACTAGCTTAGCTTAGCGTAGCTACCTCTGAAACCTCGTCTTCGTCGCTGCCGGATCCTGGACCCGAGGAGAGGACGGCCGCGGCCGCCAGTTTGAAATCCAGTCGTTCTGCTGCAGGTCCGCCTGGTTCGCCGTACAAACGTACTTTCTTTCCACCCACACCAATCCCAATGCCCCCTAGTCCGACTCCTCCTGGTGTCGCTCCTACCCCCATCCCTGCCACTGGGGAGCGAGGAGTCACCGAGTCAATCTCGTCCTCGAAGCCGTCCGTCAGCATTGCCGTCCCGGCTACTGCATCCTGCATACTTGTGTTCACGATTCGTGTGTTAACGAGCTCGCCGTTGACTTAAACGTCCGTCCAGGCTCTTTCTGTTTGGATATTTGCGTTATTTTACTTCAGGGAATCCAGAAACTCTCCCGAAGCGAGGGTTGAGGAGGATCTCTTTCCCCCAGCCATTAACTTTCTAACAACCTAACCCGATACGCACTGTTTCTCAGAAAGACCGCCTCTGTAGGAAATCCCGAGAATCCTATTGGTCGAGAGGGGAAAGCTTTGTTTCCCATTGGTCGAGGTTAACGCTTGTCAAACTTGAGACCGCAACGTCATGTTAGGTTTACCAATATCACGAGGCTGTAGAACGAACGTCAAGACATGACATGGTAGACCAACTAAACTGGTAGCTAGCACCACTAGTTCATACGAACTGTCTGTGGGAAATCACTCGGAACATGTCAGCACCTGTAGTCAGAGTGTATGACTCAGTCAACCTGATTTAAAGCATGAATGATAACTGCACCTTTCACGCTGCTCAAACTTATATTGCTTTCATTTGTTAGGGGTCATCAATTATGAGAATCAGGAAAATTAAAGGATAATATCAGACAGAATCAGTGATATGAGACTAGAGAGAAAGGAAGAGTGGGAGGGAGGTTCAGTCAGATTACCACTAGATTCTAACTACGCTTCCCATTTAAATGTACTGTTGTAGAAATATTTTTTAAGTAACACACAACTTAAATCCTATGAAATATTTTAACCTATCCTCTACGTGAGACACTATGACATGTTATAAATATAAATACCGGTGTCATGAATCACAAACATATTTTTACACTTACTTTGGAGGTACTGAGGTGACCATATGGTGCAAAAATTCATTCTAGAGGTCAGATGGTTGTTTCAATTTTGCAGAATACCACTGGACTCCACCTTTGTCCACCATGAACTAGAACCACAAATTAAGTCCTTAGTTTAAAAAAAACTAAGACTACAAAAACTGCCTCACTCAACAAAGTTTCTAACATGCATTTCCTCTATATGTTAATTTATACACATGTTTACTTTTTCAGGTAAATCATTTCTGTGTATTTCTGTTTTGATAGAATGACTGTTCATTACTTTACTCATAGACAACAGGTGTTGATCTTTTTATTTCACTGTCAACAAAAAAAACTACAAGATTACTCTAAGTGTAATTCTAAACAATATGTCCATGTATGTTAAGAAATCAAAGTGGGCTGTTAACCTCCTATACAGAAATATCAGTAGTAATTGAGGCATATTAATATAGTACTTAGATATGAGTGGATGCAGTAACTTTAGATGTTGTATGCCTCAGACTATAGATACGTGTTGTATTGGAAACAAAGTTATAGCTAGTTTGTTATAGCAAGTACAAGCACAAAATTAGTATTTCAAAAAATGATGCTTCATCAACTCATTAGAGTCAATGTGATTAGTTAGACTCTGCCTCTCAAAGAGGCTGAGGTTGGTTATTATTTGTAAAGTTCATGTTAATGCCCACTGAACTGCTGCACTGAAGCAGGATGAATTATACTGCCTTGCTAAAGGGCAAGTCTGAAATTGTTGAATGAAGCTTTTGCTGTCCTGAGTTGACTAATTTCAACAAGTGATCTATATTTGGCTTGCTTCCATTATTTTTGGCCTGCCAACAAACCAACATCTTGGATGGAGATGTTGATGATAACAAATGTTGTTAGTGTACTAGACCCGTGCAGATTTCAAACCGCTGATTTTCCAGTCATTGAAGCCAGCTGATTTCAGTCCATCCAATTTTCAATAAAAATAATATATGTCTATTGCACTTTCCTACTTATTGACATGTCTTAGTAACTGGAATAAAGTGGTGTTTATTGTTAGATAAGTAATCGATAAAATAAAACTGTATTGGTCATTGAAATTCAGTCACAGTAAGAAAATAAAAGATAAAAAAATACATAAAAAGTATATGCACATACACATTTCACTGTGCTTTGTTCAGCAATGTTAACAAGTGAAGTCGAGTGGCAAAGGATGACTGCACAAGCAAGGAGAAAACCAGTTTCAGTAATTATATTCAGTGATTTTTTAACGTGAACGTGTTTTTGTTAGATGGTGTTTTGGAAGATGTCCTGTGAGCATGACGGAGTGCACGGTTCCTCTGGTTAGAACCAGTCTAGGGTTTGTAGGCCAGGAGACGCCACCGGGCCGCACAGGGCCTCGAGCGGGAGCGTCATCGGCCCAGGGCGTGGACCATCGTGGACGTACAAACGTCCTGGCTATACAGCCAGGAGTTGCCAGGTGTGAACCAAAAACCCACACTTTCTGTAAACTGTAACATATTAGAGGGGACCAACATTATATATTTTCATAAAGTTAAAGTAAAGAACACGAATGTATGTTAGAAGTGTAATTTTTAAGTGTTTGGTTGTAAAATAAAGTGATCCTGCAGCAGTTTGTGACCCAGCATGTGGCTTTACACCTCCTGAAAGGGGGATGCTTAGGGGAGGCGCTGGCAACCCTGCGCGAGCTTTCCTCCGCATCACGCAGGTCTGGTCACTCACACACTCCGGCGTGTTGTATCTACGCTTGCATCAGGTAAGTTGCTGAACGCAGCTGTCGTTTAAGCGATCCAGCTGAAACATGGCGCTAAGACTAGCTTGAATGAATGGAACTGAACAGTGTCCGATTAGATCTGTATATTCTGTCCTACAGACGGTGCCGTTAGTTAGCACACGCTAGCCTAGCTAACAGCTAATAACATGGCGCGGGCCGAGAGGGCCGCTTTTGTTCTTGTGTCTGGGTGCGGTGGTGAGCGCCTACAGGCCCCGCACCCGGTCTGAAACAAACGAGCCCCCTCATTACTAATTCATCATGTTCTCTGTGGACTCTTCTTGAGCCATCGATGTACCTTAACGCCTTAAATGATTCCCAACGGAAGAACGCCACGGTTAAGCTCCACATTGTTGTGCAGCTAGCTCCCCGAGAGCGACTCGCCGGTGTTCGCGCTTTTTGTTAATTGGTCAGCGAGGACTTTATGTTTGGGTAAAGCAGGGACACACGTTACGAGACCATTTCTTTTGTTTTCCTCTCATGTGCCAGAGGTTTCGCATTTGCGCGGATGATTCAGTTAACTGAAATTTCTTTCGATTTCACACTTGCCTGATTGCTCAATGAAGGGGCCTCAAGATGGCGCTGCCAGCCAATAGACGCACTCAGAACATCACGTCCACGCTTCAGTCTCGACACACAATTGTGATCGCTCAAAACCGTGACCACATTTTTCCTTTCCCGAAAGAATATGGCGTTCGGATCAGGAATATGTCTATCTCTGAAACAGCCACCAGAGTGGCTATCATGCAGAGAAGCTGGAGACATGTTTCCCTAATGTTCTGTGTTTGGGTACGACGGAGTATTAAAAAAAAAAAAGCACAGACTTCCAGATGAAAGTCGTAAATTTACGAGAATACAGTCATAAATTTACAAAAAAAGCACAAGACTTTAATCTCGCAAATTTACGACTTTATTGTGGTAGGTTTATGACTTTAATCTCGATGTCTGTGATTTTTTTTTCTTTTAATGTGGCCCTAATGCTCTGTCGTATTTTGGGACTCGAACAGCATCGAATAGAAGAGGTGGCGTATTTGAAAATCATTTTGCTAGATATTCACATGGTTGTATTTTCCGTGTAATAATCTTGATCAACTATTTACACCTTTTAATAATCTTGTTTCTCTCTTCAGGGATCGCAATCATGGCAGATGAAGGATACGTTGTACGCATCAGGGGTCTCCCTTGGTCTTGCTCAGTGGACGAAGTTCAGAGGTTTTTCTCAGGTGGGTGAACACATTTAAATATAGCGTGAAGGCAAAAACATTTTAAGGTAACGAAAGGTTTTGATTTTATATTTGCACCTTCAAAACAGATTGTAAGGTCATCAACAATGGAGGAGGCGGCATCCACTTCACCTACACACGAGAGGGCCGTCCCAGTGGAGAGGCATTTGTGGAGTTGGAGACAGAGGAGGACCTGAAGATTGCAGTGAAGAAGGACAGAGAAACGATGGGTCACAGATACGTGGAGGGTGGGTGCAACTGCTTCTTGGTTAATTCCTTTGTAATGACTGCTTAGCTGTGTTAACTGATTGCATTGTGTCCTGTGATGCAGTTTTTAAATCCAACAACGTCGAGATGGACTGGGTCATGAAGCACACAGGGCCAAACTGTCCAGAAACGGCAGGAGATGGGCTCGTCCGGCTCCGGGGTCTTCCCTTTGGCTGCAGCAAAGAGGAGATAGTACAGTTTTTCTCAGGTAAGGTTAGGTCTTATTCAACGATTCGTTTCAGACTTCCTCAAAGTATTATCAGCAACTTAATCTTTTTATTTGTTTGTTTTCCGTCTTCGGTTTTCTTTCTCGTACGTACACAAACTCTTTCTCTGATTTACACAGAAGTGGATATACCACCTAATATGTATTCTGTATTTTTACATTAAAGATAAATGTTCTTGGATTGATGATCAGCGAGGAAATAACACCAGAAAAGGAAGCGGTTAACATTTATTTGAAGACATTTGAATACTTAGTGTTTGTTCAAGAGGGGAATCTTTTATGCAAACACCCTTTTCCTACCTACGCCCATCATAATCATCTTGAAGCCACTTTCATTGCATTTTTTCTTTGAATGGGTCTGAGCTACATTTTAAGTTATCTAATGGTAATTTACTAATAATGATGGAAGGGGTCCCACTCATCACTGAAAGTATATTACACCAATGTTTGTTCTTCCATTTCTACACA
The DNA here is from genome assembly GCA_016785235.1 of Pseudorhombus dupliciocellatus. Taxonomy (NCBI): domain Eukaryota; kingdom Metazoa; phylum Chordata; class Actinopteri; order Pleuronectiformes; family Paralichthyidae; genus Pseudorhombus; species Pseudorhombus dupliciocellatus. Next base: position 85,834 of record JAFBJW010000129.1, on the reverse strand, counting down.
CCCTTGTCTTTTTAATGCATTTTTCTTTAAATACCGAATGTCACATAAGCACCCGCTGGGCGAACAGTAGTCAAACTCATGTCACCCACCAGGATCTTGTTTCCTCCTCATCAATACACCAATACTACCCTGATCTCCCACACAGTGTCCCCTTTCCATATTCTTCCTCTGTCTCTCATTTCTATTTACCCCAAAATCCAGTAAAGTGTAAGTAGCTGAAATGGCCAGTCACTGGTTAACATTTTGAACTGGTATATGTGATGATGTATAGAGTTTTCCATAAGTCTGATATCTCTTTCTTTAGAGAAAGTTCTCTCTGTGATTGGGAATGTGATTTAATATGTCCCCTGCTGGGGTTATCTGTCCTTGGGTTGAAGGGTTGGAAATCGTGCCAAATGGGATAACATTGCCGGTGGACATCCAGGGGAGGAGTACGGGGGAGGCCTTCGTGCAGTTTGCTTCACAGGATATAGCTGAAAAGGCTCTAAAGAAACACAAGGAAAGAATAGGGCACAGGTGGGGATGGTTGGTTGGTTGGCTGGATAAGTTGCTTTTCTTATGGTGTGCACCTTCAACATCAAAACATCTGACACTATTTACCACAAAGCACATACACTTATAGCCATGTTAGTTCCAACTAAACCACACATTCACAATGTCAAGTGGGAACAGTAGCGTGCTTGGGCACCATTTATGTTTATTTTAAATCGTCTGAATATTTAATTTCAAGAACATATGATGTCTCCGCACTAAACATGAGTCCAGGCTGATAAATGGTAAGGAGTCTCCCTGGTGGTAAAATCAGAGGGCTACTGTACACACGGATCTGGGGCCCACTGTCACAGGTAATGCTTAGAGTGGGTTGCAGCAGGGCTGATGCCCTCTCCACCCCTCTACAATCAGTACAATGGCTGTCATGGCAAGGACACAGGGCGCTCTTTAACAACACACTTAATCAGATCTGTGAGTCGCTTCAGGTAACCGTAAGAAAAGTGTGAAATTAGTTTAGGCCCATATAAATTTGAACAGCTTCCTTTTTTCCCAACTCACTAAATTAGCTGATTCATTGAATCTATTGAATAAATAACTTGCATTTATTACCCAAAAGTATTACCACCTATGGACTACACCATGACAGCATCTAAATAGGCCAGTTTCATCAGTATTGAGCAGATGTGCTGTCAATCTATTCTTCCTGCCCTAACTGTGGTGTCTCTATGCTCTTAGGTACATTGAGATCTTCAAGAGCAGCCGCGCTGAGGTGCGGACCCACTATGAACCCCAGCGAAAGCCAATGGGCATGCAGAGACCTGGCCCCTACGATCGGCCCTCGGGTGGTCGTGGCTACAACATGATGGGCCGAGGGGGATCTTATGACAGAATGCGCCGTGGAGGATACGGAGGTGGTGGGTGTCAGAATCAGATTTGGTGATCAATTTCCTGCGCATTGGTCTGAATTATGCTTAGTACCTTCAAGCTAACACTGCACAACAGAAACAAGATTAGGATGTATAGTCCCATTAATACCTTTGTTAATCTTCTGGTTGTTTATCCAGGCGTATCAGATGGACGGTATGGAGATGGCGGCTCATCCTTCCAGAGCACAACAGGTCATTGTGTCCACATGAGGGGCCTACCATACAGAGCAACAGAGACAGACATCTACAATGTAAGACAACAGAGTCATTACCAATGGACTTGATATTTGTTGCAGGTGTACAACAATTTAACATGAGCTAATCCTTCCTTATCTTTGCATGTATTAGTTCTTCTCACCATTGAATCCTGTGCGGGTCCATATTGAAATCGGGCCAGATGGCAGAGTAACTGGGGAGGCAGACGTAGAGTTTGCGACACACGAGGACGCCGTGGCAGCTATGTCCAAAGACAAAGCAAACATGCGTGAGTTTCTCTACCACTTGAACTCTGCAAGTATATATCTTGTTACTCAGTGTTACTCAGTGTTACTCACTCCTCCTTTCCGCCCCTCAGAGCACCGCTATGTGGAGCTGTTCTTGAACTCAACAGCAGGTGGCAGTAATGGAGCTTATGGCAGCCAGATGATGGGTGGCATGGGTGAGTATTTGTTTCTGAGGTCTTAATAAATTGTGGCCCTTTTCCGTATTTGCTGAGCGCACCCAGAATAAAACAACACAAGTACATTTCCTAGTGACATTGTGTCCCTTAACACCTGATGTGATTTTTCTCCCCCACAGGTAACCAGTCATCTTACAGCAGTGGCCAGCTGAGCTCAGGGTACTCTGGAGGATACAGCAGCCAAGGAAACATGGGCGGTTACAATGACTACAGTGAGTGTCAGCTCTGTTACCTTTGCTGCCCTTAAATATGAATATGTAATAGCAACAAGGCCTGGACAGGCGTTTATCCAATGAGTGCATCTTGTTCGTTCTTGAACTTCTCGGTCCTATGGTATGTATTCTCTTTCTCTTGTTAGGTAACCAGGGCGGAATGGGAAGCAGTTACTACGGCAGCAGTGGAGGAGGAGGAAGCAGAGGCTCCATGAACGGACTCGGTGGCGGATGGGGAATGTAGTTTTTTTTTTCCTTCTTCCCCTTTATTTGATGTTTTCTTTTTAACTCAGCATTTTGCTGGAAGGACTGGAAATGTAAGCCTCACCTCTAAATTTGGTAGGGCCAGGTGAGGATGTTAATACTGAAAATACTGAGTGGTAGGCTTTGTATTTGTTTTTTTTAAAGTGGATGATCTTCAGAACGTGGGATCCTCTGGTGTCTCAAGTTTTTCAGAAGCGCTGTTCGTCTTCCCCATTACTCGGTTTTCTACACATCACAGAAAATCTGCTTTCAAATTTTGATACCAGGAAACATCCTATCCTTGTGTTTATTTTCCCAACACCCGACTTTTCCTCAAGGTTAACTCATCCTTTCCCAATCGCTTTAACCTAATTTCCAATGTCTGAGTGCATGAACAAAACAATCTGTTCTGGTATTCTGTGTTTTGACCTCGTTTCATCTTCTAGCTTTTTATTTCCACTTCAAGTGTTCATCTGAATTTGAGACTTCACATGGTCGGATCAAGTTTTGTTTTCTAAAGGTGTGACTGTTGATGGAGCAGTTTTTCTGGATGAGGGCTGTATCAACAGCAAGTGAATTTAAAATCTGCTGACATGTAGGTTTCTACTGCTTCAAATGCTATTTGTATTTCCTGTGCACAACGTGAATAAACTAGTCTGGAATATCTAATTGAAACACGCATTGTAAAGAAGAAGCTTTTATTCGTCTTTATCAAAGGTCTAGATATAAAATTTGGTCACCACTCTCCAAATTAAGAAAATGGCTTGATTTCAGTCTTGACAATCCACAAAACCTTGTTATAATACATTCTAAAATAGTGAGATTTGTTAACATTCTACAGTCATTTACATCATTCATTGGAATTAAGATGACATGTCGAACAAGTTCTCTGTAAACCAGCAACACCAACAAAACTATCAGCATGCTCCAAAGGCTGTGAACATGGTTGACCTCCATTTTGAACAATTATATGGTTTAAATAAGTTTATCAAACCTGTTATTCCAGCCACAATGAAATGACAAACTATATTATCCTCTCAGCAAAATCAAGCCAGCACAAACTACATGAGCTCATCCTGCCAGTATTAAACATGGCCCCTGATGAAACAAGCTGTTTTCAGACAACCACCTGTATGTGAGAAGATGACTTGGTTTCACCTTTGACATTTTCCAGAACCTTTCCTGCCAGGCCCTGGTTAAAAAGCCTGGTGATCTTGTGTGAGAATACAGCAGGTAATGAGAATGCACTGTGAGCAATCAGCACAACTAAAAACTAAATAGAAGAATCATGATGAAAGCCATACATGAAGATGCAGAAGTCATCAGCTTTGAAAGACAATATCTGCCAGTGTTGGTTTGAAGAAACTAAAACATTTTGCACGTTTATGTCCTGCCTCATACATGCTCTGCCCAATCTATCTCCTGCTGCGTTCTCCACATGTCTGAAAACAGCTCAGCAGAATCATGCTGAATTTCAGGTAATGGAAGTGGCGGAACGCCAAATCCAATTTCCTAAAATTTGATGACATTGTTAAACGTACATAATTTAAAAACGCAGTGTATGAGTGTGTGCAGTGTTTATCAGTCAGAACTCTGGCGCTCATGGGTGTTTTGTCAGGAGCCTTTGGAGCTTCTCTGTAGCAGGAGGGAGTGGCACACGTCGCACACCCGCACAGGCCGAGGGTAGGAAGGCAAGGCCAGCTCATTGCTGGAGCAGTTGCTGCAGTAGATGTCCCCACAGTTCCTGCAGTGGTGCTGCGACCACAAGTGGACATCGCTCATGTTAAATGTCGTGGTCTAAAATGCGTAAATGAGATGGGGGGGACTGAAAAAAGAGGGCTACCTTTCTGCGTGAGATGGAGAACTCCTTCAGGCACTGTTTGCATTGAGTGGCTTCGTCATCCTTCAGCCAAGCGTGGCCCTGATGGAAAGAAGACAAGAAAAACAAGACAGTCATGTTTTCAGATCTTCAGGAATCAATAAAAGGGCACCATCCACGCCTCTGCCTTTACCTTCAGGGCTTTGTTGACCTCCTTGAAGTCCTCCATCTTGAGTTTAGACCTTTGAGGCAGATAAACGAAACGTGAGAAAATGAAATGACGCTGACCAATAAACAAGGTGATGAGGTCAAAAGCACTGACTGGCTGAGATGCAGTCCCATCTCCTGTAGAGCCTGCTCCTGTTGCTCACACGTCTGCTGCAGCTGCTGCTTCTCCTGCTTCAGCTCCTGCAGCTCCTGCATCATCAGTCCACAGGAAATAAAGCCTATACTCACGACTACATTTATTTGTCAAGCATTAGCTCAGAAGATTTTATAAAAACCTAAATGAGATAACGTTCTAATGAATAATAATGAATTAAAACAAAACTGGCGTCAAGGGCAAAACAAGATGACTGTATGGACACTTTAAACTGCACATGAACCCATTACAATCTAAAAACTTCATACACTTCATACACTGACCGTGTGCAGGCCCTGCAGTTGTTGCAGCTGTGTGCGGAGCTCCATGCTGTTGTCCTGTTCCCTCTGCAGAGCTTTCTGCAAACCTTGTCTCTGCTCCCTCTCAGTGCGCAGCTCCTTCTCTAAACCCACTCTGTGGAGAGAACAGGACAGCCTGACTTCAGTTGAGCACACAAACGCTTCACACAACCCAGTTATTCATAGACCTATTTAAAGATTGGTGTACACCAGTTGATTAGAGAACTGCGTTTGATTAATTCAAAGGAAAGTATTTTAACTTCACTGGAGGACAATAGAAAGTTGAACTTTTATTTATATTTAAATTTACATGACAACAAGTCTTCACCTTAGTGTATCCAGGTCAGTCAGTTGTTTCTGGAGACCGTCTACTTTTCCCTCCAGCTCCACTCGCATGTCTTTGTCTGACTGGTCGCTCTGTTTGCGCTTCTGCTCCGAGTTCTGAAGTCTGTGTCCCACAGAAGACCAACAAGCAGAACATCAGTCAAAGAACATGTCTTTATAAACACACAGAAACTCACCAGCGCGCGCACGCACACACACACACATACCTTTGCTCCAGTTCCATCATCGCTTTCTCCATTTCATTCATCCTATGCTCGAGCTGTACAGCCTCCGCCTGCTTTTTCTCTGCTTCCCGTTGCGAGTCCTTGAGAGTCACATCAGCCAAATAAACATGGCTTCTGTCTGAGCGGGTGTACAACAGAGAGGGATGGGCGCGCGTGTGCATGTGTGTCTACCTGAGCTTTGTGGACCATCTGCAGGTTAAGCGTCTTGACCTGGTCGAGCTGGAGTCGCAGTGCTGCCAGCGCGTCCTGTTTCTCATGCGTGTCCTTCTCCAGCAACTTCATGGCCACCTCCATCTCCTGCTTCAACCCCACCTGCAGCTCCAACTCACGCTCCAGCTCCTTGAACACGTGGCATCACAAAAACATGAGTCTAATTCACCTCTGCAGACTGGGAAACCTTCCTGTCTCTTATTATTATTATTATTATTATTATATGTGCTTTACATCTTTTTTGTGCTGTGAAATGTCATGTCATGCTGCTCTCTTGTGCCATAAATAAATAAATAAATAAATGAATGAATGAATGAATTTCTGAATCTGAATCACTTTGTCCCAAGAAGCAACTCAGCAGCTGGTTTACTTTTCACTAATGCATCTATAGCTGTTAAAAACTGACCTGGCGAATGTGTTTTTCCTCCTTGTACTGCTTCCACACGACATTATACATCTCATCCAGGCCCTGTCGAGTCTGTTTGTATGTCTCCAGCTCCACCTGGCTGTCCTGAAGAGCTGCCTGAAAATGTGAATCAGAAAGGAATAAGAGTGACGTCCAGTGTTATTTTAATGTGGAGTGGTTTAGCTGCAGTTCATTTTTTTAGACCTCCTCCTTCTTCTGGTTGGACTGCAGGATTGACTCATTCTCTTTTCTCAGCTGCTCCTGCTCCTCCCGCAGGGAGTTGATTCTGTCCGTCGCTGCCGTCAGCTGAGGGAAAGGAAAACAAACACTCGTCAGTCGGGCGAAAACCACACGGCTGCTGTATTTACAAGAAACCACACAGCTCCTCTGACCTCCTCAACAAGTTTGCTGTTGGTCTTCTCTATGGAGTCCATCTTAGCCTGGAGGTCAGTGACAGTGCCGCTTAGGTTACGATTCAACTCCTCAATGTAGTGCTTCTGATCCAGTATGGCTGTCAGCTTCACATCACTAACAGAGGAAGAAGAAGAAGTTGTGGTGGGGGGTTGATCAGAACATGAACAAGCAGAGTGTGGACAAGATGCTCAGTCCACTCACTCTTTCTGAGTCTCACTGTTGGCTGGATCTTTCAAGTACAGGGAGAAATCAATGACTGCCACCTGAATGGGAGAGAGAAACCCGTCACTGTGTACCCAGACCAACTGGTTTCTCCAGGAGACGATAAGTTGTGGGGCTGCAGGGATACGTCAGCCCACAAATCCTGCCAGCACTCACCTGAGAATCTAGATCCTCGCCTTTAATACAGAGATTTGCATCAATTACGTTGAGGCCCACCAGCAGTCCCCCAATGACTGCCCCCTCCTCCTCCATCATCAACGCTCCAGAGTCATAAAACTCACTAGAAGAGGGAAACACAGACATGGAATAATCTGGAAGCAGTATGTTTGCAACATGTACTTAGCACTGAGCACTAGTGATAAACCACCCAGAATAGCAGGTCTGACCTGGGTCTGACTCACCTCAGGAGGTCCCTGCGGTCCAGCAAAGCTTTCATGTAGTCGGCTACTTTCTTCTGCATGAGGGCCAAATGCAGCCAAGCCCTTCCTCTGCCCAAACCGGTCCTGCGGGAGAATCAGAAAGCAGGTGTGAAGCAAATAAACCTCACAATGGAGGATTAGTGTATAACTGTGTAGAGTAGCATACTTAATACTGGGCATGTCGCGAGCACTTGTGGCAATGTTCATGGAATCTGGACACAACTTCTCAACCAGTTCCAACGGCCCCCATATGGACTTGTTCTGACCAATGAAAGACTTCTTGGCTGAGGAAGAAACAGGCAAGGTCAACTTTGCACTATGCTTTTGTCATGTTAAGTCAAATTCAGTTATAAAACACATAAAAAAACACTGTAAAACACAAAAAGGAAGACAAGCATAAAATAAAATAAAAATGCAATGTATCAGGCTCATGTTAAAGATGACAGAAGGGAAGGGAACCACTTAACAGACGTTCCAAAGCTTTGAAGGGATTTACACAGAGTGCACCATTAATATTACTCTGCCGCACCCTGTGTCATAACATTAAATATAAATGAAATGTGTTCCACAGCCTGCCTCACCTTTCAGGCCGTGTTTGAGGCAATGCTCGAGGACGACAAAGAACTGCTGCAGAGGAGGGAACTCCGAGTCCAGCGTCCGGCCCAGACTCAGGGAGGACTGGATCAACACTTTGATGCTCAGCTTCATCATGCTGAGGAGGTTGGACCGCTCGATGGCCGCCGGGTCTCTGGGGGGCAGGACTGGGACAGATGCAATGCGAACTGGGATCAGTCAGACCAATGCAACACACGGTGGGGATATCAGAGAGAACACAGAGGCACTGCAAGAGGTGGAAAACACGAAGCGTGTGACCGCGGTAAAATCTCAGTTTCACTCATCAGGTCACGTGTCCTGACAGCTGACAGCAAAGTCTGGGAGAAAGTCACAGAGATGTTCAACAAGCTTTGATTCTATAGAAAGTGCTAGCCTGGGAGTCAAATGTTCAACAACGGCCGCATCATACCCGGAAGTTTTTTCGAAGTGCTGCCGAGGCCATTTTCGGGCTCCTTCTCTGTCGGGGAGGTGGCAGCGGACCCCTGTGAATGACTCCTCGGGCCGGCAGCGTAGCTCACCCCGCTGCTAATCGTCTCCGTGGCCTTCCGAGCCAATGACAGGATGGGGGCCGACCAGCTGCTCTCTGCGGCCGCCGGGGTCGGCTTCTCCGTTGGGACCGGCGTGTCGCTGCCGCCTGACATCGCTTCGGTCGCCGCTGTAGAAGCCTGGCACTCGGGTAACTGTTGATCGGTGTCATCGTCCCCTGCCGCTGTGTTTACTTCCTCTGTCTCGTCGGCCATGTTTGTGCCCCCTCCCCTCCGCCCCATTGCTCATGTGACCACAGGAGACCAATCAGGCGCCCCGTTAGAGTTGAACTCTTCCTCTGTGCGTCTGGGGCTATTGGCGGTTCGTCCGTGAGGGTGTGAGTTTGTTTCCGCCACCTACTGGACATATTTATTCAGCACCGCCAAAGAGTTCAAACTTCCCTCTGTTTTTTGTCTGCAAATTTAAAATTAGGTGAAAACCACCAGATTGATTATAAATATGCAACACAGATCAGGACTGAAGTCATTACATTTCGGTGGGGATCTGAAGCTGGGGGCAGATCCAGGATTTATTTTAGTTCAAAATTAAGAACGTAATCGCGTTTAGAACATGTCTGGACATAATTTAATGAAAATGTGGTTTCACAAGATGTTTTCCCCCTGCTTGGTCTTAGTACAATCTCTTGTTGTAATAGTGGATCTGGGATTAATATATTCTTACCGTCGTTGACCACGTGGTGGCGCACACAAGCTGTGCCATCCCTACTAATAGAACTTTTCACAAGACACTTCAGCCCAGTTCAGTGCAGTTATTATCTAGTCACTAACTAAAATTACTTTTTAAAGCTTTCTCTCACATCGTGATCATGTGTATCTATAAAGACGTATTCTAGACAGAATTACTAAGCACGAAGAACAAATGAGAATAAGGGTCATCACAACCATAGTAAAATAATCATATATCACGTTTAGTTAAAGACTTAAAATGAATGATTACACTGAGTATTCGGGCTGATCCACGGATGGCACTAATAATAATAATAATAATAATAATAATAATAATAATAATAATAATAATAATAAATCAAATGGCTCCAATTTAAGATAATTGGTGATGAGTGATAAAATAAATTCATTAAAAGTCTTTCAAACTACAGTCACAGTGCACACACCCTCACTCACACACACACACACACACACACGGTCTGTGGGCGTGGAGATGTGATGTGTCCATAAATACCACGGAGCCTCTGTGCAGACGCTCTTTTCCTCGCTGCGCTCCTCAGTCTCTCTCCCTCCGGGAAGATAACAGCAAACAGACGGACTCCATTCAAACCGACACACCGAGAAAAAGACCAGAAACACGGGAGGAGGAATATCCAGAGCCGCAACAGGTGGAAGGAATACAACGCTCTTTGTTTTAAAAATAACAAGAAACAGTGACTGGAGGTTTTGCTCGGGGGGAACGATGAGGATCTTCGGCGCCGCGCTCCTGATGCTCGTTCACGCCTTGGGTAAGTTTCACGTGCGCTCGGATAACAAGTGTGTTTATTTGTGTGTTGACGGGGACCAGGGTCAGGGGGGGATGTTTTCTGTGAATACCGGAGTTACGCCGTCACCTCCTGTTTTTTTAAGACGCAATAATCCTCCGCGGGTTCACAACGCGTCTCCTCAAACCTCGGAGCGCAGCTTTTCGTGATGCCAGGCTATTCAGGAGCTAATGGGGTCATCTCTCTTATTTTAGAGCATGCTTTATGTAACTGGATACATTTATTTTTAACTCATATTCTTGCCTGACATTAGCTAACTGTCTGTCCATGCATTTTGTGTGCGTGTGTGTATGAGACAGTGAGGGTATATGCCAACTTTTATTTGCACACCTCATACCACACCCCCCACCTTTTTGGCCACTTTCCACTCTGCCCGAGTGCCCTTGAGCAAGGCACCAAGCCTTGCATCTTTGCGTTTCCCAACAGGGCTCAGGCAGGACTGCGCTTCCAAACCCGCAGCTCTGGCCTGCACTGCGCTCTCTTGTGCGCAACATGTTTCAACTTGCCCATAGAGGTCCGCCCACCTTTTGGCACAGTATCCTGTGTTCGCTGACTCTTTCCCTATAGAGCAGGAAGAGGGGTGGTGGGAGGTGTTTCTAAAGCCTGAGCTGTTCAACCAAAGGCACCTGCACATTTTAGACATGTTTTAACACTCTCTCTCTCTTTCCCCTGCAGTGGTGTCCAGGCCGACCAGTGGTGCTGCCGTCGACAGGTATGAGAGTGACCGGCAGCGGCACACCGCCGTCATCAACTTCATGGACACGACCAAAGACAGAGGGGCAGAGGACGAGAGCAGAAGCACCACGACGGTGGAGTACGGCCAGGCAAGCGAGGAAGAGGAGTACGATGATGAATACTACTACGGAGACGAGTATGAAGATGGCATGTCTGGAGACTATGAGGTGGAGCAGCCGCGAGGTAAAGGCCGTCACCTGCTTCTGTTTTGTCTTTCTCGCACAGCCCATGACATGTAACTAACGTTTGCTACGTTTTTTGGTTTCAGTTGCCATGTCGAGCCGACCCAAAGACCCGTCTGCCATCCTGGAGACAGAGAGCACAGAAGGGAAGAAGAGGAGAGCAAAGGGGAGAAAGAGGGCGAAAGGCAAGGGAAGGAAGAGGAACCCGTGCCTGAAGAAGTACAAGGATTTCTGCATTCACGGCACCTGCCAGTACCTGAGGCACCTCCGTGAACCGTCCTGTGTGTAAGTGTCAGCCCTGCTCCACGCCCTCTATTCAGGAACCTCACCATCTGCTGAATTATTCACCTCTGAACCCGTTCCCATCCACAGGTGCAACCCAAACTACTCTGGTGAGAGGTGTCAGCTGATCACGCTGCCTGTGCAGTCCCGCGAGGGCTACAACCGCACCACGGCTTTGGCTGTGGTGGCGGTGGTGCTGTCGTCCGTGTGCCTCACCATCATCGGCCTTTTATTAATGCTCAGGTGAGTAAAACACACACGAACACACCCTCACCGCCACGTGCAGGCAGATAAAGTTCATATTCTGAAGATAACATACTGAACAATTTCCTGTCCTTGTGCTTTCTCACAGGTTTCACAAGCGAGGGGCTTACGACGTGGAGAACGAGGAGAAGGTTAAACTGGGGTTAGCATCCAACCACTGAAGAGACGATGAGAGGTGAGTGGTCGAGAAGAATGCGACCGCAAACTTACATTGACCAATATTTTTCTTTGCTCCTAATTACCTGAGTGAAATTTGCTCATCATCTCTCTTTGTGTTTTTTTTCCCATGTCATGAAAAGATGCAGAAATTCTACCTCATAATAGAAAAAGAGAAGGGGAACACGAAAGAGGAGGTCCTACAGGAAAAAAAGGAACGTACGCAAAGAAAAGGAACAGAGGGCGTTGTCTGTGTTATCCTCCACTGGACGTTCAGGTGAATGTGTCCCTGTAGACCTCAGAAGTAAAACGGGGCCGTCTGATACTGGAATACTCAACGGCCCCAGACGATGGAGCGGAGACATGGCGGGCGTGAGGTGATGAAGATGAAGGAAGGAATGAGGGGGAGAGAAGAGGAAGGAAGGAAGGACAAGTCTAGACTCTGTGCTGCTTCTTGACTGTGTGAAAAGTCATCTCAGACTGAACTGAACAAGAAAAGTATTTTCTTTTTTTTGTAACAACAAGTGGGAGCTCAACCTGGAGATTTTTTTTTCCTGCACAAGTCCATCTTTTTTCTGTACAGTAAACAATATATTTATGATTCTAATTTATTTATTTAAGCTAACTGTATTTATAGAGATTTTTAACCGCCCTCTGCAGTTTAAAAAAAAAGATGTTACAGTTGTTTTTATATTCCTTATTGGACGATATTTATTTATAAACACAAAAGCAAAAATGATGGAAGCTCCTGCAGATATTATTTCATGGAAAAAGCAAGATGTACAATCACCTGATTGCAGACTTTAATCTTTGGCACTTGATAGATGATGAATCCTACTGTGATAAATAAATGGATCATTGAATTGACGTAATACTTTTTTAATATTCGGTGTGGCTTCAATCATAGCGATATGCCCTGATCACACTCACCCGGAAACTCCTGCCAGTGTCTAAGCAGCTCCACTGTAGCTGGTGGGGGTGGGGTGGACTTTCAATGCCTTGCTCAAAAGCACAGAGGCGATGGTAATGAGCAAAGAGGGGCGAGGCCCCATTTTCCCCACTTAAATGTAACCTGCAGGTTCGGGGATCTTCAGGCCGCATGAGGCTTAGTGTTATGAGTCAGTGTCGGTGTCATACGTTACGATGCAGCTTACTGGCTATGTATTGATTATAGGTAACATTAACACTGTGCGCTCAGCGTATGTATTGCTAAGAAACTTTTTTTAAAAGGGTGTCAAGAAAATAAAATGCACTGTAGCAAGAATTTGGTTTAAATACTTTGTAATGTCATGTTGTCTTATCATCATCATCAGAGGAGGAGGAGGAGGAGGAAGAGGAGGAGAACCTCCCTCACATCTGAGTTAAGCTGTTATGGGAAAAAAATGTGAATTCAAGTGTTCCACCCTTTCAAATTCTGTCCTGCAGTTTTGAAGTGATTTTTATTTATGTGATTTTTTTTTTTTTCAGAGCAAGCAAAAATAAAAAAAAGATTATCTGAATCTGCCGGACTCTTCAACCTTCATTACTTCTCCCTGCAGTGAATCCCTCGGTGTCACACTGTTCTTTGGGCATTAATAGGAGCATTAAAAGTTCGGTTGAATAAGGTCAGGTTTATTTTCGCCCTTTGCTTCACTTCCTGAGTGGGACAGCGTATTAATGTGATATTTTAAAATGGCCTGTCCCGATGATGATAACACTCTGTTCTTTTGGCCGGTAATAGTAAACATAATATTTTTATTTCCTGTCAGTGACGTGAGATCGGCCGCATTTAACCAAAGCACCTGTATCCTGGCTATCGGCGCCGTTATGTTCACTGCTCACATGGCAAATATTTTTAGTCTGTGCTGCAGACAGCATATGGAGGGAGAAAGACGTGTTAGTTCGTAATGTTTGCACAGGCTGTGGCACATTAAATGGCATTTCATCGCTGAGCGTGTCCTTTAACAAATGCGACTCGCCAAATTAATAAATCTCCGAGGCCTTTCTCATCAGAGCGAACGCTAAACAAAGACGCCATCAGTCCCATGTGTTGACAACTGCATCAATCACACAGGACTCGCGTACAGCTGAGTGTACGTGCCAGGCCGCGTGGGACAGATGTGCGGCGTGCGGGCCCCCGCGAGCACCTGATATTCTGCCGCAGCGCATCAAGCCGCTACCACACACCATTACTCACACAGGCAACAGATGTCATGTTCAAAGACGCACAACCAGCCTTAACATCTGAGACCTCAGCCCTGAATGCCTCGGAGTTCAGAGAGACCGCATGCAGCCGACGCTAGCAGGACAATGCTGTCATGTATGCTGCAGGCGGCTTTAATGGGGGATAAGGAGAGTCAAAAGACCCAGCTGGACTCAAAGGCAGGCTGAGACCCAGCCAAATGTTAGTCATCCCTTGAAGTCACCTCCTACTCGGATGTTGTTACACTGTGTGAGTGTGTGTGAGCGTGTGTGTAAGGGGAAATGCGGTAGGGTAAAGCTTTGGTGCCGTGTCTGTGTGGGTTAACCAAACCATTGCAAGCAAACATCTGCAGCAAAACAGCAGTGTTTACTACGTTTTCTATGGGATGGCTTTCAGCGCCGTTCTGTGGCTTCAGTTCCCATCCTTTCTATATTTACCGATAACCAAGATGCTGTCGGACTCTAATGTTCACACTGGGGGGATGGTGGTTCAGGGCAGATGTTCAGCTGAACCATAAGGGTGTGGTACCTGATTCAGATCACAGCACTGCTCATACCAGCCGTTGAATAGCTGAGACGTGATGAGTATTTCTCTTTCTCAGGGGAAAGAAAGCAAAGCATGAACTGTGCTCATGTGTGACCTTTGCACTTTTAACAGATGCACATCTCCCAGCAAAGCGAGTTGAAGCTCTTTGATAGACTGACAACCGGTCCAGGGTGAGCGCCACCTCTACGCAGATGGGATTGCTGGGATTGAAGTGATGGCTGATGGATGGATTGAATTTGATATGTGTTAAGGAGTGATGCGAGGCGGGGCGGTAGGGGGGGGGGTGGAGCAGTTTGACAGTTCACAAGTGTTGCAGGGCTGAAAAATAGAGACAAACAACAATTCACACGCACATTCACACCTATGGTCAATTTATAGTCTCAGACTGATCTGAGTTTATCCACGGGAGCCAGCTACGCACAGAAAGACCCCTGACCAGGATTCGAACCAACAACCTTCTTGCTGCGAAGCAACAGTGTTCACACAAAAATATAAATAAAAACTGCATCTTCCATTTGGGTTATTTTTCATTTAACTGAAAAATTTAACCCACTGTGTTATCTCAACTCACATGTGTGTTGATGAATGATAACAAACCACACAGTGTTCCAGGATCAGCGATCATAGGTCTGACAACTCCACAAGAAACCGCAACCAGTTCGTCCCCTTCATGCGCTGTACACATGAATGCGTGTGTATACTTTCAGAAGCACACGCGAGTGCGTGTGTGTGTTTGTATGTGAGACGGGGGATAGTCATTTACAGTAGTGGAGCCACCTAATCCCGGCCTCTCAATGTCAAGTAGCAGAGCACACAGAAATAGTGCCGTGCAGTCATGCTCACATAGCTGCTATTCCCGGGGCCGATGGCCACCAAAGAGCCAGAATGTTGCGAGAGAAGGGAGTTCGCTGTGTTCTGTTTCTCAGAGGCCTGGTGGAAGACGGCCAGGAAATAATTGTCCAGCATGGTGGCCCATCAACAGGCACCAACGCTGCACCACTCCTGAATTTACCTTGTACGGTCAGAAGAACGGCTCGGCCGGACCTCCGCATGTCCTCATCCTCGCAGACTGATGTCTTGACGGTTCCTAGAGAGACACGAGGAGCATAAATCAAACAGCACAAGGCATTTCCTTACAGGCTGAAATCTATATATTTGGAAACGGCATCATTTGTTGAGTGCCACATTTCTGTGGGATCTCCCGATGACCAAATTAAAGCCCGCACAGAAGAGTAGCAGCACTTCATGCCATTTGGCCATTGCATCTGAATTTTCTGAACGTTTAATGAAAGGATTTGAATCCATGAGCAAAGCTTACCACCCTTTCATAATATATTGTCAAATAGATGTGAGTAATCAGATGTTTCGGAGGTGGACTGAATCAGTGTGAGTTTGTTGTGAAAGGTGCTTCCTGCCCCGCTGAGGAGCAACAATGGGTAGTTTCCACACTGGTATGGAAGTGCGCACGGCAACAGTTGGTAATATAATCATCAACCGACCGGACATCTATCAGCAGGAACACATTATTACCCGGAATTAATGAGCGTGAGGCTTAAAATATGACTTTATTCAAATGGCTGTTCCACTGAAATAAAATGTGAATGCATGTGTGTTCTCTTAACTGCCGCTTTACACTCCAAATGAAGCACCCAACTAAACTCATCAAGCGCTGACTGATGAGGCGATGACATGGATGCAGTCACTGGCGAAAAGAAGCGGCGGCAGACCAGTGAGTTCACGGTGGAAGAGGCCGATGCCAAGAACAGAGAGAAGGAGGGAGAGATAAGGTTGTCGCGGTAACATGAGAGGGGTAGCGAGGGATGAAGAACGGGTCAAGGTGAGAACTCGTACTTAGGAGGGTGCTGACTTGTCTTCGCCTGCATGTGGATCAAAGTGATTACAGTGAGCAGCAGGGTCACAGTCCCTGAGGTGCCACTCTTGGTTCTCTGGTCCTTCACTTTGATTCACTCCTGAGTTCCTGTCACTGTGGCTGTTTATTCTTCATTCCTGTCCACCCTACATCCCTATCCCCTCCTCCATTTCCTCCTGCTTTTCTTGTTCTTGTTCTTCCTCTTCCTTTAACTTCTGAATGTGACACATGTGCTCGGAGGTGGTCTCACCACGTGGCTGTGCAACTGCCTCAAATCCCCTGCAGCCAGAGAATCCCATAAAATGAGGAATATCAAAAAAGAACACCCACTTTTCATTAATCCAGAAAATGTTTACTTACTGACCAACACCCCTCATTTGTTAGATGAAAAACAGGTCATTCTTGACTCATGTCTGCTTTCTCCACTACTTCATCAGTCTCAACTCCTAACCTCAAACACATGTTTCTTACCCTGCTCTACCAGCGGCTCCATGGCAAATCAAACATGTTGTTGTTGATAAAATTACCAAGGCTTTCGTCATTCCACATGGACTTTACTTAGTTGCTCCATTAAAGGAATCGTTTGACGGTTAAGTGTGTTTGTTGTTTCTTGTCTCGCAAACAAAGTCCAGCTGAGAGAAACAATACCAGTGTTATGTTTGTGCGCCCACTTTCCAGCTAAAATCAGCTGTCAGTTTACTTAGCTTATCTTAGCACAACAACTCGGGAGACAGTTAAAAATAATCCAAACCAGCTCCTGGGCACATACACGGTCGTATTTGTGTCACTTTGGAGTTTAGCCAGGCTTGCTGATTCTTTATGCTTCGGCCACAAACACCAAAGTGTCTCGCTTCATTGGCCGCATCCTGCAGAGGACCTGAACTATGCAAGTGGCGGCATTATCCAACGACCGAGTACTGCCAAGTACTGGCGGCTGCATTTGAAGGAGCCTTCGAATTGGGACAGTCTAGTCACGATGCTGTTGGTCTACGAATGCAGCCAACGATGGATTCAGCCCCTAAATTTGAACACAGCATCTGATCTCACAGCTCAAAAAAGAAAACAGGTTTTCCAAAACACTGCTTCTTAAAAAGTTATTAAACTCTTAAAGATTCTATTTCAGAATGACAGATGGCCCAGAGTTCCTTTCAAAATAAACACAGTTGATATCAGATATCAATTTTATCTATTGTCTCCTGCATGCTTTGTTCATTTAAACCGTGACCACTGCCTCGTATTTTCACTGCACAACGTAGATACACTGAGTACTTCATACTGTCATGCTTAATTGTTGGCTTCTAGCAACATAACAACAAGGACAGGAAGGCTTAAACGGGGGTTAAAATCACATTGTTGTTCAGTGTGAAATATCCACATCCACACGTCTAAAATCCTGTACAAAATAGCACAGGGTATATGAGCAATGTCAGTGCCATGTCACAAATGTTCTCTTACACGATTCAAGGCTTAAGGGTTGCATGTTAAAGTCAGGCCCTGCTCAACAGCACAGCGTTCTATGTTAGTGGTGTTGAACAAGCAGCTCAGCAGAGTCCTGCCCTTCTGCACTTGCTCCTGATGCCAGCAGGAGTTGGGCAGGGATACCAGCAGATTCCCCTCTGCTGATGTCACCCAACTGGACAGACACTTGTTATGTATCATGGTCACACTATTAAATTCTCACTGAGGTCTATTTAGGCCCCAAGGAGGATGATGGTGGCATCGCATTACCTACTGGGTAAGTGGAGATGAGAGAGAGAGCGAGAGAGAGGGGGAGAGAGAGAGAGAGGGAGAAAGGGAGGGAGAGATGGAGATGGAGAGCTGTTGGGTTGATTGGAGATAAAGGAAGGAGGCAGGAAGAAAGGAAGGAAGGAAATGAAGATGAGGAAAGAGAAAGCAAGGGAAGAAACTGCTGCTTGGGTTTGACCCCCCCCTTTTGCCCCCCCCCCCCCCCCCCCAGTCACCATCAAATACATACAATGAACAACAAAATAACTTGCACAGACAGCAGCATGCCAGCAAACAGACCGGAAGACTGGATGACTGCACACTTGACTCATCTGTTTTCTCTGCCTCTTACTGTATGCCCTGCGGTTCTCTGAAATAAAATAAAAAAAACCTCCCATATCCGCCCAGTGTGTGTGTGTGTGTGTGCACAGGATTAGCAGGATCAGCCCAACGCGTGCTGGCCAGTTGTGCTGGGTGACACCACAGATTATGACAAAGGAGAGGCGGACGGATGTCAGGGCAGACGGCAGCGGGTAACTGCGAAGGAGTGGGCTCGGGCATTCCTCTTCTCTGTGCTTCACTTTGTGGTCGGCTGCTGTTGAAACTGAAAAAACAACCCCAGCACCCCCCCTCCACCACCACCACCACGGCCCCTCACCCTCAAGGCAAACATTTTAATCTTTATTGTTCCAGTTTGATCCTGAAAGGATTGTTAGGAAAGAGTGATGGGTTTTCCCTCATGGAGAAACACGCTTATGTGCCTAAGATATTTGCTTTTGACGCACAGGCAGGTGAGGAATCTCCCTGTCCCTTCAAACAGCCACGAAAACAAGAATAGTCCTTTCTTCCTCTCATGCAGTTTGTTGGATGTGGTCCCAGAACACTGACCGGATTGTTCAAATACACAATCTCAGATAAGTGACGAAATCCAAGAAGGCTGTTGTCACAATCAAACTTTGTGATGGTGACAGGCGATGAGGAGTTATCGTGGTCGACGGCACCTTGTCTGATATCGGCCCCTTGTTTTTTCTGAGTGGAGTGAGAGCGATGAGTCCCTATGAGTCTCTATAACAGCCCCCCCCCCCACATTTTGTGGTCCAAAGACTCTTGAGCTAATGTCAACTAATGTAAAAAAAAGAAAGAAAGTGTAGAGCTAATGATTGCTGGTCTGTGAGGCTCTGCTTACACTAGGCAATGCTTTAAAAGTATGCATTCTTACAGTGACAATGCTTGTCAGGAGTACATTTATCATGTTCACCTACATAGTTGAACTCAAGGAATTAATCGAGATGGGTCGTCCATTTATTATTTACAGTCCAGACAAAGTGGGTGGACAAGCTGTGGCTATAGGGCTGTCATCCCTATGTCCAGGGTCTTACTCCACCTTTTGCAGAATAAGGTGGAACACACGTGACCAAGAGCCGGAAAGTTAAAGCAAAAAAAAAGGAATCATTTTCCCACTTTTTGAATATTTTCATTCATCTGGGTTCATCTCTCTGACTGCCAGACAAATTTACATTCTCCCGTGCGAGGCCACGGAAGCAGCCCACAGTCTATTAGTGGGGTCCGTGACCTCAGTGAGACTTTCCCCTCGGCCGCTCTCCGTCTTTCTGTCCACCCACTGTTACTCTGTGTGTTCCCTCTCTCCGTCCACAGCCTGGAGACAGTGTGGGAGCTGTTCAGAGAGCAAGAATGCAAAGGGAGCGCTCAGAGCTCAGCTGCTGGAGGAGAGGAGGCAAGGAGCAGAGGGGGATTTTTCCTTGGATGAGGTCATGGATGATGGCTTCTCTCAGAGCGAGAGCTGAGCTCGTGGCAGACTCGCCCCTGACCTCCCTCTGCCAGCACACGCACACACACGCACGCACGCACACACACACTCTCAAAGGAAGCAAGGGCTGAGCTTGGAAGCACTTGGTTGGCAGCGAGATGACATCTAGTTTTCATCTCTGCCCATTACACCACAGCTAATCTCCCGATCCAGATTGCTCTTTCTTTCTCTCACACCACACGACAGCCAGCTTTGCACATGGCAGCAAAGTCGAGTCCCGGCGGACCACTTTAGCGGAACCGGCCATGTGAAAAGCCCTGCTAAAATCTACCCCATTACTCGCTGAGAGATGGGACTGATTAGTAACGCTGCTATTAGCATTCTCAGCACACACACACACGTGCTCACAGCTGATTCATCTGCAATATTGTCTCATGTCGAAGAGTGATCGAATTCGGTGTTAGCGGAGTAATTGGGCAAGACGGCCAGGTTAGTAGCAACTGTCGAGACAGCAGGATGATGGTGGTTATTATTGTGATTACTCAGCCCCTTTTCCTCCCCATGTGTGAGTCACAGAGGCCGACGCTCTGCGGCTTTATGCCTTGGTGCGAAAAATATCTCTCCTTCCCTAAGCCCCCTTCCCCAGCGTGGATGTCGGGAATGTGACTTACCAAAGCTTTGACGGGGGACAATAGAGCCCCCATGTGAATGTGACACATCTCCTGTGGGAGCACTTGTTGTTTTCATACATCCCCTGATCTTCCCCCTGGGAGCTGATTTAGTTGGACTCAATCTTAAAACCCAACTTAAACTGTCGCTTGGAGTCGATTTAAGTGTTTGACTGCGGTGTCAGAAATCCTGACACGCTCACGCTCAGAGTCGACTCTCAGGCAAAGATTGTTCCACCAACGGCCACAGGTTTAACGGCGACTGTTTATTATTGGCTGCTTTGGCTGAGTAAGCACGACTGACTCTCGGCGCAGGTGAACGAGTTCTCTAGGTGAGGGTTCAAGAGCTGGCGGTCACTATGGAGGCCGGCGGTAATGCTACAGAGGGCACTGCGAGCCTGTGGTCTGGGCCTGGCCTGGCATCCAGGAAAAAGGTGTGGAATTTTCAGGAGTTCAGATTTGTGCAATGCACCGTAGTGACGTGTGTGGCAAAAACCCAAATAACAAAGAAAAGGTGAGTAATGGCTGGCGCGACAGGAAGTTGTGTCTTCACCGGCTTTGGAGTCTCTCAACTGGAAAATAAGTAGGTTGCTAAATCTCTTACATGTTAACACGTAATCATTGATGTGTCGATACACGCCTGATAATGCATATCACACACTGAGCATGCAACTGGCAGTGGGAACCGGAAGCAACGTGTGTGTGTGTATATGCAGGAAATAGGCAGCTATAAATGAGGAACAGCAATAATGAAAAACAAGACCAAGGATTTATTTTCTTAGACTGATGACGAAACCGTTCCTGAAAGGAAGGGTCAGAAATGTTTATTATATGTTATTGATGTTGCATTCACTGCTGCTAGTTAAACTATGACTATGTGACCCAATCAGGAAGCAGATGTCTGCTGTCTATGCCATTTTATTCAAAGATATGGCAGTCCAGACGACATCGTAACCACGGCATTTAAAAACCAAAAGAGGGATCTGCAGTGTTTCAAAAGTTCTCCATGGTTTGGCTTTGGAAACTCATTTCAACAATATTAAAAATAGAGAAGACGAGAGTGTCTAAACAAGCTCGACTTTGTATAACAAGGGTAAGGTTGTCTTTTGTTTGTCTTTGTTAAACTGACTTACTGTATATTTTATCGAACTTGCGAGGCTGCATGGTTTTCCAAATGCAGCTTTTAAAGAGGACGAGAGCCATGACGGGGACGCACAAAGCATTCGATAGGTCAACCTTTGTTTTGTTGCTTCTTTGAGGCTGGATTGTGTGTCAAGGCTCTAAGTGAAATTTAACCCTTCAGACCTCACTGTGAGCCAGGGTGGCGCGTCTGTGGTTCGGCGAGGTAAACTGTCTTTGAACTGCATTGCATGTCTCTTATGGTTCTGTAACAAAGACTGTTGTTGGGGAGCGAGGTCATCAAAACCATGATGAGGACTATCTGGTTGAAACCAGTGTGCGTCTCTGTGTGGATGTATTTGTTTGTAATACCGCTTCAGTACCTTTTCCATGTCTGGATCAGTCACTCTGAGGGGGACAAAAACATGGTCCCCCTGAGGACAATGAGGGAAAAGTCATTTCTGAGCTTCTGGCTGAAAGGTAAGAAAAGG
This sequence comes from Pseudorhombus dupliciocellatus, assembly GCA_016785235.1. Lineage (NCBI taxonomy): Eukaryota > Metazoa > Chordata > Actinopteri > Pleuronectiformes > Paralichthyidae > Pseudorhombus > Pseudorhombus dupliciocellatus. The sequence goes on along the minus strand of JAFBJW010000129.1, from coordinate 63,925 downwards.
TCAAATATGAAAGATGGTCAGGTTAAGGTTCGGGTTAGGTGTGAATTAGACAGGGTTAAGGTTAGGGTTAGGGTTTTGGTGACTACACTGAATGGAAGTCTATGCAAAGTCCAAGAATAGCTGCACAAACCTGTCTGTGAGTGTTTGCTTCAATTCTATTTTTTCCTAAACTCTCTGGAATTCCATGTCGATACTCCACCTGTTTTCATTTTCTCTCTCAAGCACACTCACGCACACGCGCACACACACGCGCTCTCTGCCTCCCTTTCAGGCCTCAGTTGTCTTGTCTGAGACAGTGGTGTCATTGTTTGAGACTGCAGGTGTGTTTGTAACTCTGGGAGTTCCCTCGCAGTAATTACAGACTGCTCACTGACATCTTTATTGTCAATGAATTCCATCCCTCCTCAGACACTCCTTCCTTATCTTTTTCTTTTTTTGGTGTGTTTCTTTGAAATAACATTCAGGTCAGTCACAGCTGAGCTGTTGCACCTCTCCCGCTCCGACAGAAGCCAGAGTAGGAAATGAGTCTGTAAAAACCAAGCGGCCGCGCTGTGACCGACCACAACATCCTCCCGCTTCTGGGCTCATTAACGGCCCTCCTTCCTCTCTGCTCTCTCTGCTCCAGCCTACGTCCGTCACAGCGGGGTAGCGGCTCGCCCCCTCGTCCTCCAACAAAGACCCCACATCAAAAGGAGTTACGGACTACCAGGAAGTGACATCAACACACCACAGGGCTTTGTGTAAAAGCCCTGGTTCCCCATGGAATCGCTTGTGCTGGGCCTCGTGTCTGTGGAGCGGTTGCTGCACAGTCAGTAGGTACTGGCCAGTGTCCAAGGCTGAGATTCCTGTCCCTCCTGTGTGTGTGTGTGGGACCCCATTATAGCACCTTATATAGAGATGACAGTGCAAGCCGTGTCAACCAACAATGGGGCTTCCACACCCAGTCGTGTCCAAAACATTTTCTTTGCTCCCACTACGACCGCTGAATCAAACTTGATTCTGTCGAGTCAGTGCCAGCCATCTCTATAGTAACTATAAGCGATGCCAAGCAGGGAAAACAACATCATAAAAGAAAATTGCTGTTGCATTTTACAGTCATTATTGGACTCCACTGCTGGGTGGGAGTGAGTAATTGATTGCAGATGTTTCTGTCTTCGGGAGGCTGAAAGAAATGTTTTGTGCGCTCGTGTGTCACCGTAGGATTACAGGAGACAGTGAAGATGAGGTTACACTTTTCCTGGTCGAGGTTAGTCAGCCATCGTCAGGGGCTCCCACACCCGCTCTGTTGTTTGTTATCACTTTCTTTTTGTCACAGCGCGAATATAAGCATTTCTTTGTCCTGCTGTTTTTGGCTTTGATATTTTCTTTTTCAATATACTTTTCCTGAAGAGCAACTTTCCACTGAATGACAGGCCGTAGGGCAGACTGGTCTCAAGACCCGATTTCTCTTCTTAGGAAACAGATCTGGAAATTGTGTTTCCAGGAATATATATTAGCAATGAGAGCTGCTGTAAAACTGCATCAATCATCTGCTGGAAAGAAATACAACTTCAGTGCCTAAGATTCAATTCTTTACTGAAATGTACGTCAGCTTCCTACAAACAAGGCTGTGTAAACCTCTTAAAGGCTCTCCTCATGTCAAATGGTTGTATTTTCTCAAGTGATAGAGCTCAGAGTTTCAGAGGATGTGAACAGATACCGTGACAGCAGGATATGGTTTCCAGGATCTAAAAGTAAACAAACAAGGTGCCCTCAATAATCGAAACCCACCGTTAGGCTCTGTTGCTCAGCCTCGGTTACTGATTGACATCTGACAAGTCCCACGAACAGATTATCACCAGGCAACGAATCAAATAAACACAGAAACTGCCACAAATGTTATTTTTTTCAACTCACAGCTCTTGACAGAGCTTGGCATTAAAGCCTGAGCAGGAATTCATTTGGGTTTTGTTTTGCTGACATTTACCTCACCCCACCCAAACACAGGCCCTACTTATTCCTCCATTTTGTCCTCTCCGACACAGTTTTCCATTCTCTTATCTCGCTATCAGGTTTCATCGCAGCCGGCCAAAATAACCTGTCTGTCAAGAGCATTGTGTCTATTTATGTCATCGTAAACAGTGCTGCGCTGTCCTGTCACTCGCCCGTTGCGTTTGCTTGAAATTGTTCATTTGCGTCTTCCTGGTATTTCTCACGCTTTTGTAATCTGAGCCCCACACATTGTTGCCTTGTCTGTCAAACGAGGCCTGTGTGCGCGTATATTTGTGTGCATGTGTGAGTGTGTGTGTTTGTTGTGGGTGAAAAAGGGTGGATCCTTCAGCGGGAGGAGATACAGTGTCTGCACTTGGACAGGCGCTTCCTGCTGGCTGATTACTGCATGGTCATGAGCACCACAGATGGAAACACACACACACACACACACACACACACACAGTCGTATGACACACTACTGACCCCACACACCCTCGGCCCATCTTGCAAAGATTGTTCTTTGTTTTCCTTTTTTCCAGTGCCCTGTGCCATACCGACGCAGCTAGGTTTTCCTCCATGCGTCCGTCAGCGGCGCTATTTTCAGAGGGTTTCTTCAGAAGTGGGTGTCAGCAGCCTGAAGTAACAGAAAACACACTAAAAATACAAAGTTTGAAATGACCTAAAAATAAACAGAAAGACAGGACCGGGGGAAGAGGCGGATGTGGAGGCAGAGAAACTAATGTCTGAGCATTTCGTTTGTGGTCATGCTCAGCGTCACAGCTGCAGTCGGCCTTCACACTGTGCACAAACACACACACAATGCGCTTTGTGTGTCCGTGTGCTGCGCTGAGGTCAACTAATTAAATGACTGTACAATGGTTACATGTGTTTTAACTTGTTGAACCTTTCATTAGGAAATTAACATGAACAAACTTTCATTTAACTGAATCAATTTCAGAATCACTGACATCACTTAGCACCTCAATATTAAATATCATATCTGGTCATTAAAGAACATTTCATATTGTTCTGATAACATATGATTGAAGGTTTTTTTCAAGAAGGATATCGAACCAAAATACACCAGGTGGGAAATGAGGACCTTGAACTGTTCCTGTCTTCTGATCGCTTTCAAAGCTCAACGTGACCTGACCCCATTTACATTTCGCAGCTCTTGACAGACAGGTGGACCGCTCAGGGGGACCAGGTTTTCTCGCTCAAGCCCGAGGCTCCGGAAGTCCCTGCCCTACATGCTAACTGTCGATAAATCACGCTTCAAAACGTGCTCTTATCGGAAAGCATTTTCAACAGTAGATGTATTGTTTAAAAAGGTCTAATCTACTGAGCAGGAATCCTCCAGGTAAAGAGGGAGTTTTTTCTCTCCAACGAAATGCTTGCTCATTGTGGGAACTATTGGGTTTCAGGCGTCAGTCTTTTTGACGTTAACAATCGAACTCAATACCTTTTATTTATATTCATGAATTTCTTGCCATGACGTTGGTGAAGCCTGTTGTCATCCTGTTTAAATAAGTGCTTTACAAACAAAGCTATTGTCATTTTGCCCTAGAGTGCGAGATCAGGTCAAGATTCAAGAAGATTCAAGAGATTCAAGAAGCTTTATTTGTCACATGACATTGCAGGCAATGACAGTGAAATGAAGGTGCAGTAGCTCACAAATGTGCAAATGAACAAGAATGAAAGATGGAATAAAACAAATTAAAATTAAGAAGAAAATAGAATAAAATAAAATATAACATAATATATAACCTAATATAAACAAGTAGCCTAAAGAATATAAACAATATACACAAAATAAAATAAAATAAGTAAAATAGAATAAGTAACAGCAGCGTCAGCAACCCCAACCCCAAAGTTCACCTCCGACGTTGAACTTGGTTTGTTCCCGTTCACGCAGCGGTGGAGAAGACTGTGGCTGCATGGCTGCACTACAGCTGTTTGTTAGCATTCACCCCTCTTCTAGTTCCAGGTGAATCATTTGCTGGTAATAACTCTAAAGCACTTCATATGCAACAGTTCATGGCTCCTCCTGGTTCACTGAAAGTGCAGAAAGTCCAGTGTCCTCCTGACATTCCACTTTTATGTTTTTTCCTCCTTCAGGGTCATGAGACCACAATGTGACCAAGGATCTAGTGGACATGCTGGTGTGACGATGACAGTGAAAGACACGTGGGGGCCATGGCATTCTCGCCGTATGACGCACCGGTGACTGTACCACGCTAACGTGCGACGTTGCCGCTCCTGCAGGGAACGAGAAGGAGCAAAATCAAAGCCGTTTGGGTTCACGGTTAAATAAACTGCCGAAAAAAACACGGCCTCTCACTTTGTCCCCTCGTCCCACCTCAAACCATAATTGTGGTCCTGAGTCACTGTGCGGGGCTCGGACAACAACGCACATGCACGTGCACCCACGCACATGCATGAGCAGCTGGACGGGTCAGCGAGTAGGCGTCATAGTTCAAGTGTCGTGGGTTTGATTGTCTATTCTTAAGAAAGGTGAAAACAGGAAATTTAAGAGGCCGCGCAGAAACCACAGCCGTGCTTATTTTAACTGCTGCAGTCACGTTAACATGATGACCTACTGCAAGTCTGTTTCTTTCCTATATCACACTTGAAAGACTGAGTCAGAAAGTCCCAGTATCTCCTTGGAACGCCTCTCCCCCTGCGATGCATTTTTATCATTCTTTTCCCCTCCTCCTCTTTCCAATTCTGTCATCTCCGTGTGGGTGCTCTGGCTGTGTCATGCTGCTGTGCCGTCAACATTCCTCCCCTGACCAGTTCCTGTGTGCTGTCTCAAAACAGCGCCGACACCGGAGAAGGAAAGAAAAGAGGAGAGAGACGTCAAAAGAGGGTGGCCCGGTGAGGTCACCCCCCCCCCCCCCGTGATGCCATGGAGAGCCCGGTGGCCCTGACGCAGGCGCTGCGCGATCACTTTCAGCTCGAACCTTATAAAAGCAGCGCGGCCGACGTTTATAGGTCGTTGGAGCTGAGAGCAGAGTTCCATTTAAGAGGATATGGCCTCATTAGCTCCTCATACATCAGTGGCTCCTCAGGCCACAAACACTGAGAAGCTGAAATAACAAAGTGTTTGAAGTGAGGAAGCGGAATTGTTGTGAGAATGAGAGAAGGCGGGGTCGTGCTGCTTTTTTGTCGGCTGGCCTCGTCACAAGATCGCGTCTGGCCTTCAAACAGAGCACAGCCCGACACAATACACACAGCCCTGCAGTGGCAGTAGCACTTTCCCATAACACCCCTGGGTACGGGCACAGCCAATGGGAAGTTGCTATTTGAGTTTTATGTCAGTATTTTTACACATAGAGTAGGAGTCAGAAACACACTTCCTGGTTGTTGTTGGCATCCTCTCTCTCTCTCTCTCTCTCTCTCTCTCTCTCCAGAGCAGGAAAGCGTCTTGTTCAGAAAAAGGTTTAGGAGCTCAGTTTCCCGTTGGAGCCTGAGCTTTATGAGTTTTTCTTTCGTTTACTCTGGAATTTGTGTAAAATCCTGTCCGGGCCTTGTTATATTCTAAAGCATGTGCTAAAGCGTGTGCTGGCTGAAGTGGGAGCCATGACTAAGCAACATTACTATGTTACGTTGTTATGTTGGGAGACGGCCGGGCACCAGGGCTTTTAAAGCAGAATATATTATGCAGTGCTGGAGAATGTGTGTGCGTGTGTGTGTGTGTGTGTGTGTGTGTGTGCTCACATCATTTCACAGACTGGACACTGGGAAGAATAAAGTACTGGAGCTCATTATGTTTCTCAAGTATCAGGAGCATGTTGGTTTATGTTTCATCACTTCAGGTTATGACTTTATTTTGATTATTGCAAGAGACAGTGGATGCATTTTTGTCTGACCACCCTTCTGATTGACACTGACTTAATAAGTAATATCAAGACACTATCAAAGGTAAAGGAAAGTTAAAGCTTTAATTTGGGTTTAGGCATCTAATCAGATGGAGAGGACTTTGTGTGTTTTTACAACAGGAGGACAGAACCAAGGACCTAACATTGACTCAAACACACACACACACACACACACACACACATATGCAAGAAACCTAATCTTAACCTTGTCCTTTGTCCCCATAAGTATGTCTTCCTTGTAATGTGACAGTGTAAACAGGTCCCCACGACTTGAGAAATACCTGGACCTGAACTATGACCTTATATTAGCTAAGATTAACCTAATGACCCCCTATCAATATTAACCCAACCCTAACCTCACCTATTTGTGTCCTTAAGGAAGACATAATGTGACAGTGTAAACAAGTCACCCACTGAGTAATAAGAGGAGCACACACACAGAAACACCCTGACAGTGTTTCAGTGCAGATGCAGGTTATGACAGGAAAGCTGAAGAATGTTGTAAGGGAGGGGCGGAGTCAGGAGGTGGCGGGAGTGACAGCATGGGAAGTGTGGTAAGTGTAGCCTCAGGCCACCTTCTTCTGCCTCTGTACAGGTAAAACCTAACCGGGACATACTTTACTTAAGGAGGCCTGACTCACTGCAATTACACTGCTTTACACCGATGTCCATCAGTCCTCGCTGCGCCTGTGTGCGAGGCCCTTTGTGAGCCATCTGTAGTAACCTGAGTAAACCTGTGAGTCGGCAGCAGCCGGCCCAGTTCAAAGCTCCTTCCCCAACAAGTGTTTCACATTTCTCTGCTGGAATGTGGCGCGGCTCTCAGTCAGATCCTGACTTTAATTGCTTTTGTTCAACACGACAGAATCAGCAGCGAACCCTTTGATCGCTCCTCCGTGTGTTCTGACTCCAGACCAGGTGACCACCCTGCTGTGATCATGTCAGGCTTTCTTGAAGTCTGATCTCCCACAGAGACACCTGGCATGAAACAACAATGAAGCCAAAGCAAGATGTCCGCAGGTATTTACTAGAGCACTCCTGAATGTCTCGTGAAGTGCATGGAATAGTTGAGAGGTTACACAGCATTCCCCCATATATGCTCCATGGATTATCTAAATTGTTTCGACAACATGTGTTTGACTCCGGCCTCGCACATGCACGACAGGTATGTGGGACATTTCTGATGCCATCACGGGACACCTGAGCGGAGGTTCCAGCAGCACTGCTCGTGACTCACTGTCACTGCATTGCATCACACCGGGAGAGTGGCATGATGCAATGCAGTGACAATTGAGAAAGTAACGTGGCACAATTTGAAAAGATGTGAAAGGGCAGCGTGTACAGAGGCCGCGGCTGAGGATCCGACAACGCGCAGGAAGGTCAAGGGGAACCAGTTTTACAGGCAACAAGCACGTTCTTGTTTTTCACTCCCTTTCTCTTCCAGTCACTTCTGAAGAGCACAAAGAGGAAACAACACTTGGATCTCGATGGGAAGAGGCATTTTTACGAGCCAGGCTGTCCGAATGCCAGTCTGGTTTCATAATGCCATAACTTTATCACGTAACCATAAAAACCAATCGAGTAAATGTTGCCTTCAGAATACACAACAGAAGATACTGTGCTCATACAGACACCGTGTTCAGTGCTTACAGTGTTTACAGCCGTCATGTATCATCTGATACCAACTGCACTTCTTCAGGTCAAAGCTTAACAAGCTTGGGGGGTATTACCACAGGAAAAAAACAGATGTTTAGTAATGCAGTTCCTCATCTTCTGTAATCATGATTCAACCCAGGGAGTGTCATGCCTTTAAAGGCTTTAAAAACGCTCCAAGTAAATCAGTCATGTGACACTGACTTCATGTTTTACTTCTGAACTCGACTGTTGTAAGACACCATACATTTCTAGGATTGTTTTGGCAGTGAGTGGAAAATACAGAGCAGTCGCACGCGTGTGGATCTATAGCATACCTTTCCACGTAGGTGTGGATAGCTAGGATTCTGGCCTGGGCTCTAACGGTGGGGTGGCTCAGAAAATGAAATCAACTTCCTTCCAATCTCAGTCGGTTTACTGTTTAGGGTTGGGTTAAACAGGATGACCCGGTGATTCAGGTGCTCACACCTACAGGAAGCGCCACTGGCCGTGCCTGCTTCAGCAGCAGCATTCCTGGGTTTAAAAAAATCAAAATGGATGGCTGCCTCACGGCTTTCTTGGCTCTTCAAAATATATTGTGTAGATTGATTAATTGATAAATAACAGGCCTATTCTCTTGTCAAGGGAAGAGTGGCAGCGGTGCACAAATGGTGATCTCAGCAGTCACGGCGAAAAGGAAAGCATGACCGCAGCCAAGTGAGATCGAGACTGTGACTCGTCAGCCCTAATTTGTGCATGACATTCCTGTCACATACTCCTGAGCTGATCTACTGGCAACCAGGAAAGACTGTGACAAGAAAATGGAGTCATGACATTACAGGGAGGGAGGACAAAAAGGGGAAGATCAGAGAATAAAAGGGCGGTTTTGGTTCTTCTCTTCAATGTGACCGATTTGCAAAATCCTTGGTTTCATTTCTCAAAAAAAAGCCCATGTTTATCCCACCCATAACCTCTGAAGCTTAAAAATGTTCTTCTTGACCCAAATAACCGCATTTTTGTAAAATGTTCCCATTCATCGCTCATAGTATATCTAACATGCAGACGGGCCTGCTGTTATTTTCCTGAGTTAGGTGATAATAGATATCAAGTCATTACAAAATAAGCCACAAACATATCTCCAACACTGACCTTCGTAACAATGAACGCTGGCAGCAGTCCTGTTGGACTTTGCAGCAATATTATTGTGTCACATAAATTCACAGAAGTGATGGCATCATCAGGATTGTCACACAAAACAGTTTCTCTGCCTGAAGTTCAGTAACTTAAGAGACTGAGATTTAACCCACGTCCAGTTAATGTTTGACAGAAGCAGTATCAGAACAACAAGTTGTTTTATGCCGCTGTGTTGCTGCTCTGGATGTGAGCACAGGCTTTGAAGGAAGACACCACCGATACTCCTGTGTGTTACTCACTCATCTCTGATGCATCTGAAACGCACAAGGTCTCAATAAGATCAGTATCTCAGTCGTCACTGTCTGCGATGCTCTCTGACACACAAATGTGCACGCACACACAGAGCCAGACATTGCATAGACTTGCATTAATTTCCAGTAAAGACAAACTCCCTCACACACACATACACACACTAAAGGCAAACAAACACAAACAGATTTCCCTATTAACTGGACTTTAGTCGGAAATATGTTCCCAAAGCTTAGGCCATCAGACACACACACACCTCTGGCTCCGATGTAATAGGAGCTGGCACCCCAGTCTTTGTCATAGAATGGAGAATGACACAGCGATAGATCTCGATGCCACAGACTCTCCTGACCTTCACACAATACTGCTTTTGAAAGACTAAATGTCTTTGCACACAAGCCAGTCAGTCACTCTTTGTGTGTGTGTGTGTGTGTGTGTGTGTGTGTGTGTGTGTGTGTGTGTAGGAGAGGGGAATCCCTGGGACAAATAGTGTTCTTTCGAATCCCAGCAATTAAATGGTGCATTTTGCCAAGACAAGCAAGCTTTCCATGGGTCTGAAGGCGCTTTCCTCAACAATGTGGTTTTTCTTTTCTCACAAACCAGCATCAAATGGTTTCGTGAAGCAGAATTGTGTTGATCTGGACAAAAAAAGCGAGAGAAAACCCATTTGTCATGAGTGAGACAAGTCTGTCTGTCTGCCCGGGTTTCCTAGACTGAGTGATGCCTCCCATGATGAAAGGCCTGTTTATTTTCCTGAAGCGGACCACACTCCGCACGTCCTGCAGGAAGGGAACACGCAGCCGGCCTCAGCTGCGTCTCATGGATTATGTGAAATATGCAGAGGATGTGTGGGAGACAGACATATTTTGTTTGACGTGAATGATGGAAATAAAACAGACAGACAGTCTGATGACTTTGCTCACAAACAGGAGCTGACGACCGGCCAGGAAATAACAACAGAGAGATTGCTCAGACGAAACAGACTATATCATTTAGCATTTGTCTCTCCAGTCTTCACGAGTCGGACATCCGAGGTACTGGAACAATGTTGTGATTGAAACATACACACACAGCAAGATTATACAATGAATAAAACACTGAGTCACTAGTTACGAGTTTATCCATGTCCATCACGGCAAGTTTAACGTTAGATAACACCAGCGGCGGTTAGCGGCGGTGCAGTGGTTAGCACTGCTGCCTCACAATAAGATGAAGCTAAATGCAAATGTCAACAGGTGAATTTGCTCAAAATGTTAACACACAATCACAATCCTGAGTCAGGACCACGCTCTAGGCGAAAATAAGTATACCATCCCTCTATTTGCAACGTACCATAAAAGCAACAACACACATGTCCTATTGATACATGAAGAATGATGCATCTCCACTTCCTCCCACTGTGCATAAATAAGGCCGACATTTCCCAGATAGAGTTTCTGCCATCTTGCTCTGTTGACATCATTTGAAACCAGGACTTGTGCAGTAGTGATCATGAAGAGGAGCAATGGTATCAATGCTTTCTCAACCAAATGCGAGCTAGTCTCAGCTGTCAATCGTGGTCTGAGACACCACTGTGTACTGTGACTTGTGAGTTCAGTCCCATCTCTTAACATGGAGGTGAGAGGACTCAGACTTGTTCTTCTGCCAGCCACCAGGGGGCGACTGAGACATTTAGTCTTCACTTTTTGGGGCGCTGTCATGCCGACTGATGCCGCTGGTGTACAGCAGCGATGTGGTAATAATGTAGTCATTAATCGTAATTATCTCATCTTCATTTACGCTGCTGTGGTGTCCCTTGAGAAATAAAATGTTCCAGCTCGGTGAAGGTGTGTGTTGAGGTGTTGACATCGGTGCTCTGTCTGAACATGCGAGAGCACACAACACACTGTGAACCTGTCATGACATCACACTGAGTGGTTGCCCCTCTCGCGACTGAGGAATGCAGCGGCAGCTTCCCTGTCTTCCAGCGGCCTGTCAGCAGTACTTTTCCAAAACACGTCCGGGGACTAATAATCAATGAGCTTTTTTTGTTTTTTTTTTGCTTGGTCCTGTCTGGGATAACGACATTCACTTTAACTCTTCACCTCTTGCCTTTCATTCGCTCCGTCGTCTTGTTTCTGGAGCCCGTGACCCCGCCACCTCCACACATCACAGATTACGGTTGTCAACACACGCGTGATTTAATGCACGGCTGCATCTGAGCCGCTGGATGGGTCCTGTTCATAGCCCAGAGGCCATAAAAGAGAACTCACCGACCGGAGCAGCTGTGGCTCAAGTTTATTGTCAAGACAATCTCATCTTTATGTTCCATTCACAGTTTGTTATCCCAGCGCATCTAAAACTTACACAACACGCAGAGCAGGTGCAGCAGCGGCTTATTGTCGCTGTGAGCGGGTGCACCGGGTAAAAAAGGTGAAGTTGGGGGAACCATACTTAATATAGAGTATACTGGGTCTGCATAGCCAGCATTCCCCCCACCCTAACTCTGAATTTAGCCGATGACCCCCCCGCCTTTATGACAAGGATCTACAGACCCTCATGACCTCACCATCCTGGAGGCTGGTGCATTTCCATGGTCAGGGGACAGCACACAGCCCAGGGTGCTAATTTACAAGTTAACATGATGTCATTAAACTGGACACTTACTCAGTCATCTCGCAGCCCAGACTTGACCCCAACATTCACTTGAACCCCACAGCCTGCTTTGGAAGCGTCTTCTTCCTGGAAAGTTCATTTGGAGCTTGCCATTTGATTGCCATTTTCAAGATCTGGTGCTTTGTGCTCAATCCTCTTCTTCTCATCACTTGTCTGCGTAAACAACTCACATGGCGTTATTGTTAATAAGTCGTTGGATAGGAGCATGCATGTGTTATTAATACACCAGAGGAACTCAGTTGGGGGGATTTGGGGGGGCTTCTTGGGTTTCAGTGTTTCTAAACTCACAGACAAAGGTCCCTATATGGCAGGTTTCTCCTCCACTGCTGCCAACGTTGACAAAATCTCCACATCGAAGATGCCAGCCCATCAGATAGCTGCGTGTATCCTCAGGGAGTTAAATGGCTAATGGACATCTTTATTGATTTTTGGATTTTACGGAAAACAATCTCTGGGACTAATGAATTTATGACTCTTACACTTTTTATGACTGCTGAGGCCTAAATCCTTTCACCAGAAGAGAAATGGATGTCACGTGACTTCAGTATCTGCACCACTTTGTCTCCCACTATACGTCTGACTCGGCGTGCCCACCTCTTCTACAGAAGCCTTTCCTCTCTGAAGGTTTAGTCTGAAAGACTGAAAGCATCAATGCCACGAGGCTGTAAAGTCAGAGTTACGAGTGGCTTAGTTGTTGCTGTGATGATTTTTATTCTCCGCAGTCTCATCTGTTCTTGTCCGCAACTGCAATTTTATTACATGTGAAAGCTTAAAATGGGTTGTTTACTGATTTATTTGATTTAAAACCATGGACTTTGGAGTGAGTGTATTGGAAGTCCCAAACGCTCATAGATCTCAGGACTTATTCCTGCAGCTCTACCGGTACAACCTATACAGTCCTGCACGTGCATGAATGCACGTGCGCAATCAAGGCAAACACAACGATGATGCACACTGAGCGCTGCGCGTGAAGCAATTAAAAATGTACAGCCTGTTGTTTAAACACCCCCGAAGAGCCTGCATTGGAATGTGCGTGGGATGGATGGCAGCCACTGACATCTCCCTCACCAATGGTTATTGTTGGTAGGCAAGGTTCTGTAACCCCAGCTGGCCTGCTGGGGCTGTTCAGTCGTCAGCGACAGGTTTCTACAAGTCAAGATATAAAAAAGGAACGACAAAAGCAAAAATATTTCTGCACAAAGGGACACCTGGGCAGTGTGATTGTTTTATTACTGGGCACCTCCATTTTCATTGTGCAAGCGTCCTACTCTGCAAAATGCATTCAAATAATGAGATATATGATCGAGGTTTTGGAATTCTTCCTCATGCAGTAAAGTTGGTCACACACTACAGGTCAAACACAATGCAAGAAAAAATTGGTCTCAGTTGTGGTCCTTTTGCTGCAGTGACACAGCATGTCTGTCCGTCTGTCAGCCTGTCTCTGACCTTGTCCATCTGTCTGTCTTCTTTTACACTAGCTGTCATTGCAGGCTGGCTGCCCGCTTATCTGTCTGGCCGTCTATTTGCAGTATCAGACTGTCGATCCCGTCTGTGTTTGACAGATGATGTGTTATTTTGTCTGTGTGTCTGAGTGATATCATTCAGGTGTACGGTGCCAGGGCAGAAAGCCCAGGTGCCCCTTTCATCCGTCACCGGACACCTGAGAGTCTTTCTGGTGATGAATCACGCTCGTATGCCAAAAAAAAAAAGAACGTTGAGGAATGCACATGTGCACATTAGGTGTAAGGACAAAGATGTGTACTGCTGTGCTGTAGGTGCGGTACTACAGCGTGACCTGTGGCACTGTTGTGGTCAAACTGTGAGGCGACTTAAATAGGTAAGCCCTGAGATTGCACTGTGCTGACTGATGGGCCACACTTTCCCTTCCTCGCTCTCTGGCCGTCTGTGATTCTGCGCTGCGATGATGGATGCCCAGCCCTCTGTAAATATAGCCCTGCCCCAGCTAGTTAGCATGGTTGGCGTGATCCAGGCCGGTGGTCATCAGCTAAATATACATCCAAAATAAATACTTCCAGATTCAATTCTCGACTGTTGTTTGGACGGTTCGCCGCGTAAAACCAACAGAGAGAGAAAGGGAAAAAAAAGAGTTAGAAAGCTGTTCTGTAATGAAGCACATAACATGGTTCACGGTTTGCACAACCATCAAGCTGAGAAAGTACAGAGCGATACAGTTTCTCAGAGCAGAGGGGGGAAAACACTGTGGTTCTGCCACTGTCTACAGAAACTCTGCCCAGCGCTGTGGTGGCTGCGGTGGCAAGTCACTGCAGTGGTAACAAGTCATTGCCATGGTTTCCATCCAAACTCTGATTTTCTTTCACATGCACTGATACAGCGGAATGGATGCTGTGGGTGGAGGAGCAGAGACAGCGGGCCAACGGTGACCACAGCGAGTGACGCAAGTAGAGAGGCTGTGATGCTCGAGAGGCACCCGAGAGTTTGTTTTTTTTTTTCAAGGTGTGATCATGCTCCAGGCCTGCAACTACCACACCTGCATCATGAGGAATCGGACAAAAGAACAAAGGCCTTTCACACGCCGATGCCTCATCAGATCAGACAGCCATCAACGTAGACTCAGCCTGGGCTAGTGCGCACCATCACGTCTGTGCTGCTGTTGTCCCAAAAATAGGCCGAGGAGGTATTCAAAAGGAGTGAAATAATTTTGATCTCTTAGAGAAGGACAACAGAGTCTTTGAAAGTCGCTTATCAGAGCGTTGCCACCGTGACCACACTGGTAGGATGGAATCTGGCTGAGAGAGAGTTTCCATTCTCTCCAAAACAATAGATGCCCTTCTCCGCCTGCTTCCACCCTGCTGGCTCGCAGCGGAGGCATTCACCCAAACCCATGTCCCTGCATCTTTCCCTTTGCTCCTGTTTCAACTTATTTACTATGAAGAGGATGCAAGAGAAAGTTGAGACATTTACACATTTTACTGAACTCACGTTGGCTTGTCTTAAATGATTACATGAACACCTGAGCTCACTTGGCTGCTGTGCTCCTAATTTCCAACGGCGAACCCCCCAGCTTTGAACTCGGCCCACTGGAAAATGGAAATTTTAAAGGAGCCGTTAATGTAAACATACAAAAGCTATGTTTCCATCCAGTGTTACCAACCAGCAGACGCTGCACTGGTCCTTGAAAAACGTGCACTGAAACAGTGAATGTAGGAGTGAAATATCCTAAATCCTTCATGTTTACTGGATTTTCTTTGTGATGAAGAAATCTGGCAGGCGAAACTGTTTGAGTGTCAGAGCACACCATGTGCATATATAAATGCATCGCTCCATAGTGCCACCGGTGGTCAGCTACCACACAGGGTCGCTTTATGTATTTCAGAATTTGCAAAATGCACAGTGCTGCCACCTAACGTTACAGAGAGGTTGTGATGGTCTCGAATGTGCCATTTTCAATACTACATTAACATTAATGTGGTCACAGCATAAAACCACTACAAGCAAAGAATAAGATTATTAATGCTTATATGATACAGTGGCACTTTATTCACAGCCTGCCTGTCTGAAACATCGCTCATTGCTCATCATCGCTCTGTACTAGAACCATTAAGTCAAATTCAGCCAATAATTTATTACTCTGCCTTGTCTTTTCTGCTGTTAAAGGTCAAAAGGTTCCAAACCCAGTTCATACAAACCTGCATAACATTGACTTCTGTTTGTTTTCCTCTGCTTTCTCTGTCACTTCAAAAAATGTGTGAAGCCTTGTTAGCGCAGCTTATAAGTGGAAGGAATGACGATGCCGAATGCTGATTAATCTGTTATCACATCAGACCTCCACCCATCAACATCATAACAAACCCTGACATGTGATGCTCTGTGTTGTCTTCTCCCATTTCTATTTATTATTATTATTTCCCATTTAAAATGACTTGAACTATCATACGGGAGAGCTAAGGTAATTTCTTATCTCTGTTTTTAGTTGAATGTGTGTTATGGTGGCCGAAAAACCCCCATCACCCTGACTCAGGAATGGAAATACAGTAACACTCCTTTACTTTGCACAAACACTCCGGGGGCACCGACTTGCATGACAAATGATCCAGTCAACAAAACTATTAGCCTGAGTTTCCAACACGCACTGGTTGTTTGTGTCTCTTGCAGCTTGTCTTGTCTTGTCAATGCCACAATTAATCTGACCTATTGGATCAGACCAGCCATTACATCTAATCTGAAGGGCTCACTCCTGTAATTTACAGGTACCATTAAAATGGAATGCGGAACATCTTGTTGGTTTGGTAAATAGGGTGTTAAAAGTAGAACTTAGTGCCTTCATTAAATCAAATGTCTTCTTCCACTTTGAGCTGTTGATGAATGAAACCCATTTGTGGGTTTTGAAGTTAATGTTTTCAGTTTATAGTGATTACCTATAGTTAGAAGTCAAACTGAGCACATTTTGAAGAGCTGCAAAGCTACAGAGAAAAACACACCTCTGATTTCTGTTATTTTCTATCTCATATAGGTAAATATTTTAAATATTTTCAACTGGCTTTCATCTACACAGTGAGTTTATTCTTCTCAAAGAAAAAAAACCCTGTTATTTTCACTATTCTGGTTAATCTGTTGGATCATGATCATTCATTAGCTCCTGTGTGTCCATTCCATTCAGAACACACATTCATAATTACTGTGAACCTTGACCCACTCACTCAATGAAGACTGAACTTACTACAGTACTGCATGGTGGTGATATGCAGCAGGAGCTTTAGTCCTGGACCAGACTACACACACATTTTCTTGGTGTGTGTGTGTGTGGATTATAAAATGAGAGGAGGGAAATATTACTTTATACTAAAAAAATGGCTGATTGATGCATTAAAGTTACTGCCTTTTTTTTTGCAATGTCTAAGAGTTGTATTATTAAACATCGACCGTCTGTGAGGCCACTCGTGCATGACTCATCACTTTTACCTCATGCTGGAGGAATCCAGTTTCCCCACACACACACACACACAGCCACACCACCCTGTAACAAACC
This sequence comes from Pseudorhombus dupliciocellatus, assembly GCA_016785235.1. Lineage (NCBI taxonomy): Eukaryota > Metazoa > Chordata > Actinopteri > Pleuronectiformes > Paralichthyidae > Pseudorhombus > Pseudorhombus dupliciocellatus. The sequence continues at coordinate 47,338 of JAFBJW010000129.1, read as the reverse complement.
TGATCACTAGACAAGACCAAAGGCTGATTCCCACAAGGTTTCCCTCCGTAATGAGGCCTAGCCCTCTGCAGCTGGCTACGGGCCCGTGTGGGCCAGTGTCCCTGTGCAGTGAGTATCTGACCCAGCATGATATCAATAAGAACATAGACATGTCATCAGCTCCAAGTGAGTCAGGATGGAGGCAGCAAATAGCTTGTTCCTGTCAATATCTTTCTCCTCTCTCTGTTTCACCAGCCGCTTACACACACATACACACACACACATGCACTCAGTCGCTCTGTGTCTCCTCATTCCCTCCATTCCTCATCGATCTGCGATTCAGGTCATGGAAGGAGGAGGACGGGTAAAGTGATCAGGCCATTACATCATTTCTCAGCTACTTCATCCTCAGCACTGGATAATACGAGTGTGTTTATGTGTACGGTCCGTGCGCCCCAGTAGAGACATGGATAGACTCATACTCTAAGTAACAATTTCCTTCCTAGACATGAGGGGTCCTGGGGCCACTAAAAGGACTAGACTAGTCTAGACTAATGATTTCCACATAAATGAAATGATCCCTCTCTGGAGATCTTTTTTTAGCCCGTAATAAGTTATCGTTTGCAGCTCATACAACAGTAATCTGAGAGGAGATCTTCTCTTTGTGGTTACACCCTTGGCTAGAATCAATAATTAGAAACAAATGTTGTGGTTACGGGGCAGGTGAGGCGGTACACCTCCATCTCCTCCAGCTGATAAAGGTCATTACAGATGTTTGAAGCAATCAGAGGCGATGACGTGAAATGTGACAGGTAGGCACACCACCTGCTGGATGGTGAGGGCTCAGTGACACACACACACACACACAGTCATTATTATGCTCCACGGTTGCCAGGCAACCAGGTGAATGCCGGAGGGCAGGCTTTCAGGTGTTCTTTGCACACAGCGCTTTCTCTTATCTGTTGCTTCACTCCTGTCTCATCCAGCACACGCTCACATGTCGGCACATGCACGCAGAATGTAGGCCCGCCCACTTCCTCCTGGAGGAAAGCCTTCTATGGGCATGAGCTCACAGGTAAGGCTGCCCCTGCGTAGTTATTTCTGGTCTCTTACTGTGGAGAGTGAGACTACTCTCAGAAAGCGTTTTAATGACCATCAGTATCAATAAAACTGGTGAGTGTCATGGTTGTCATGGCAGCATCTGACAACATTTTCTCAATAGCCTCACAGATATGGGGGAAACTGATGATGTGAGAGGACATGGATCGATGGAAAGTAGGACATGGCACATCCTGGTTTCTTCAGCATAAAACTCAGTGACCACATGGTGCTGGTGTAACAGGTAATGGCTGGGTCATATCCACTGTCTACAAAGATGGACAAAGCTTTGAGGTAAAAAAAAAAAAGTACAAAGTACCTTAAATTTCAAAAACATATTTGGGAAAACGTATGGTTTGGATTTAAACATGGTCCATCTCACATCCATTAACATGGAGGAGGCAGGAATTATGAGCTACACCAGAGGAAGCCACCAGGTGGGAATTGGGACATCTGGCTTCACTTTTAGGGAGCAGTCATGCACTCATCTTTGAATCTTGTACCCAGGTGGAAGTGTTTTATGCTCACAACCTGTGACGCACTTAAAATGCAGACTTATCAAAGTTGGCAGCCTTTGTCAGACCTCCCACGACAGCATGTCCACCTAAGCTGTTTCCACCCAGACAGAGGTTACTAATATCAGTGTCAGGGACCACACATTCAGGTCATGATCTGGTTTCCTGCAGTTCATCAATATCTTATACACACACACACGTAGGGAGTCATGGGCAGATTGACTGACACACCAGGTTCTTCCTTATTTGTTCCTTAGCTCATCACTAGTCACAGTTAGTAAGAGAAACTAACCACACAGAAAGGCAGTGGCTGGAAAATGTCAGGAAGCATATTTTATTCTTTATCATCCCTTAAAACTCGTCCTGTTATCGAGCAGCCGGGCTCATGCCACCCACCCTTCTCCACATTCCTGATACCAGAAAGACAATGGTTTTCCACTGACCAGTCAGCCCCTCCAGTGGGTCCACATCAAATGAGGCCGCAGGAGTCAAACTCGCCCACTCACTCCTGGGTGTGACAGGGATGATGGGAGTCTTACACCGTGTGTGTGCGCGTGTGTGTGTCTGTTACAGAACTTAGCACAGTATTATTATTAGATGTGCATTACATTGAAACCGTGCTTAATATATGAGCAATAAATAATCTTTTCCCCTTTTTGGGAGGATATATGATTGATATGCAAATATATGCATGTTAGTCTGAGAGGCGATTTTATCGGAACGGACTGAGGGAAGAAATTCAAGTAGACAAATTCTGGATAGAAGAGATGTAGCAAAAAACGGAGAATGGAACCATGTTGACACAAGAAAGGAGAAAGAAAGAAGACAACTGTTTCTGCGAGTCTGACAGTTCTCAATTGGAATGATCTTTGGCACAGTGAACAAGAAGCACACATAATAGTGGGATCTTTTCCGTAATTCTATAAAAGAAAGAACAGAAAAGGTTTTACATCAGAGTTGAGCATAAAAGTTATATATTAGGAAAAGTTAGATAACCCTCTTGGAACAGGACCACGGTGTGTGTAAGTGTGTCTCAGTGTGAGTGTGAATGTGTGTCTGTTTGTCTGGAGGTGATTTCAGTAGGCGTAGCAGGAAGTTTATACAGATTAACATGTTTTCCTAAGGTGCGTCTCAATCGTTATCCAGGTTGTGACAATAAAGGATCGTGGCAATAAACTGAAAAACCTAAGCTTTGCATTCCAGAGGCCATTTTAAAAGGAGGAAGTAACAAAGACAGTATTGGTCCAGTTTATTTTGAGTGATCATGAACACTGGGTCATTCTGAACGTGAGATTATCTCTCATATTAGGGTTATCAAGGTGATCAAGCCTGTGTCCTTTTAAAAGTCAAGATCGGGACATCCCAGTGTCACTTTTAGTGTATACATGATATCCTGTAGTAGTTTAATCTCATAAAAATAAGTATTCAGCCAGCCCACCAGAAAAGAACTGAATTGAATAGATGGACTCTCTCACTTCTTAGACATAAAGCAGTGTAGGTTCTAATCTGATGGGGATGACCTCTAGGTTTTTAAAACTTGATTGATAGTAGTATTTGCAGTACTAGAAGTATTTTGTTAAAAGACTCAGCTGATCCTGAAAAGTTAAACTTCTACAGCTGAAGGAAAATCCTGTTGTCACTAGGCCAGGTAGAGTGCAAGGGTGGGGTCAGAGATTTCCAGGCTCAAAAGAATATGTCTTCTGGCAAGAAGCAATAGAAAGACAATCATGTTGGACACAGCCGTGCCGTAGGAAAGTGGAGCTCAAGGCAGACCAGAAATAGCAAACAAAGGGTCTATGCAGACATTACTGATAGAGGATGTCAGGGTTTGTCTCAGAACACTCTGGAAGTCTAGTTTTCTAGAAATGAAAGCGAACTACATCGAGAGAGGACACACTCTGCAGGTGCTGTACTGTGACAGACCCACCAGATGTGAATGAACGCATTCACCCTGTAAAACTCTGAGTACCTCTTACAGACGGAACAGTGTCTGTTCACACACACACACACGCACACACTAAAAAGCCCTCGCAGCTCCTGGTCAAACCTCTCATTATTTTTACTGCCATCCACATCAAAGAGAGCGGGAGGCCTGGTTTGCTCCTCTGGCTTAACAGAATAAAGCTCTGGTTTCTATTTACAGGGTCGGGTTCTGATTAAGAAATCATCATTCTGTCTTTTACGGGGACTTGTCACGAAAAGGTTCGATACCCTCAGGCTGTGGACTCTTGTAGTGGTCTGTGGTACCCTCTAGTGGCCATGGTCGTGCAATGCGCAGCTTCGAACTCATATTTGGACCGTCTGCGTTTGTCGTAAAAAAGTTAGAATATATACTTTTTTAAACTTTTGATATGTTTGATATGCTTTTGTCATAATCACATGTTTTCATCAGACTGACGTGAAATGTGATGATGATCCCCTTCGTGTAATCAATGTAAAATACACTAACTTTAATAAAAATTTAGAATAACAATAATTTGAATACAAGTGCTCTCGGTCATGGGAATGAAATTTTTGATGTTTCATGTCATTTGACTTAGTTAATCCAGCTACATATTGAACCCCCACGCTATGAATGAGGCCAAAATGAACATTTCATTCACAGCTGTGGGACATTGCTTGGAGGAGAGCGCCCTCTAGAGGCACAGAGTTGCAATAAGGATTTTACTATTTTAAAAAATGGTTTACTCAAACCTACATTTTTCTTTTTGGTAAATCTGGTAGACATACCCTATGTATATAATGAACATATACATGTTCAATGCATTATATAATACACATTTGGTGTTTAAACCTGAAATGAAATCTCAGTTGAAGCTGCTGAATTGATCAATTATTAACATTTCAGATCAAGCAAGAAACAGGATCCCTGCATATAGTGACACAATTTATTAGCATTTTGAAGGTTGCAGACATCATTTGCACAAACTCACTCATTCAATATTAGAGAAAAACAATAATAAAATAAATATGAGGTTCTTTTAAAACAGTTTTTTTCAAGTTTTTTTCTGGAGATATTTGCTATGAAAGTACAGGCATCAGTTAATTAGTAAACCTTTTGATTTATAGAATCTGTGCTTTATTGGTGAAGTAACAGTATGGTGTTCTCACCTTGTATCAAAAGTGACGAAATATCTTTAAAGATCATTTTGAGTCGATGTTGTAATCACTTCCTTGCTTATGCCTACTGTCGTTTTCTTTACCATTTCTTTTGAGGAAAGCAGCCGAGCACAGAGCAAGCAGCAGCAAATAAACAACAACCAATGAATCACAGTCTTCAGCTGCAATGTGAAAACTCAAATAACAGTGCAGGCTAACATTAGACACCCCCTTTATATACTGAGTATTTAAAACCCAACAGGCTCCAGGAAGGCGGACTCTATCCTCTATTTCAGGACCTTTTCCCCCCGGTTGGGGGCAGGTTGGGGGGATGTTTGTGGTAATAGTCTGGTGGGGTGGGATTGGGGCTGGCATTCATCCCTGTCGGGACATAATACATACTCTCCAGGTAGCTCTGGTCTAATGGTGGATGGTTCTGGGAATCTGCCTTGGACCCCGGACCCGAGCGATTCCTGTAGCTGACCCCAGGTCCACTTGGATGAATTGTCGCTTCAGCAGAGGCATCGGGATAGCGCGGTGGCTGAGGCTGAGCGTGGGCTGGGGGAGGAGGAGCTGCATAGGGCATGTACTGGGGTGCAGTAGCGTACATGTTGGGGTTGTGGAGAGATGGGTAAGGGGCTGCTGATGGAGGATACAGGCCTGAATGGGACATTGCCTGCTGTGGGATGAGAACCTCTACGTACTGACCGGTCTCTGGGTCAAACAACATTTTCCTCAGGGGTTGCACAGGCACCTCAATGTAAAAGTACTTTCCAGTCTCAGGATCTAGCAGCACTCTGCGAGGTGCCTGTCCATAGTTGCTCTCTGAGTACAAACTAGAGCTGTCTCCCCCATACTCAGAGCCGTAGGAAGGCCCCAGGCTTTGAGGGCCACACAGGTACTGGGGGTCCATAGGAGGAAGGCCAGGGGAGTGGCTGTGGCCAGGATCGCTGTAAGGAGCCGCAGCCATCCCTGATGGTTGCTGCTGGGGGGACCTGTGAACAGGGGCTCGTCTGTGGTCAACATGCTGGGGTGGTTGCAGAGGCCGGTCAGCAGTGCAGGCCTGCATGAGGGAGGAGTGTGGAGGGCAGGGAGGAGGCTGGTGGAGATGCTGGTACAGGGCAGGTGGCTGGCTGGGACCAAGAGGACTTGATTTGGGGGAAACTGGCTGGTAGCCGATTGGCATTGGGTCGGGTCTGCACTGGTGGGGTCGAAGAGGGGGCTGGGTGCCCTGGTAAGGCAGCACCTGGACTGGAGAGTGCGGAGGGGCAGGGGGCGTGAGGTTATGAGGGCTGCGGTGATGGTGAGGAGCTGTGAGACCAGGGTGGGATGGGCAGGCGGCCGTGCAGGAACAGGGAGGATGATGGGAGGAGGGCTGATAGCGATTTGACCTCCTGAGGCTCAGATCGGGAAGCATTAGGGGACTGAAGCTTTCTCTTTCATCGTAGCTTGGAGGATCATCTGAGGCATAGAAACGCAGGTCAGCTGCTCTGTTGGGATGCTCGCCAGACAGCGATCTGCGGTACGATGGGCGCATGTATCCTGGTGCTTGTGTTCTGTGAACAGCAGCGGGTTGTTTCACATTGTTTGACGTCACTGGCATAGTTTGTTCACGAGGGCATGCCATTCTAGGATGAACTGCTTGACTGTCTGGGTTCACAACAGCTGGCTGGCTCGGCTGGGTGCCTCCAGCTGAGGTAGGTACAGGGACTTGGCTCGGGATCGGTACAGAAATGGGACCTGGAGCTGAGGTCAAATCAGGACTGGTGCTCGATGTCGGAGCTAAGGTTGCAGGTCTTTGTATGTATCTGGAGCTTTGAGGTGAGGCAGCACGTTGTTGTCCTCTGTCACTACACGCGTCTGTCTCGGCTGGTGCCGTCGACTGGTTTGAGACATTGGAGATGGCGGTTGCAGTCGTTTTGCTCGGCGGAGGTTTGAGGCTGGACACTGCAGACACAGCCAGTTTCCTCGTATAGTTTGATGTTGCCGTGGACTCATTGGAGATCTTTCTATAGATCGTCGGCGAGGACACCACGATTGTTTGAGACCTCTCCTCACCTTGTGGTTTCACAGTCGATGTTGTTAATGGCGGTCTCTGTGTTTCGTTAGGCAGTGGTCCAACATCAGCAGGTTTAAATTTGCAACTTGGTTTTGGCGGCACAATTGGCTTTTGAGAATTTTTAGCAATGGATTTTACTTCAATGGTTTGAGGTCTGTTGTTTACCGTGGTGTTTGCTGGCATCTCTTGTTTCTGCATTTCTTTAGACAGTGACTTAACCTCAATTGGCTGTGGTCTGAATCTCCTGATTGCCGGGGACCTTGGTGGGAAGGTCGGATCTAATCTTTTCACTGCTTCAAAATCTCCTACATCCTTCTGTTTGGTGAAAGGTGGTGTCTGTTCCTGTGTGTTCCTCAGGGGCGGAGGAGTGCATTTTTGTTTTCCTACATCTTTGATTGGAGGTTTGTTGTGAACTACCTCAGCTTCTGTGGTCTTCGAGAGCATGTCTGTGTGCTCAGACACGGACGAGGGGCCAGACGTGGTGGAGGATGAGGAGAATGTCGGATCTCTATGAGACTCTGCTGACACGGTGGTCTGAAGGGGGATCTCCAAGGAGTTCACATGCTTATGGGGCAGCCCTTTCCCTCCAGCTGCATTCTGAACATCGCCCCCCACCACTGCTCCAATATCAGCTTGATAGCCTTTCTCCTTCAGTAACATGGAGACAGAGTGGCCGCTGCTGCCAGGGGGGGTGGGCTCAGGAGAAACTGAAGGAGCAGGTACCTGAATTGGGGTGGGAATTGCTTCTTGCACTGGAGATGCAGAAGTTTTGGATCCATCCCTTATCAACACCACAGCAGTGGACACCTCTCTTTCCTTACTGGGCAGTTTGGGAAGGCTTCCGAGCATGGGAGGTTTTCTGTCAGAGGTCACAACAAGGGGTTCAACCTCCTTGTCCGGCATTTTGTGCATTTCTGTCACACCCTCTTGTGTCTCTGCTGATTTTTTTAGATCATGTTGACATGGTTTGCCATTTGTTGTGTCTCCTGATGTGTTCTTCTCTTGTTGGGATTCTCTGCTCACCTCACTGACACGTTCCTGAGAATCCTGGGGTTTGTCATCTGGGCTGTCTCTCTTGTTTTGTGGCATTTTATTTTTGTCTTCTTTCCAGCAAACAGCCTTGCATTCTATTTGAATTGGCTGAGGACGATGCACGGGCTTTGCTTGGCTTTGAATAGGTGGAGGAAACGCTGGCGGCTTTACCTCCTCTTTCTTTTCCTCTTCCCGCGCCGTTGTGTACTCCTCTTCCCTTTCCGGCCTCCTTATTTCTTTGCTTGCTCCATGCTCCTTCCCTGGCATGACCTCTTTCCCTCGCTCCTCTTTTACTTCTTCTGTTCTTTCGTCATTACAAGATTCCATCTTTTCTTCATTTACATCTGATGGCAACACAGCACAAGGTGCCTTAAAAGACAGATTATAAGTATTTTTAACAAGCTGCCTCACGTCTCTAACTTTGTGTATGGGAGCCTTTGTTTTATTATTGGCATTTCCTTCATTGTCTTCTGTTTTCTCATGCACTCTAGTCTCTGCCCTGTCAGTTGCATCCAGTGAAGGAGCCTCAGGTAGTTTTTCGGCTTCAGGCGTAAGGCGGACATTTAGAGAGGCTTTCTTTTTCTCCACGGCTCTGAGTGAAATCTCTTGCGGTTTTGAAGTGCGGGCACCCTCTCCCCCCTCCTGCAGTTGTTTATGGTCCTCTGTGTTTTCACATTCCTGGTCTCTGTTTGTCATCCCGGCCTGCCCGCTGCTGGCTCCAGTAGCAGAAGCAGCTCCTGTGTTCCCAGAAGTGGCATTTGCTGAGTCACCACCCTCCCTTTCGTCCCACATTTTAAAGCCATCTGCTCGCCGTACTCCAGTTCTGGACTGTTTACTATCAAATGGCACTTTCAATTCTGATCTCATTTCAGATTTAAGGGCAGTTGCATTCCTGCTCTGAGAATCAGCATCTTCGCTGTCAGTCTGAGAGACGTTTATGCTTCTGCTGCTGCTGGATGAACTTGGTCTGTTGATGGCTCTCATGCCAAAGTTTTTGGGCGATTTGGATTCATCCTTTGTGCTTGGTTCTCCTCTCAAAGGAAGACACTCAGGTGAGAGACCATAGTCTGATAGAGGCGTGGAACTCAGATTATTGCTGTCAGGGTTTGGGGACACTTTGGCCCCCGTGCTCTCTATTGGTGGGCTATTTTCATCAAAGGCAGGGCTCACATCCTCTGTCTGGTCATCAGGTTCTTTGTCAACACATTGCATCTTCTTGGACAACACACTCTTAATGAGACAGGTAGCCATCTTGGTTTTAGAGCATGTTTCATCCAGGGAGGCAGATTTCTGGAGTTTGAATTTTCTCTCATTTTTTTGATTAGGCTCAGGGCTGCACTCAGAGCGGTAGCAATCTTGTGTCACTGCCGGTGTACTGTGTTGTCTCAGGAGTTTTTCTCTTCCGTGACTCTCTAGAGACGGGCTCTCCACCATGACTGGTATTCCAGGACTGCTATTTTCACTGCTCTCATCCTGTTTCCCGTCAGCATTATTCTTTCTCTTCAGCTGGATCTGTCTCTTTGGAACTCCTCTTCTCACCTTCCTGGTGTCGTCTCTTTCCATGGCCACATCTACGCACTCAAAGCTGCCCAGCTCATAGCGCCTTGATGGATCTAGTCCATCCGAGTAGTACGCAGATGATTGCTGAAAGGGGAGTTCATCATTGTCCAGTTTTGGAGCAGAGCCCCTGAAGTCAGCATAGGCCTGACAGGTGGGATGGATCCCAGCGGGACTCTCCTGGGTAGATGGTTGAGAAATGTTGGTAGATGAGCGGTGGCTGGAGTTGTACATGTCAAGGTAATCGACCTCGGGACTTGACAGGCTGCGGAAAGCCAAGTCTGTGAACCACTTCACCTCATCATCTGCCTCATCCAGCTCACTTCCCATGCTGGAGCTGGAACTCCTGCAGGGCCTGCCTGAAGCCGTGCGTCCTGGAGCACTGCTTTTGTTCTGGGGTGTAGGAGGATGAAGTCGTCTGCCTGGACCACCACCTCTGGGGTCCTGTTGTGAGGCAAGTCTCAGGAGACCCTGTTGTTGCTGTAGCTGTCTGGTGGCAAGTAAGCTCTCTGAGCAGGAATGCACTGTTGGCAGTCCCTGACGAGTCTCTCTGCTTGTGGGAGCTGCACTGCGACTGGCAGGCCCTTTTCTATTCCTGGCATTGAATGACAGCTCAACCTGTTCCACTCTGTAACCGGCGTCCTTCTGCCACCCCTCCCCCTTTTCAGGGACACGCTCCTCCCTCTTTCTCTCTCTCTTCATCTCCCTTTCCCCTCTCCTCTCCCTGACTACCACTCTCTCCTCCTCCAGCTGCATTTCCCTATCCATCTCCAATTGCCCTCCTCGTCCGCCACAGTGGGCCTGGCTATTATTGACAGCAGGGGCTACATCGGGGCTTTCCCTGTTTGTCACCACTGTATTCAAATTACCACTTTGTGAGGGGCTGTGGCTCCTGTTCTGCCACTGTCGGTATGGTTTCTCCGGGGCTATGATGTGGACAGGTGTAAACCTGGTGAGTGGCGGAGAGGGCGTCCGCCTTCTGTGCACACGATGGGCCATGTTCTCTGTGAGCCTCTCTCTGTTTTCACCTCTAACTTTGGCTGACGGATGCCTTCTTGAGAGCTCAGGTGTAAAAGATGATTTTAAGAAGCAGCTCTTCTCAGAGTTAGGTGAACGAGAAGCAAAGGGAGGATGTGTTTTTTCCGGTCTCTGCCCAGGTGAGATGGACGTAGCCCTGCAGTCAGATGAAATGGTTGGGCTCCTGTCCTTATAGACTAGAACATTAGGGGAATGAGACTTGATTTCAATGGGGGGATTGCTATAATGGTTTTCTATTGGAAAAACTTTATAATCAAATATTTCCTTTTCCTCAGAGGAGGCTAAACTCAAGTTATCTTGAGTGTTAACTTCTCTCTGTGTTCTTTGTGAAAATGAACTCTCTATCTTTTCCTCTGTTAAGAAAGGTGAAGTTAATATGGGTGAACTAATGACGACCACTGGTGAACTGCTTTTGATTTCAGGAAAAACTGATGGGTCTCCTTTGTCTAATTCAAATGTGGGTGACACGTCTTTTGCCAAATGTAGGGGGTACTGTATTTCTATAATATCACTTGAAGAGAACGCCTTTTCAGACTCAGGTGTGTTCCTCACAGGAGGTGAAGGCTGTGTATAATGAGAGCGGCTCTCTGCGGAGAGGGATGCTGGGGATTTTTGCCCAGGAGTTGGGGAATCAAGTGACAGGTCTTTAGTTGGGAGATGCTGAGGTGAGGGACTTTGATGCTTTTGAGAAGGAGGGGTTTGGTATCCTGGCTCAAGTGTGGGAGTCTGATGCTGATGCTGAGGTGAAGGCGTTCGGTACCTGTGATGATATGACAAAGTTATTTCAGGCTGCAGGACAGAGTCTGTGGAGCTGGATGCGCGAGGCGAGTGTCGCGGCGTGCCAGTGGACCCTGCTGCGCTGCTCTGCGCACTGCTTCTGCTTTGACTGCGGCTCCTTGCCTCAAGGTCAAGGGTGGAGAGACGAGAGAGCTCAGGAAATGGGGGACTGTCCCTGTCCTCGGGCTGAACAATGCTGTAGGAAATCCCTGTGATGTGAGGGGATGAACTGAGGCTTCTTGGTGAGGCAGAGTGAGTGCGAAGCTCTGGTGAGGATGCTGTTATCCGGATTTCAGGTGAAGGAGCAGTGTGTCTGTGCTCTACAGGAGAGCAGTGGCTCCTAGCTCCAGGTGATGGGGATAAAGTATAACTTACTACAGGCGAGGAAACCTGGCTCCTGTTCTCACTTATTTTTGGTGAGGGGCCAGGAGAGGGAGTTCTCGCCTCTGCGCTCGCTGGAGAGGCCGCGCTGAGCAAGCGAGGCGAGGGAGCTGTCTGTTTAAATTCAGGCGAAACCCTGGGCTCCACCAGCTCAGGAGTTGTTGCTGCTGAAATGACAGGTGAGGGAGGTGTGTATCGTGGAGCAGGCGTAGAAACAGTGCTTCGTCCTCCCACTGATAACCCTGTGTTTTGACTCTCAGGAGTGGCTGTATTGTCTCTTCCTGCAGATGAAGGATTTGAAATCAGCTCAGGAGAGTGGGGAAGCTCTTCGATATCAGGTGTGAAGCCTCTGCTGAAAATATCAGGCAAGGAAACCCTCCTTCGCTCAGGAAAAGGTGATGATGCCTGAGTATCAGGGGAGTACGGCCAATTCTTCAGCTCAGGGGTGACTGAAGTTTCTCTTGAGTGGGACTCGGTACTACTGGATGAAGGTATAGGAGATGAAAGATTGGCTTTCGATTCAAAGGCTGACTCCAGAGGATAATCTCTGGATGTGGGCTCAGGCAAGGGACTGCTTTGTTGGTTCTGTTGATGAGATGGGTTTTGTGCCCCTCTGAAGTCGGGTGAAGACTGGGTGTTCACCGATTCAGTGGAAGATGAGCTGACACAGGTTCTCAGCTCAGAACACGGACTTGGATTTAAGAATTGATGTGCCGGGCTGCCGTGCTTGTCTGTCAAAGCCGGGGTGAGTCTCTCTGGTTCAGCTTCTAACTGAGTTTGGTTTGGACTCGGGGATGGTGATGAATGTCTTATCTCACCTGCAGAAGAAGAGGGGGACACTTTCCCTTCTGGAGTAAAGGTGCAGCTACTATTATCGCCAGGAGAGGACGTCCCCTCACCAGTGTTGAGGGCTTCAGGTGGTGGGCTAGCTCTACTAAGCTGAGGGACTGGTGATTTGCTTTTTTGTTCTAGATTTGGACTCCTGCCCTCGGAGAGGTCTGGGTGTTCTGAATTCTCGCCCTCGGACGGTGGGCTCTGCAATGGGGGGCTGTAAAGCCTTTCTCTTGAATCTTCAAATCCCTCCTCTCCTTCACTGGAACCCTGAGCAGTGTGATAAGAGCCTGAGTCATTCAGATCATCCGCCAGAGGTGATGCAGCAGCTGTCCCGTCCACCTCCCTGTTAGGAGGGACAAAGACCCCAACAGCAGGGCTGCTTGAGAGGGAGGGAGACTCACAGTCGTCTCCAAAAATGTCACACAGGCAGGTGGTCTCGGAGATGGCGCTGCGCTGAGTGGGGACGTTGATGATGTCAAAGATCTCTACGTGGTTGGGGGTGCCGTCACGATGACACAGGGAAAAGGTGCGGGGCGCACTGCGCAGAAAGGAGTAGCTGTCTCCTTGAAGAGTCCAGCTGTCCATCGCTAGTCCACAAGCTCCAAATTCTCACTGTGGCCAGTCCAGTCCACTCTCTGAGTCTGCTCTGGGCCCTGTTCCTGGACTGGAAAGAAGATATGGTCACCTGGAGGATGTGCATCTCGTTCAATCAAACCAAGAGCAAGATTTGACAGGCAACGGTGGAGACAAGTGTTTCTGTTTTGTAGCCAACAGTAAAGGAATATCTTCAAGCTCTAAAAGGGGTCCAGAACATAAATATAACTCACTCTCTCATGATGCCTTAAAAAGCAGCAGCAAGCAAACTGCAATCGACACAAGAGAATATACAAATGTTCACCTAAAGTTTACAGACACTTAAGTTACACACCAGAACTATAGTGTTTAGGTTTACAGGATGAATCATCAAGATATTCTGATATATATAAGAACTGTACTATAAATTCATCTTATTTCAAATTTGAATAAGGACTTAAAGGAGATAAATTCATCTTATATTATTTTCTTTGCCACATGCTGTACATACCCTTTATCTTAGCTCTCCCTGTCGCCTGTCGAAGGAAGGGCTGCTCACTGCACCAGTACAGAGAGACAGAATGACTGGTACTGTACCTTTGGCCAATGATGAGTCTTCCCCAAGGGCATTGAGTTGCTCTGTGTTGCAATGTCTGTCCGTCATCCAGTGAGCTGTGTCTCGAAATCACCAGCAGGCTCCAAGCTTACGAGACCTCAGTGCATATGCAGAATCCAGGACTGAGCAGCTCCGCTCAGTCTGGCAGAGCCACGCTGCCATGTATCAGACTCGAATAGAAAAAGCAAGCACGGACATCTCGCTCAGACAAGTTTCATCCTCCAATGCTCCCATCTCTATTTCTGCCCCTCCCTTCTGAGCTGGCCTTGGGGGAAGCGCTCACTGACTCTAACCTGGATCTTTTTTTTCTTCTTCACACTGGAGTTTGGTTGGGCAGTGGCTTTCCAGTGGGAGCCAGCCTGGGGTGCGGCGCAGGGGGGTGTGTGGGTTTATAGTTAGCAGCAGGTGCTGATCCAGCCAGGACGGATGAGTGCGGTTGGAATTTGACACTTAGAGCGGCTCAGTCACAGGGCTCCTCTATATATAGACCCATATTATCAGGGCCACGATAGCCATAGCTTTAACTGGGCACGGTGGTGGGGAAAGAAAGGGGAAATGCCAAACTCAAAGAGCAGCCACACATTGTCTACTTGACCACTACTAAGAGCTTATATTAAGCATCATTGCTATAGTAAATGTAAACATGTAAGGTGAGGGTTCGATTGCAATGGTGCAGATGGGGCACAGCAGGTCAAAGGTTAACACAGACCACCCAATGTACACAGCTCACGTGCAGGACTCTTAAGGCAGCAGCAACACTTGCATAACTATGTTAAGGCTCTCACGTGTTTGTCGCCACGTTATTTCCTGATAATGTCTGGATATGCTAATTACTACTTTTCAAGAAAACAAGTCACAATATAATTACAGTTTTCACGCTAAAGCTGTCACACAATAACACGTGAAATCAAAAGTGCATCACACCACTTATGTATGGTTTAGAATAGTACTGAGGCCTGACTGAGTCTGTCTGGGCATGTTTGGGGTCAGTGATGTAGTCCTCTGTCCCTAACTAAACACCTCATAAGATTACCATTCATCCTCACTCATGAAGTCATTCAGGCCAAGCCAATGGAAAGTCTCTGAATGCGGCCCAGAACGAATGTTGTGTAAATTTGACACTGTGGGTATATTACACCTGTAGTATGGGAAGAACCTAAGGTATGTATGTCATCATGCATTTGTAATTTGGCCTGAATCTTCTCTCTAACATTGTCAGTGCAGCTGACATGAGTCTCTGACCTTGGTTATTGCGGCCACTCTCAACTTGCACACCTTTACAACATCTACATTCTTCTTTTCACCATTCATTCTCAATAAATCAATTGGTGTTTATAGACTGCAGATCCACTTTCAAAAATGCCTTGTAAGTAATTTCAGATTTCACTGGAGGCTGGAATGGCATGACAAGCATGGATCATCATCCCTCTGACGTCTGAACAGAGAAGATGGGTCATAAACTGTTTTAGAGCGTGTACAATAAACTACAGTGCACTGTGTCATTGTGATTTGTAAAAAGACATTGGTATCACTGTGGAGTAAAACTGTAAAACAATGGCCTCTGAGCACAATACAGTTTCAAATTGTTACAGAGGATGAATTGTATACAGTACATACATGATATGGGTACTTATGAAAGAGTGCAAACTGAAGTGGACAGAGGTACCGATAAATTTGAACCTCTGCAGTCATGTCAGCACAGAAAACTGGAGGAGGACTCACAGGGAAAGAATGACGAGCACCTCAGCAATGGGGAGCTTTAGTCTACATTACTGATAGATTAGTCACACCAGCCTGCCCCAAGTCTAAAGGCCTCACCCTCTCACACCCTGAACTAAGAGCCACACACTAACGAGCCATGCATGGGCACCTGTTAGTGCACAAACACTAAAAGATTTATATCAAGGTTTTGGCGGGGAGGCTTGTGTTGTGTGACACTTGTCGGTGTGAAGATAAATAAACATGACTTACTTTTTAGAAATTCATCACAGCTGCTTTTTCCTGCAGAGGCTCTGTCTAGGGGGGCTTGACGCTCACCAAGGTCCCATTCACACGAGGTGTTATTCAAGTGCTAGTATTCATGACAAACACAAAGAATATAAACATAAGATCACATTGCAAACCTTTCTTTTTATACTGACCTAGTTGCTTTTTTAGGGTGTGATGTTGTGCATCAGCAAGTTCTAGACTAGCAACACAACCTAGAATATTAGCTGTATTCTTTTTTGTATTGTATTTTTTTCGTGACTAAGCCCCAAACTGGATCATTGAACAAATACCTCCATTTTGCTTCTGTATTCAGTGCCAACATTTAGGGGACGGATCGTGAGACGGCTTCGAAACGTCTTCGTGCAGGAGGAACATGGAGTTGATAGCCGTTGGCCTTGGGTGGCCCGCAGGAAAAGCTACTTTTATTTTGAAATGTCCAGCTGAGGCCGACTGCGACAGCGGAAGTTCCGCATTACAACTGCTGGTGAAGTGTTGCCATTACAGGCAAGTGGCTAACGCTAATGTTTGCTAACTAATCAGCACGACAGGTGAGTGTTGTTAATTTAACCACATCTTTAAATGAGTTAAATGGCTCTGGATGTTTGACGTGTTGAGATGATACCAAAGGAGCGGGTTGTCACTCTCTCCTGAAATTATTTAGACCGTGTCAGTGAGCAGCTGCTAACGTCAACTTGCTAACTAGCCGCTAGCAATGGCGAGCTTTTGTGGCTATAGGCTGTGATAGCGTTTGTTTATGTTAGCTCTGCTGTAGCTCAGTATTCCAAATGTCCGCGTCGAATACAAACATATTGTCAGCAGTTGGTTCCACTTCAAGTTTATCAGTTGTAGTCAGTAATACAAACGCCTAGTTTGGTGTTTGGGCAGAGAAACAGTGCGGCTTGCGTGAATCTTGTTGCCGTAGGTGGACATTTTCTGTGTTGAGCTCACCGATGGTGAGTTCACAGCTAAACTGAGCCCGTAATTGTGACTTCTTTTAACCAAATTAGGCAGCAATAATAAAGGGCAACTGACCCCCAGGCCAATTTGTCATTCTTTGCCTCGTCAGTTAATTGAACTTTGAGACGCTAGCGGCGGCTCACGGTAGTAAACACCAGGCCGCAGAGCACACTGTGTGCCCTGTTGTCATTATGTTAAGGCCTTGTTGGTTGTTGTGGAGCCACAGCAGGCCAAACTTTTAATCAGGGCAGGAAGGGATAAGTTCCATTGGTCTTTAGCTCCACTGAAAATCACGACCGTCAGAGGTCTTTAAACGCATCACTGTACCTCTGGGCTTCAGGCAGCAGCAGTGTGACAGTCATGGGGCTGTCACAACCACATCAGACGAGGCAAACATGACTTTTAACCGTGTATTAAACAGAGTGGCGTCTCTAATCCTTTAATCAGGTCCACAGGATGAATTTCTACTTGTTTATTTTGCTGCAGCAAACTACATGCAGTGTAAAGAAACACATATAACATCAAGAGGATGAAGTTTTTGTTGTTGTTAGGAAAGGCTAAGATTTATCAAATGTATTACAAATTGTGTTATGATTTAATTATTTTCTCCTGACTAGGGGGGTTGTAAGGTGTCCTGTTCAGCACATCTTTATCATTATAAACATTTCACAACCAGAGATATTTTTTGTTGTAAAATATCTTCATATTGTCCAGTTTGCACAAGTATGAATATTGTTTGCTGTTCAGAAGTTGTTGTTTTGAATGGTGGCTGGTGTCCTGCCCGTAGCTGCATTGCTGCCACCTACTTCGTGTCATTTTCATCTTTTCATTTCTTTCTTTCTGTAGTTCTTAAGTTTCTTCTCCCCCTTCCCCCGTCTGTTAGTTTCTCTTCTTTAGTTCCCTCTGTTCTTCTCTGTCACCTGCAAATTATTGTCTTTAAAGAAAAGTATAAAGGATAAAACTCCTGCATTAGTACAGTTACTCTCTTTAACGAAAAGTATAAAGGATGAAAGTCCTGCAGCAGTCCTGAGTACGGACTAGCAACTACGGACAGGATGCCAGCTGCCAGATGAAAATAAAATGAAGTAGCTGGCAGCAAACTGTAAACAGGATGCCAGCCGCCAATCAAACCAACAACAACATTGCAGTTATGCTGCTAATTCCTATAACATTTTTCTCTTAAATCTAGGTGTCAGTGTTTTGTGTGTGTATGTGTGAGTGTTCCAACCTGAATCATGGAACAGTGTGCATGTGTGGAGCGGGAGCTGGAGAAGGTGCTCCACCGCTTCGTTATGTACGGCCACCAGTCTGAGGAAAGGTTAGATGAGCTCCTGCGCAGCGTGTGTGAGATCCGAGGACAGCTAGTGGCCTTTGGTAAGAAAATCTTACACACATACAGTGACATTTAAGATAAAATATTTGTAAGTTAAGTGCATCAAATCTTATTTGTATACTAGATTTAATCCAGGACAAATTTTGTTGTAGATGGTGAAACTTCTCTCTTTTCTCTGTCTCTCTTAGGAGTACAAGATGCAGACCTGTCAGTCTTGTCTCAGACGATGGCCCAGTGTTGTAAGAATATCAAAGAAACAGTGCAGATGCTTGCCTCGCGACATAAGGACATCCATGGGAGCGTGTCAAAAGTGGGCAAAGCCATTGACAGAGTAAGGACAGACAACAGCTTTAATATCAATGTAATAATCGAACACCTTTGAACCCTCTGTGAAATGCATGGTTACAGAATTTTGATGCAGAAATCAGTGCTGTGGTGGCAGAGACAGTCTGGGATACCCCAGAGAGACAGAAATACCTGAGTGAGACCATTGTGGAGCACCTGTACAGACAAGGGATGCTCAGTGTAGCAGAGGATCTGTGCCAGGTAAATATGGTAAAAGTTTTGTTCCCTGAAACACTGTGATAACTTCCATCTGAAAATTGTCAAGATAATCATTGTGTAATTTGTCGAAATGCGTATGTCATTTCCCAGGAGTCTGGTGTAGTTATAGACATGAGCATGAAGCAGCCTTTCCTGGAGCTGAACAGGATCCTGGAAGCCCTGAGGATGCAGGACCTCCGGCCGGCACTAGAGTATGTTTTTAAAAAGTTGAATCAATTAACTGATTTCTCACTGCACAGATGTAGAGATCAGCATCTTCAGAAAATTGAAAAATGAATAAAATTCAATGACCAAAAAAACTTAATTGTGATACTTTTAAAATGTAATGATACTAAAGAACGATCCACTTAACCACGGTATTGACTTTGAAATTGACTGTACTTTATGCTTGTGTCCTCCGAGGTGGGCTGTGACGAATCGACAGCGCCTCCTGGACCTGAACAGCAGTTTAGAGTTCAAGTTACACCGCTTGTACTTCATCAGTCTGCTCAGTGGGGGAATCAGCAACCAAATGGAGGCCCTGCAGTATGCCAGACATTTTCAGCCCTTTGCCTCTCAGCACCAGAGAGGTGGGAACCATAGAGAGGCATCGTCACTGTGACGATACTGACACAAACACAAAGAGTTTACAGCTCTGATTTGTTCGTTCAGATATCCAGATCCTGATGGGCAGTCTGGTGTACCTGCGTCATGGCATCGATAACTCGCCATACCGTAGTCTGCTGGAGACAAATCAGTGGGCAGAGATCTGCAACATCTTCACCAGAGATGCCTGTGCTTTACTGGGCCTCTCTGTAGAGTCTCCACTTAGTGTTAGGTATGTAAACACACAAGACTTCATCTTAGGTCTCCTGTTATATCTTTCCCTTCAAGTTCCAACCTTGACAATTAACTGTGCAGCATTATTTAATTGTGTTTGCTTGCTATTTCTATGCAGTTTTGCATCAGGCTGTATGGCCTTGCCAGTGCTGATGAACATCAAGCAGGTGATAGAGCAGAGACAGTGCAGCGGGGTCTGGACACACAAAGATGAGCTGCCTGTGAGTCTCTTCTGAATATTCTCTTAGAATTTACTCTCCTTTTTTTCCAGTCTTTGCTAAATTCACCCCGTCTGTCCATTTAGATTGAAATTGACCTTGGGAAGAAGTGCTGGTACCACTCTGTTTTCGCCTGTCCAATCCTTCGGCAGCAGACCTCAGAGAGCAACCCTCCTATGAAGCTCATCTGTGGCCACGTCATCTCCAGAGATGCCCTTAACAAACTGACAAACGCTGGAAAGTAAGTTTGAAATGCAGTTAGCTTTCCGGGAAAATTAAGAAATAAAGTAAATGTGGAAAGAGTCACAAAATGTACCAGTGTTAAGTTGCACAAACCCAAATGTTTCTCATGATAAAAACATTTCTTTAAAGTGATCATTTGACTGGAACAGATAAAAAAAATCATACTTTATATCGGTGATGTAAAGTGCATAAATTCTAACATTCCGGCTCTAATCTCCTCAGGTTGAAATGCCCGTATTGCCCCATGGAGCAGAATCCATCACATGCCAAGCAGATCTACTTTTGATACCGCTCACTCTACTCACGAGTAAGGATGAAGTTCCCTGGAGCTCCTCACCTTTCCAGGACCATTTTTTGCTCCGGCAACTTTCCTCTGTCCCTGGCCTCTCGGGCCTGTTATTGTAAGCATTAAGGTTTTACCCCAGTGCTTCACTGGACAGCCGCGGCCGCCCCCTTTATCCACCTCGGACCCTCTCAAGTTTGCGTAGTACACAGATTCCAGCGAGAACTACAACCTGTCGTAGAGTGAGGAGTCTTTCAGTCATGAGAGCATCCTCACAAAGAAGCACCTCTGAGAAAGGATCATTCATTGAAACTCATTTGCAAATGCCTGCAGAGTTATTGGCTTATCTTTTTAAATATGTAATACTTTATAGTGTTTGTTTGCTTGAGTTGGATGACTGCTTCTTTTTTCTTCTTCTTTTTTCCCGACGGAAGCAGTGAAATGACTATGGACGGGTGTGTGTGGGGCAAAGGCATAGATGAGCAGTTTTTGACTTCAGGATGGAAATAAACTTCTGTTACCCATGAGAACATCAGAGTAACAAAGTGTGAAATAGGTTTATTATTTGGTGACGAGGGGGAACGGTGGAGGCCTCACGTAGCGTGAAAGTCACTGTCAGCTGATGCATCCATTTGATCAGTAGAACGATTAACTCACTTATCAATGGAGGAACAGCTTTTTTTTTTTTTTTTTTTTGTGACTGACTGCACCAGCAAGATCTCCCTCATTATAGAAGCCATGTGTCTTGTTCTGTGTATGTATTTAACAAACGATGGCAAAAAGGAAACAAAAAATATATATACTACTGTGAAATGTGCTTCGTTTCTATTTTTCATTGCAACCGCCAGCAACAGCTCATGTAAGATAGTAAATTAAACCAAGGAGCAACGTGTGTAATCAACCCTCCCGTGTAACTTTCAGAGCTAATGGTTCCAGCACGCCATCGCCTCACTCCGCCTCGCATCGTGTTCCCTGAGCTTGCACGCCATGTGACTTGGAGATGTAAAGTGTGTGACAGTAGCCGTATGGTCTGACTTGCAGTGACTGTAGGCTTGTGATTCAGCTTTACTCGTCGTGGGTGGGTTTTTTTGGGGGGGTGGGGGGTGGGGTCCTCTGATCTCTGTGGCTGTTTGATATATACTTAGAAAACGCCTCTCCTGCATAGGTTTGCCTTTTGTTTGAGATGGAGGTCAGAACAGATGAAGCATTTAAAATAATCTATACATTTCCTCAGGGCTCATTGTATCAGTTCATATACCACACCTGGCAGTTACATGAAACATTACACATTTCAATGTTGAGGCAGATAGACTGGGAGTTATGGGAGTTTGTATATAAATTACTGAACTGGTGATGTGTGAAGCTAACACTTTGGAAAAGGGTGTCACAAGCGAGGCCTCTGGATCTACAATACAGTTTCTCTTGATGTCACTTCACTCAATGAGGCAATTTTCTTCAACAAGCACTGCACCAGCATTGCTCGCACCAACCACTGCAACATTACGCTTGGTTTAAAGTCTCAGTTAAAAACAAACGGCTCCTGGTTTGTCTCATGCGGAACTTCACGGTTTCCTCTTCCTCTTTTAATTTCTCATGTTTACACTCATTCATGGCTTCTCTCGAGTGTTCCCTCAGATCAACTGCTAGCGCTCCGTACTTTCTGTTCAGTTTTTTTGTCCAATGTTTGCATTTCCTGCTTTTTGTGTGTTATGCAGCCTTTATTGTAAATATTTATCCTCAAACTTGTTTCATATACTTGCATCTGAAAATTGAAAAAAATAAAAAATTTATACTCCAATGCAGTTTTGGAGGCTTGGACTGGCATTTGATGGTGGACTGCTCCTACCATGACTCACTTGACTACAGCTGCTTGGCCCTTTTCCCCCACTGGATGGCGCTAGTACTACATTACTCAGACTTGTACCATATAGGCTCAGAATCTAGAAAATAACAAGTTAGTGGATTTAATTTAAGTTTTTGTATTCGTATTCAAAGACAACTCCCTAGTATTTAATAACTGTGACTTCCTCAGATAAACAGCAGTCCTGCTAACGGCTCCGAGCGCTGCCGTCCTCCAGTGATAACGTGTCTGCTAAGAATCTCTCCTCATCCCACTTCAGTAAGTCACTCAACCTCTCCTGAGGTGTGCAGTTATATTAAGCCCCAGTTTATATAATGTTTTAAATGCCAAGGTAGAAGGGCCCTGTGAGTCAGACGCAGCTCATAACTATTCAGATATCCACACCGCAAAAAAACAACACTTGTGCTGTTGCTCACTTTTCACACATTTCTTTATATAAAAGCTCATTAATGCAGACCCATAAATACAGCACATGTAACACCTTTTTTTTTGGGGGGGGGGGGGGGGGGGGCCAGGGGGGGGGGGTGCCAATTTATCCCTGGAGCTGTTTTCAGGTTTTAACATCCGATGGTTTCCATAGAAGCCAAACAGGGAGCCTGTGTTCCTATCTCAGCTGACCTTCCACCCCTCTGCCGTCTGTACTGCAGTGCGTGGTATGTAGGGGCTGGCAGGGGTGGAGCAGGGAGGGCCTTACAGGGAGAGGCCGAGATAAGGATCCAGGGCTAAACCTCTAAAAGCCACATTAGTCCCAAAAGCCTCTCCCGCTCTGTTGTCCATTCCACCATAAAGCTCTCGTCCTTGGTTTTTATTGGCACGCTCTGTGGACATTTTAAGCCCCTTCAGATCAGCCGGGCGTCTCGGAGGGTGAGCGCCATCAGTTACGCCTCTGAACATTTTGACATTTGAGTTCTAGCTGCGAAGCATCGATTCACACCGGATACGCCACCAACTCAACTCCTGTTTATTGTGAGTCCAGTTAGAAAGAACACAGTTTAAATTCCAGTAAACACATGAGAGTCACAGTTTGTTCAAAGGTGGAGGAGTGAGAGCTGGTTTCTGAACGTTCTGATATTAATAATAAACAATACGATAAAACAACTCCACCTACATCATGCATCAGATGCTGTTGGTTTGGCAATGTGCAACAAGTGGCACCGATCACTGCACTCAGAAGATATGGAAAAAGGCCTATTGAAGACGACAGAGTGCTGTACAGTAAGAGAAGGCCAATCAAATCACAGCTATGTACAACACATACCTGCATCAGGGGTCCAACATGTCCAGGTTCTTCAGCAGGGTAAACAGAGTCAGCATTAGTACCTTGGCACCAGGCAGCTTTAATCCTCCATAATTAACCCAGAGCTTTCCTCCCAGGGCCCAGGTGGATCCACGGCACCCACCGTGCTCCTGTGCTTCCCTTTAGATCCTTAGTTTACTTTCAAAAACCAAGCAGTAGCAAATAAACACAAATCAGTCACAGTGTATTTACAGATTTGGATTTGGACAGAAGTCTGAAGCAGGACAGTCGAGGTGCTTTGCTGGAGCACAGCTGCATTTCATCAGGAACTGACGGAGACAGACGAGGCACAGACTGTGCTCCTGTGCAGCCGTCACTGGGCTTCTGAACGAGCTTATAGGAAACGGCATCAGACGATAAAATAGGGTGCAAAGGGCAGAAGCCTTATTCCATCGTGAAAAGAATTTAAAAAAATGTAAAAATCAAGAAAAATTGAATGGCTCCAAAGATAATTTCAGATAAAAAGGAGGGGTTATTTGTCAAATGTGGAATTTCTGCTCATAATGAGATTTCAGTGAATTTGACCTACATTTTGATTTCATCAAATGTTTGACTCACAACATTAATTCTGATTCATTATCACTTATTACTTATTACTCATAAGTTTGAAGTATTTTAGTAAACTGTAGAATTACTGATTTTAATTATCATTACCAAGGCCAAGCTTCATTTCTTTACTCAGAATTTTTTCTTTCAGGAATTAAAAGATTTTGATTTGCAATAATATCATTTCAAACACTTTCTACTAATCATTCAAGTAAGTTTTCATCTTTTACAGATTTCATTGGGACTTTCGGATGTTTTTTTCTTTTCCTGGTAGACCCGGTCTCCTCCAGCGTCCGTACTTCAGGGAGAAAACAGTTTGCATCGCAAATGTGTCTCATTCAAATTTCAGACGATTCGATCCTCTCTATCCACGGCAAAGCAGAGGAAGGTCTTTGCTCCTGTTCTTCGCTCACGCCCTCACTGCTCTGCTCTGGCACTTCTCTTTCCAACGTTCCATTTCTGCTCCCTCCTGCTCCTGCTGCTTGCTCTCTGCCCGCCCTCAGCTGGTGCAGTTCCCTCTCCAGCGCGTCGTTGCGGTGGTACATCTCCAGGTAGCTGGCCTGCAGCTCCTTCTGGTAGCGGATGACCTTGTCCTTTTCTGTCTGCCACGTGTGCCTCTCCTCATCGAAAGCCATGGCCTGGGCCTCGCTCTGGCGTCGCTCCAGCAGGAGCTCCGCCCGCAGACGCTCCTCCGTGGGCCCCCCGCATCCTCCTGCGACACGGAGGTTCACATGGCTTCACACGTGTACACACACACACACTGTCACAGTTCACTGCTTCTGACCTGGTTACTCAAATAATTTTGGATGCAAGCATAAAAACTACCTGTAGCAGAAGCGGTCTCCTCGGCTCCCTTTCCGTCTGCATTCTGAGAGGGACACCTGCGGCGCTGCGACCCCTGCAGGACGAGCTTCAGCGCGTCGATCTGTCCCTCCCTGGTGCGCAGCTCCGTGCGCGTCTCCCTGAGCTGCGTCTTTAGCTGGAAGATCTCGCTGAGCTTCTGTGTCACCTCTGCCTGCGAGTCCCTCAGCTGCTGCTTCAGCAGGGAGATCTCCCCCGATTTTTGGCAAACCTGAGAGACAGATTTTTACAGACACTGTAGACCTAGTTGTAATGATTTCAACAGGACAAACAAACAAGGGTTGAGGCCCCACCTCCCACTGCGTCTCCTCCAGGGTTGGGCTGGTTCTCTTTACTGTGGCTGCATCCTCTTGGCTCCTCTCCTTCCTCAGGCCGTCGAGCTCCTCTTGCAGCCGGTTCTTTTCCTGCTGGGCCTTGAACAGCTGCAGCTGCAGGCTGCGTTGCGAGCGCTGGGCATGCTGGGAAACCTGACGCAGCTTGGCAGCGTACAGTCGCTTCAGCTCTTCCACCTCCTTCTCCCACAGCCGCTGCTTCCCTTCGAACACCTGCATGAGGGGAGCAGATGGGGGTCAGACTTCAGAGGTAGAGAACGATTGATGGCGAAGAACAGGCATGTAACAACCAGATTCACCTGAGCGATGGCGCCCTCGCTCTCGTCCAGGTTTCTTTTCAACTGCTTCAGCTCGTGCTCTTTCTCCACCAGACGCTCCTCCAGATCCCGCACCTGCACAGCAGAACGGCCGACTGAGCGAGCTCTAAACCGCGCCCACCTGCTCGCCAGCTTGGACCAGTACTCACCACTTCCTCCACGGACAGGGACAGTGTCCACTCATATGGAGGCGGCGCCTCCCCTCCGTATGGAGCCAGGCGGCTCAGGGTCGCCATGCTCCGGCACGCCATCTCCCCTATAGCCACGCCCTCTGACCCTATGACCTTCGCCTTCAGAGAGGTGCGGTCCAGGGAGCCGATTGTGTTGATGTGGCCCATAGACGCACTGGAGTAAAAAAACAACATGAAAGCAATTAAACATGAAAAAAAGGTCTCTCGCAACGCCCCACTTGAATACAGAGTCGAGCACAGACGAGAAGGCTGCGGCAGACCTGATGTGAGCCAGGTGTGGGCGGAACGGAGGTCGGTACGGCGGCAGGCTGCTCATGGAGTTGTGACCCGAGTCTGAAAGGTTATCGTCCTCCTGGCTCAGCCCACGCACAGAGGAGACGGCCTGCACAGGCACATTTGCACGCTTATTCTTCACTTGGGCATGAATGAAATGAAATATCCAAGA
This sequence comes from Pseudorhombus dupliciocellatus, assembly GCA_016785235.1. Taxonomy (NCBI): domain Eukaryota; kingdom Metazoa; phylum Chordata; class Actinopteri; order Pleuronectiformes; family Paralichthyidae; genus Pseudorhombus; species Pseudorhombus dupliciocellatus. The sequence goes on along the minus strand of JAFBJW010000129.1, from coordinate 21,524 downwards.
TAAAACTAATGACTAAATAACAAACAGGAACTGATGAAATGAAATGTTCTTTGCTTCAAGGTGAACTGAGGTAAATGTGGTTATTTACTGCGGTCGTATTACATCAAATTCTAATTATCTTCAGGCAAATACTGACTAATGAATTGAAAATACAAAGGATATAAAACAAAAGACACGTCCTCCCTTTAGAAACTGCATTGCTGTGGTCACTGCTGGACAACCGATTAAATGAGAGATGTCGTTATGACAGAGAACTGGATGAAGATACCTTGTTTCCACTGGATGTCGGTCCAGGACGTGAGGGTGAGGAAGACGAGGAGGAGGTGGAGACAGCTTTAGGGACATGAGCATAAGCTCTGTGCAACCCGTTGGACACATGGTCCACGTCCTCCGACTTGGAGGAGGGGTAGAGGTTTTGCATGGAGCAGAAGTTTTTGGGAGTGACAGGTTTGAAGGCTGATCTAAAGCGAGCCTGTAGCGAGAGAGAGAGGTTAAGAAACGACAAGAGTAAAAGAGCGGTTTGGTGAATGGGGCAAAGAGAGACCCCGCAAACTCAGAATGTTTCCATTCAATCAATACTCTCCACCTCCATCTTCTGAGCACGGATCAATCAGAGCATAAAAAAAAAAACAAAACAGTGATTTTATTGCAGCTATAAATTCAGAACTCAGTGACACATTCTCAATCTGCGCTCTTGAGCCGTAAATGGTCTCAGGTTGATTTATGCAGGTAACAGACTATGGAGGGGTGGGGTGGGGGGGCTCCACACAGCCAGAGATGTGTAAATGTGAAGTAGATCAATTTAACAGGGCCTCAACCAGCCACTGGCTGCACATCATTCACATGAAAAACAATATGAAGCCATTCAACTGAGCCTGAGCTAGTGAATGAACCTCAGCCCACCTCATATGTTCTGCCTGTGAGCATTTAAAGTGACACAGTGATGAAGTGTTTTATAACAACATTGAGATTAAAAACTGAGAGAAGACAAAGTCCTGGATCTGCAGAAGGGTCACGGTCCCACCCCACCACAAAAAGGTCATTGAAATCAGTTCAACTACTAAAAAATGAAAACATATCCTCCTCGACGCAGGTAATAATGAACAATATTCACCTTTTCAAACTTGGCCCCACTTGGCAGTGAGTTCTTGGTCAAATCGATCTCGGTGCCGTCTTTATTGAAGACCTTGGCGTATATGTCGTCCTCGTGGCCTCGGCCAGAGCCGAGGCCTGAGATGATGTCCTTCCTTCCATCGCTGCCTGGGTGTGCTTTAGGTTCTTTTCTGTGGGGGCGCACAGAGGGTCAGCTGAGGTCACATTCTGTCCTCTGTCCTTCTGTCATCTCACCGAGCAGAAACGTGGTGAGACGCAGCACCCACCTGGTGATGTTGAGGTAGTTGAGCAGCTCCCGCTGGGTGAAGCCCTTCTTCAGGAGGCCATTGGTCTGCTTGGGTCTCACCTGGGGGACGGCGCGACTGCCTTTAGTGGGAGACACGTCCGGCCTCTCCACCAGACTGCCGACGCTTCCCATGCCGAAACGGGAAGAGAGGGGCGGGGCGGCGAAAGGGCTACGGAAGTTTTTGTCGGTGCCACGCGTCAGAGGAAGAGTCTGGACTGAAGCTGCCATTGGTTACAGGACTCTGTGGGGGGATGAGGCGATCTGGAGGAAAGAGGAAAAGCACAAAGTGAGCGGAGTGCACGCAGGAAGGGACGTGGGCAAAGACAGCAACACATTTCTATGTTTGATCTTGCAAGAAAAGCTGGACTCAGCATCCTACCTGCCCAGACTGGAGATGCTGGGGATCGAACCCAGGACCTCATACATGCGAAGCACGCGCTCTACCACTGAGCTACATCCCCACGTTCCCTACCCTAATGATCTCTGTGGTCTGTGATCAACACAGTTAGCCCAAGTGACCTCACCAACCCGGAGGCCATGCAGCTGGAGGTGCGTGTGTTCTGGAGGAGCAGAGGGAGCTGTCAGACGTTTCATCGGCCGTGTCTCTCTGCACGGACCAGCTGTCTCCAGGCAGCTACAACAACTCCCACAGCAGCACCTCGGCTCGCCACAAAATAAACACACTCACGCCGACTGACCCCCGTGAACAGCCTCACACACCCACACATTTCAAAACCTGCATTCTGTTGTCTCTGAGCATCTCACCGCAGCTCGTCCCATCGGCGGATCAGAGGAGTGTTGAACCGTGCACTCTCCGAGGGTCATGCTGTTCTCCCTGAGGAGGGGCAGCATATGTCACATTATAAGCCTGTTACATAACACTGACTCCACGTGCTTGCTATAGCGTGGCTTTCTTGGAAAATAAATAAAAAACACATGGAGGAGTTTTGGCATATGCGCCCTGGTTTAATCAAGCGCTGCTGGCACTGATTTTGTCTGCACATGTCCTGCCTCCCATGTTTAACATGTGCACTCCTTGTACTGATCACGAGCTACGTCTTCACACACCTGAATGTAATTGTGTGGAGATACGATCGCTCTCAGCGGCGCGGTCGATTTCTGCTCCAACAGGGGCCTGAACCACAAACGCAGGATGTGAGGTGAGGTGTCGTTTTCTGTCTCACGATGCTGGTTCCACTGGTTACTGGAATAAATCACCATGGTAACGTCTGCTGAACAGCTAACATGACCCAGAGCAGATGAAGTGGATGAACTCAAAAAATGTCAATGGCTGAAGAACTGACCCGGGATCAGTAGAAAAACAAAAGTCAGGATCCCAAGAGGGATCTTTTCACTCAATCCTGCATCAGGATAGTTTATCACTCTGAATAAAAACCACCACGATCGCAGATGATAAAAAAGATATCGGAGTTATGTTGAACTTGTTGCCAAGGCTGCGAGAAACATCCTACAGAGTTAGGTATAAATAAAATGATGAGCACTTTCTCTCGACTCTCACAAAACTAATCTGGTTGCCAAGTTACCCCGACACCTACCTAACAGGCACTATTGTTTTTGTCAACTTCCGTCTGAGCCTCTTCACAGCAAACCGTCTCCGCACAAACCTCCACACAGGCGGCGTCATCAAATCTCCCACGTATCCTCTTCCTTCTCCTCAGACAACCTCATTAAGGATCTCTATTGATTTCACCCCTCTGACCCTCTCTCTCTCTCTCTCTCTCTTCCAGTGCATAAACACCTCCGGCAGCTATAAAACATTGCAGCCTCACAGGCTCTAAAGAGCACAGAACTGCAGCAGACTTGTTTTAACCTTCTAACAAATGACTGTGGAATCCACCAGCACCCTACCTCTAACTTCACAGTTAATGTAATCATCTTTAATTGAAACTATTGGTCTGACTTTAATTTTTACAGCCAGCTGATTCGATTATACATTTTGACCAGTGTGGCTAAAACACCCATCCTCCTCACAAAACTGGAGATGCTGGGGATTGAACCCAGGACCTCATACATGCGAAGCATGCGCTCTACCACTGAGCTACATCCCCACACGTAAGGGCCACAGATCTCAGACTAAAATGCTTCAATAACAGATCAGTAAACCATTGTGTAGCTGAGTATTGCTTGCAATAGGAACATTTTGGGAGAACTTCATTGCACCACTGAAATTCATCTACAAACGATTTCCTGTTGGTAATATTCCATTGCTCAGAAACCACAAATAAGAACTTAATGCAACAGGGGATTAGTATTGATTGTACTGGGAAGGATCTCCCCCATTATTTGCTTAGTTTCAATTATTGATGTGGAAAGAGGAAAAGAACAAAATGAGTCGAGAGACTATAGCAAGATAAATACCTGTTTATATTGGAGAAGAATCAGAATGATTTTGATGGCAACGTATCATTTGCATACCGTACAAGGTCAGTCACATGCTGGTCACATGTGCACAGCTTCACCTTATGAAGAACGGAGACGCTGGGGATTGAACCCAGAACATGTGCAAGTTGTGCTTCACTGGTGACGCTTCCTTCACTAAGCACTGAGTCAGAAAATGGTCTGAAAATCTCCAGAGTCGGGACCGTGACAAGATAAGATAACATATGGTAAGATAAGATAGATGTCGCGTTTGTCTGACTATTGTGAAAAATAAATAAGAAGCCTCAATAAGAAGTAATAACTACATAAACATACAATATCAACATATCAAATTCTCAGACGTCTTCATGGAGAAACACCTAAGGGATCAAACCTGCGGCTCATCCCTCCTAATTACCGGGCCGCCCTGCTTCATGCTTGTCGGCACACACACACACACACACACACTCGTTCCACCTTACAGCAATTTCTCTCCCATTGATCGTCACACACAAACACCCCGTGTGGCACAGCAGGCTCCCGCGGTGTCATCTCCTCTTCCTTCTGACACAATCCACTCTCATCCAAAGTGTTGCACTGCTGGCCTCCACAGTTACAACAATTATGTAAATGGTTAAAATAGGCAGAGAGCGCCGTGCACCAGCAGCTCCAGCCCACTCCACGCTCAGGGCTCAGAGCCAGGCCCAGATCAAAGCAGCCCGAGCTGCTCATGTTTCTATTCATGAGGCACTATCCCCCCCCCACCACCACCACCCAATGTAAAACTTTCCACCAAAGCATCCGGCTCCTAATAAGCCAATATAATACAGAGCGAAGTGAGACCGAGCAAAGGAACCTGCTGATCAGCCACGATGAATCGAATTAGATTTAACGTGACGCCCTGTGAGAGAGTCCGACCAGCAAGTGTGATGTGCGTGAGTCAGTGAAGGTCATGTCGAGTGTGTGTGTGTGTGTGTCTGATCCCATATGAATAAATCATGACTGTGCCAACCTAATGGCCACGGGCCAAGGCCTGACGCAGTATTTTTACATCCTCTGTTTTCTGTTTTAGACACGAGAGGTGAGTGGATGTTTGACGGGGAAAGCTGGGGTGGAAGGTGAGGTCTGAAGTAATTCCCCTTGGCCAGACAGGAGGGTAAAAAAAATCCTCTCAGGCTGCAGGGCTGAAGAAATCAGTTGTTTTCCATAATTGCCATCTAGTTTATGGGCTCGAGTAAAGCAGGAGACGCGGCAAGATTTACAGCCCAGCCGCGACTAGCCACAGGGCCCTGAAACGCAACACACCTCCTTAAATCACACACACGGATCAAAGCCATATGCAGCGCTGACCTTGAACAGTGACAGTCTACTCGCAGACTGCTCTGTTCTTGATTTCAGCTTCTTTCAAAGCAGCGATGAGCGTTTTTCTTCAAAAGCTGCGAACTTTGATGAAAACATGAAAACGTTTGATCAGCGTATCAAAGCGCTGACGCTCAGTCGCTCTTGCACCTGGGTATGTGGCCATGTTTCTGGTCGCATATTGATTGAAACAATCAGCTGATTTATGGACGGCATCTAGTCAGGACACGCTGTCAGGCCGCCCGTCCGTACGATGACCCTGAGAGATTGTATCGCGTGTATCTTGAGACAGGGAAATTCCTCGACCACACATCCACAAGTCTGAGAACTAGACGCTGACTTCTGTGGCTCGCTTTCTTTATTCTCTGCTAAATCATCCCGTAAGGGCCACCAACATCAGTTTATTGACTGCTGTCTGGATTTATTTACTTACAATAAACTTGATTGAATGATTGAATGAGTACAGATGGGACCAGGCTGCTGGGATCTTTACTGGGATGGGTTTGCTGGGAGCTGTGGTTTCCCCCTGAAGGGCCTTCAGTGGTCATTGAGGTTTGACCTGAGTCCTCTCAGTGTGAAAGAATTACTCCTCTAGAAAACCATCGCTTAATACCATAAGAGGGAAAACAGACGCCTGTCTTCTGTGGAGGGTTCAAATGGAGGGTTTCCTGGTCATTGTGTCTTAGGGTCGACTGTGGCCTGAGCGTCAAGAGAGGACATCACCTCAAGCCCTCAGAGACACAGGAGAGAAGGACACCGAAGCCAAATTCCAAAGATGCTTCACAGAACACAAGCTCAGGCTCGTCAGTTTTTATTTGATGCAGAACGCCCTCACTCCCACAGACACTAACTCACACTGGTGTGTCACTCAGCTCGGCCCCGAAAACATATATATATATATACACACACACACACACACACTGGGCTCTCAGCAGCAGATCTTCTGCCCTCTTCCCTCTGCGTTCTCTCTCTTCCCCTGCTCCATGATCAAAGTTTGTTTACGTTTGTGGGGTAACTTTGCAGGTTACATCTAAAACTCCCACACAGCACACTCTCTGTCACATTATGTAAGCTCTATCAAAGCCACGCTCGCTGGTTGTGTAAAACACTACGGAGCGATTACCAAATCAGCCACTGGCCCGATTTAATCTATTCTGCAGAGGCCTGCGGTTTTTATATTTGCCTCCCACACTGTTAGCCCGACAGCCTGACATCACAGGACCCTCCCTACCCATGAGCAGGGCCCCTGCAGCGTCACAGGTGCTGGAGCTGAGCCGAAACCGCAAGCAGGACTTCTTCAAGAGTCAAATACGCTGCAAGAAGAATAAAAGAAGTAAACACAAAAGATGTCATTGCAAGAAAAATCAGTTCCCGCCTGGAATAATTCAGGTGAAACACATTCAACACATGAACACACTGAAGCTGAAACAACAGCTTCACAACTAGGATACAGGACATTTGGAGAAGCAGTCACGTAAGACGTTTGGAAAATCTTACTGAACGCAACTTTGGCCACTCAGAGTTTTTCAGTCAAGTGAATGAGTCTGGTGTGAATCCTGTTCACACAGAGGCAGCAATTTCATTAATGAGTGACCCATGCAGACACTTTAAGGAACCAAAGTTGATTGGCTAGCTGTCCTGCACGCGAAGCAAAGCACTCCACTCTCTGATTGGCTATTACACGCTGGCTTGTAATGAGTGGGCGGGAGGGCTCGGCAGCAGCCCTCTAATTGTTCGCAGGTTATTCATTATAGATGGGAGACGATCGGGCAGGCTCGTTCCTCTCCACCCCGGGGGCTTCTCAGAGGAGCCGAGATCACTGAAAAGAAACGGTCACGAAATGTTCCTCCTTCTCTGCATCTGAATGGAGTTTGTGTCACATCTCACGCGTGCACGTGACGCACGGCTCCGTGGAAAGATTTGGTCAGACTTTTTAATGAGAAGGTCAGCGTTCTTTTCATGACAGTGAGTATGACGAGCTGTCATAAATCACAGCCGCTTGGATATGGGGGTCCAAAAGCTGAAGGGGCACTGTTTCAGTCTCACACTGAGTCCATTGATTACTGACACTTCGGTCTCTGCAGAGGTCAAAGGGCTTATTTGGTAATTGCCGCAGATACAGAGCGCTATTGAACACTCAGCGGAGCGCTGACGAGACCCTGCGTCTTCTGACAGGGCAGGAAGAGTGAAAGAGTGTTCCACACTTTAGATTGTTTCTGTTGGGTTGGAGAGATGTTCCTATCACTAGATTTCACATTTAAGCTCCAGCCACAGGAGTGGGTCTCTATGCTGAAAGCATTACAGTGATGAATAACCATATGAGGTGCATAGATTAATACTGAATTAACTGGTCCACATTTTACAAGAACATCCTGATTTCGATCAGCCTTAGATCGCCCCCTGGGGATAAATAAAGTTTCCTGAATCTGAATCTGAATGAGTCCGGTACAGGTGAATCACACCCAACCCAGGGATCACACACCTTTGCAAATTCACCCTGAGCTTCTTGAAGACACGTCCTCTCTTGCACAGTGCTGCCACACGTGCAGTTCACAGCCAGTGAGTGACAGGTGTTGGGAGAAGAACACCTTGGCTGCTCTGCACGTTTAGGATTCTTTTTGTGACATAATGATCAGTCCCTTGGTTAAGACATGAAAGAAGGACTGGAAATGATGTGTGAACGTTTGATTACAGGTGGCCTGATGCTGGCTCTATAATCACCCCCCTCCCAACACATCAGTAACAAATGAAGGCTATCACACTGTCATTTCTAATTTCCACAGCAGCCTTCGTAATCATTATCATAATTACTGACCCAGAAGAGAAAGACCTTGAAACTTGGAGGGAGCTCTTTACACGAATGGAAGAATCCCCAGATCTGCAGCAGCAGCAGGTTTAACATTTATGAGCGCAGCTTTATGAGTCTCCCAGTCCTGACCACGATGACGGGCTTTGTCCTGGACTCACGCCACTAAATCAGCTGTCTAGTTTTCCCCTCAGGGGTGGACCAGCGGAGGTGGGCTTCCTCACTTTGTGTCTGTTAGCCTATTGATGGCAGTGTGCCTGGGCCTTTTAGTGCTGACCTTACAGTATTGCATCTCTGCACACAACTCAATAACTGGCTCTGGATGTACTGCTGCCGTGCTGGGGTTATCTGGGGTGACTGGTTGCACTGGTGCTTCATGGAAGCTCATCGATCTGGACTGGTCTGTTGTTCCATGAAGCTGCTTCAGGGGGAGATGATGGCAGGAAGTGTGTTAGTGTGTTTTAGTTACTAATGGGAAAAAAAATCATTCAGCAACAACAACAGTCCTGCTGCTCCTGCTCTAGGTTTGATTACATCATCCCTAAATTGGTCTGTGTGTCTTCCTGTGCTTTCATTTTTGGTGAAGTCCATTTTAAGGATTGGTCCAACATTGAGGACATTTCTGGACTGTTCTCCCTTTTTCAACAGCCTTTTTTGGTTTAGGTTTGGATTTCGGGTTAGAATTAGATCGAGGTTAGGGTAAGGGGCTAGGGAATGTTCTAAGGGAATGTTCTCACTAAGATGAGGGATCAAGTACACGCACACAACATGCTAAACAAGAAAATGTACAACTGGTAATATTTAAAATAAAATAAAATGCATTGCTGTTTTGACCAATCACAGCAGCGTGACACGTTTTGGTGCGTTTTCAGATTACCATCGTGATGGTTTCAATGTTCCTCCAGTTTTTCCCACCAGATCATTTATTTACCCTGATTCTATTTGCAAAGTCAGATGTCGCACAGGATAAACACGCATTCGCACGTTTGTCATCACGCAGGAAGTCTGAGAAAACAGAATCATTCTGAAAACACTTCCTCTGAGTAACATCACAGGAATCTGTGGGTGAGAAAAACAACAGGGTGACGCGCTGTCAATTTCACCCAATCCTTAATCGAGTTCAACTTCTGTATTTGGATTTCATTCACCTCACCAAGTCCGCGCAGTGTTTGCCAGCCGCCTCTATCGGCGGTGCCGTGTTCGCTGCAGAGAGGAATGTAAAAGGGAGAGAGCCATGTGTGAAACCCAGCTCGCATTCCTGACATGTCTAACTGGCTAATTATTAATGTGCCTTAAACATAAACAGATAAAAACCCTCTGATACGGGTGAAGTGAGCGCTCCAGGCCCTGGTGTGTTGTGGGTCATGACCAAAGCAAGTTAGTTCCCATGAGAACAATACCAGAGCCTTCATTTCTCCAGAGCCACGCAGTGTTAAACTGAGCTGATAAAGACAAAAGTGCAGGACAGTTAGCTTCTTATTAAATTAATTATAGCGAGAACGGGGGCCGAGGCGCTTTCTCTTTCCTCTCTGTGGCTTCTTTGTTTCCTGGAGCGGTTCATGTCGGAGTCACTGTTCTGTGAACACAGCCGTGGTAAGTGAGCGGTTCTTGAATCGGCCCACACCTGAACGGTTCTGCTCCACAACGGCAGGGAGGCAAGGAACAATTACTGGTATTCAAAGTCAGACACACACACACACACACACACACACAATGACCCAGTATAAGATCAGGCTGGAAAAAAACTGCATGGATAACAATCTTCTTCTTGGATCTCATGCACGTCAGCCAGTAAACACTGATGCTGCTGACGCTCGCTGATGCAGAGTCAGACCATCAGCACTTTTTCCACCGGTGGAGTTTCTCTGTAAATAAAGTCAATGTTCGCTGTTTGTTGGCGCCTGGCGGCAGCACAGCAGGGAGGTCACGTTGCTCAGCTTTTCTGTGCAGAGTTTACAGTGACAACGGGGGGGGGGGGGGGGGGGGGGGGGGGGGGGGGGGGGGGGGGGGGGTCAGCTTCACGGAGCTGTGTTTTCAGCGGGGGTGCACAGCAGAAAACAGTAACAGGTCCTCCGAGGGAATTCCAGGAGCACAAGTAGACCATCAGACCAGGAGTCATTAACAGAGAAAACAAACACACACACACACACACACACACACAATGACCCAGGATAAGATCAGGCTGGAAAAAAACTGCATGGATAACAATCTTCTTCTTGGATCTCATGCACGTCAGCCAGTAAACACTGATGCTGCTGACGCTCGCTGATGCAGAGTCAGACCATCAGCACTTTTTCCACCGGTGGAGTTTCTCTGTAAATAAAGTCAATGTTCGCTGTTTGTTGGCGCCTGGCGGCAGCACAGCAGGGAGGTCACGTTGCTCAGCTTTTCTGTGCAGAGTTTACAGTGACAACACTGTGACGAGAAGCAACGGTGAGACATCGGTGGGGGGGGGGGTCAGCTTCACGGAGCTGTGTTTTCAGCAGGGGTGCACAGCAGAAAACAGTAACAGGTCCTCCGAGGGAATTCCAGGAGCACAAGTAGACCATCAGACCAGGAGTCATTAACAGAGAAAACAACACGTGAGGTGGAAAAAGGGTTTGTTCACAAAACCAAGGCGCACCACTCAGCCGTGCAGATAATCTCTAAGAACCGCGAGGCTCCGTTCGGAGTCATTCACCAGCTAATGAGCATGTTTGTTCCGGCCTGGAAGTGAGAGGAGAAGCTGAGGTCGATGCTCAGCGTGACGTCATCCACCCGGGGGAAAAGATTTACTTAAAAAGTTAACTCCTTCTAATTTAGAAGAAGATGAGCGCCTTGTGGGCGGAGTAATTAACAATCAGGCGCCTTTCCTTTTCTCCTTTGTGCACTTTAAGCTGTTCTTTGAAACAGCTCAGTCACAGTGTGACTCCTGACCACGGTGAGCCTGCCAGCATGTAAATAAGTCAAACTGCTAGAAAATATATGGATTAAACATATTGGTCCTTTCTTTGATGTGAAGCCCAGCATCACACAGGGAAGGTTCGCTTGAGCTTCGCTTTCAAAGCAGATAAAAACCAAACAAATGCAAAGATATTTCCCAGAATCATTTGACTGTAATGACAAGCAAGAAAGAAAAGAAGATTTGTGTACCTGTGTGTCTGCTCCCTCTCCCTCTCCTGATCCCACGCTCACTCCCCGTCTCTCATGCTCAAACTGCTGATTGCCACACAACTTCCTGTTTCGCGCCGTGTGGAGGGGAGGGAGGCCAACGCATGATGACACTGCTCTGGTCTACACGGAGCACAAAGCTGGGTTTCAACGCTGTGCCACTTTCACTCACCGGGAATTCACCTCCTCGTTTGGAAACTCCCCCCCCCCCCGAGACGGCCCGGCCCTGTCGTGTTCACCCTACACCCTCTTCTTTCTCCCCCCTCACCTGTTCATCTTTCGGTGCACTTTGAGACCTCTCAGGGGCCAGCACGGTCGGACTCGTTCTCCCAGTTCCAGAAACAAAAACCCTGTGTGTGGACCAGCACCCTGCATTGACACTCAGAGCCAACATCACCAAACAAACACAGCGTGCACAATGCGCTCTGTTGGCTCGCGGATGAATAGGACAACAATGAGGGGACGGACCTCAGGTTAAAGACCAGGCAGCAGGTACACAGAAAAAGAAGGATGAGGGATGGAAAACATTTAGAAGAGGAAGGAGTGGAAAGTCTGAGCAGGCGGGGGGGGTCTCAATGTGTGACAATAGCCAGAGTGTAAGTCTGCCTTCCTGAGGCTGGGTTACTGGACGAGGCTCTGCATCGTATGAAGTTACATAACCCCAATGCATCTGAGGGAGGAGAAAAGAGAGGACATTGTTCTCTGCTCCTTCACTGGAGGAGGAGCACCTTGCTTCTTCTGTCTTCACCAGGCAATGCAGGCCAAAGAGGGGAGCGAGGGAGGTCTCTGGACGTCTTCAAGCCGGCACCGATAGCTGGACACACAAGAATCTCAGCTAATAAAGCGCCCTGCCAACCAGAGATGCACTATGTAGAGGTTGGCAAGCCATGAAAGACATTCCACAGCCAGAATGCGATGTGTTGCGGTGCCTTCTGGCCCGCTGAGCGCAATTTGAAGAAAATCAGCTGAAAAATGAAAAGCGGGGATAACCCCATCAAAGCCAGACGGGCCCCGTCTAACACCTGAGCAGGTGCTGCTGCACCCCTGTCATTAGCTCCGGGCCCCAGGGGCCCATCGCTCTCAGATTCCACAGATTCTCAGTTGGAAGTTTCCCAGCGAGCGGACGGAGCAGCTCCAGCAATCTGGTCTGGTAACCTGGAGGTGTTTTTATGAGGGTGCATTTGTGTGTGAATGGATGGAAAAGTGACTGCAGATAGGAGATAAAGAGGAGAGAGCGAATGACAGCAACGAGTCGGGGCCTGCTTACGGATGCTGTACCTGTCTGACGACTGTGACTTGTTAACTAGACGACACGACACCCGGGCCAGACTCATTTCCTCTGCCTATAAGCTGTTCAGGGCAATAGGCAGCCAGGGGAGGCGCGCTGGCTGTCTGGAAGCACAGAAATAACAGCACCCTGCAGGGTCAGACCCCACCTCAGCTCGGCGCATCTGTGAGCTGGGCTTTAGTCGCTGCAGAAAACATGCCATGACGTTTTGACATTACGCTAAAAGAATTAGAGGAAGCTGACCTGTATTGAGACTTTAAGATGGGAAAATGTCCAGTGAACTGGGTCCAGACTGGGTTCAGTCCACACAGGGAAAAACCACTGTATTGATTTTATGTAAAACAACAGGACGTGACACCGAAGTGAAATGCTGTCGGAGAGCAGAGCGCCGCAGCTGCCTCGTCGGATATAAATAAGCAGCAGTGCCCACTCGCAAAGGAGGGCTTCAACTCGTGGCCTTTCGTTCCGCAACACCACAACTCTCTAGATTAAAGGGAAGGGACGAGCGCTGAGTACTTTGCACACACATAATTCATCCCAGCAGACACCGAGCACACACACAGGGGGGGCAGGGGATTGTGGGAGCTCCTCACGGGGAGATAAAACAATATATTATGCCGATAAACAATCACAGGACGACGATAAGGCCAAAGTGAAGTCAAACACACGGCGAATGACTCACGGGAATAACGACCCATATTCATTAACAAGACAATAGACAAAATGAAATTCTGCTGGAGTTAAGGTTAAAGGCAGAGACCGGCTATTTCCGTCTGCCCCTGAGCTGGTGGCATTAGAGACAAAGGCCCCAGTATGGGGTCCCTCCAGCCTGCGACGCTCTCAGACCTTTCCTCTCTGAAGGTCACGGGGTCCCGCCCGTCTCATGGGGCTGCCGCCATTGTTCAGCTCTCAGGTGGCAGGTCAGAGCGAACCCAGGAAACCCAGGAAAAACTGCAGCAGAATAATCAGTGGGAGATATTTTGATTGATAGAAAGAAGCATGTGCACCCAACGCTCTCTCCTTGTTGAGCCAAATCCACCCATGCACACTCACACTGTCCAAATACCAACAACTGTTTATTTGATTGAAACATGACTGAAAGTTGCTTCTGTTTTCTGGCAGATGAGGCTGGATGTTTGAAAAATAAAATACAAAAACAAAAGTTATTGACTAAACGCTCTACACTCGTCGCTGACATCTGATTATTGTGGACGTTCCAGTTTGTCTGCAAATATTCCAGGAAACACACTGCGATGGGAGCTGACATACCTGCACACCGGTGTGTATTGTTATTCTACGCTGTTGAACGCATTCCAGAAGCTTTCCTGCCTTCGCCTGACTTACAGAGAGGTTTGATTACAGCTTGTTTTCTGCTGCTGGATGTAATCCTTCACAAGCAACTCCTGGATTAAATAATTAGAGGAAGAAGATAGATTAGGCAAAAAAAGAGTCCCATCCCATTTAAGCTTTAGTACATGAAGTTGTTTTTATGTCTTCAGCAATAAGGAAACACCTGACTCCGAGAGAGAATGATTAACAGAGGTGTGTCTGTCTTTGCACTCGAAAAAAAACAATTTAGTTGTTCACTTGTTCACCTCTGTAATTCAACCCATCTGAGGCCTTTTCCATCTAAACTGCCGTCAAATGCTAGCGTGAGGCAGTGTGGACTGGTTTGTCCCTGGGGCTGCACATCTGAACATCTGGCGCGGAATTACATGTGTTCTGGAAGATACTTACAGAGATGAGACGCACACGATGACCGTCTTACATTCGGCATTAAAGCGGACAGCCCCGCCGCACTGGGCCAGGGCCTGCAGTGATTCTCCCAACCTGGCCAGACTTTAATCGCAGCGACAGACGGCCCCAGACAGCGGATCAGGCCGGCCAGCCACGACCTGGATCTGACCACTGAGGATTTAAAAACACTAAGTGTAGGAGCACAACACTTTCTCCTCAGAGCCATCGGGCCTGGCTTTGTCTGTGAGGAGTCCGTGAAGTGAGCGCAGGCAGGAGAGAAAGAACAGAGGAACGGGATAATCCCAAGATTAGGAGCCAACAGTGAGAAAGAGAGGAGGGAAATCTGAGCTGAGGAGGGGAAGAAGGGCTGATTACTGTTTGATTAGCTGGGTGGCCGGAGGGGGAAACGTCGGCGAGCAGCACAGTGTGATTATGACCGCCCTCTCCTTGGTGCGCCATCTGCTCCACTGTAGCATGCATGAGTGAGCCGCCATCACTTACACGCCATGAAACAAGACAGGAGGCCTGTTACTGCCCAGCAGTTTACAGTGGGGATGGGGCTGCTTGATTTACGGGCCCCGGTCACGGCAGAACATATAGAACAAATATTAAGTGGGAGTACGGAGGAGTGAAGTTCATTCAGTCACTTTACGTAAAGAGGAGGAGTTGGTTTCCTCTCATTAGGGAACACGGAGCAAATGGCCAGCAGATTTCTGATGGTCAGCGGAGTCAGTGTTTCATCAGCTGTTTGAGCTTTAAGAGGACGCATGTACACACACACACACACACACACACACACAGGAGTGTCAGGCAAGCGGCGAGATCTGAAACAGCTGAAGACATCCCAGCAGCTGTCAGGCAGATTCTGCTGAGTGAGGAGCTGGAAAGAAACATAGGTTTGTCGTTCGCAGCGTTTCCACAAGCTTTTGACCAAATTACGCACGCTGCCATAGTGACAGCAGCAAACATCACACGTGACTTTAGACAAGATAAACAATTATTTTATGAAGTATAATAACTGATCGATTCAAGAAGTTTCAACCCACTTTACTTGTAGTGAACCTTAAAGGATCACCAAGACTGCAGCCATTCCTGTAGTTAATTATAATGAAGTAAATGCAAAATTTAATTGGACTCATCTCCGTTGTGGTTGAAGACATTCCAGACACGAATAATTCTGCAGTGTTTAAGGTCAGTGAGAGAATGGGATCATGGATGCTGGGGTTGTTATTACCAAATCCAACCTCAGTGACCCGCTCTGTGTCGCGGAGACGTGGGCTTGGTGGGACGGTGGAGAGACGCATTTTTTCGCAGTGACTTCAACCCCAAACAATACTTAAGCTGTCAAAGTGATTGCCACTCAGTGTTCAGTCATCCACAATCACAGCAGCAGAGACAGGAGTGTATCCCACCGCCACCGCCGCCTTTCAGTTCTCCTATTATCCATCCTTTAAATTACAGGAATTTAACACCACGCAGCCTCCAAACGTCAGCTATTGTCTCTCCATTGTCCGGCCGGCTCCTTCACATGCGTCATAGCCACCACATCACACTCTAAGAAGGACTCTTTTTTTTGCACCGCTCCATGAGTCCTCAGGTCACCAGAGGTCACCTGTGGCCTCTGGTCTCCACGACAACAGCCAGGCAGTCCCCAGCACAGGGAGCAGGAGACGGACTCCCCCTCCTCACACATGCACACAAACGCACCCTCGCACACAGAAACAGCTTTTGTCCAGCAGAACTCCTGCGACTCAAAGGGAGAGCCTGGAGTGTGAGCCCCAACAAGCCAAACATTTACAGCCCAGAGGGCCACAACACTCCAGGCCACCAGAGCTGCACAGTGACAGGAGGTGCATGGCCGAGGAAGAAAAACCACTGTTCATGCATGTCTTCACACACGCACACACAAGCCTGCAGATGTCAGGACAGCACATTAACTTTACGATCCAGCTGTTAAATGGCAGATGACAAATCCCCGTTCATGCATCACAATGCACACGCACGCACGCTCAGGAAATGCTTTTCAAATGGAAAGGGAGCCTGACCTGAGCTCACTGACTCTGAGGTCCAGCAGCTCACAGGATCTCAATCCTGCACAGACGAGCTGATTTCAACTCAAGTTTCATTCACTCTGCGGAAAGTTTGTAAAGACGCCACCGTCACACACACTCACACACACACGCACACACACACACGCACCGTGCACCAGCCCTGGCTGCAGCGCCGCATGCGCAACCAAAGGCAGCGGATCAGGACGAGATTAAACTCACCATGTCCAGCATGTAGAACATCTCCCGGTCAACAGCGGAGCTCTGCAGCAGTTTAGTCCCTCGCTGGTTACGTAAGGAGCGCGTGTTGACGTGGTGTGTTGCTCCGGGACGCAGACGGGGCTCAGCGCTCGGCCTGGCGGGCGGAGAGCAGCGCTGCCTGGGACACACTGATTTCCCTCCCCGTGGTTTGAACAGAGGAGACACGGGAGGCGGGGTGGGGTGAGGGTGTTTGACCTCCCCCCGGTGACTACGCTCACACCAGTCTAATTTATATAGCAGGACAGCGCCATCTAGAGGAGTGTGGCTGAAGCAGAGTGAAGGGAGGTCTGGGAACACCCTCATGACAACAACACCACATATATATACTATAATTATGATATAATTACATGCAGAAATGTCAAATCATAGTTTTTTTTATTTTCATACCTTCGTCTTTGGCAGGATCATGCACAAAAAGAAATTCCACCAACAATAAGTGTGTGTGTGTTTCTATAAATATTTAATGTTAATGACGCATTCACTAACGGGATGTGACGCACGCATTCACATAAACAACAAATGTGTGACTGTGATGTTAGTGTTTTATAAACTCAGAAGAGATTATTGATGATGACAGTAAGTTTTCAAATATGATAAAAGACTTCTGTTCTGTGCTGGAGGTATGTTCTCAGTGTTGTCACACAGCTGTGATTGGGTCACGGTCTCTTAGGTTTTGCTTTGGGGACCACTTTGACAGTGGTGGACACTGATTTGGCTCCTTGCAGGTTCTGGGCCGTGCAGGTGTACATGCCCTGGTCCACGTCCCTCACCTCGTCCACCAGGAGCACGGACAGCGACTGCTGACGAGCCACTCCTCCACTCACCGGACTGATGTTCTCCTCAGTGTACAGCGGCCTCCCGATCTGCAACCATCACAGGACGTTTCCTGTTGACTATTTAGCCATCACCCTCCATCTTACAGTACTGTGTATTACAGTCCAAAGGTTTGATGACTCTTAGCTGATAAAAAGCTAGCACGAGCACAACCAAACTGAAGGCCACATGGCTCAATATTGATCCATGGGGAATGAATACATTACTTAGGATAATTAGGATAATAACACCAGATAAAGGTGTATTGTGTTATCGTGACGATAAGCTAATCATCTAGTCCTGACCTGCTGTCCAGGGTATTCCCAGGTGAACTCCACAGCCACATCCAGTTCTCCCAGCACACTGCAGCTGACACGCAGGTTCCCTCCCACAGCCACGGAGCTGGATGAGGCCTGGATCACTGGCGCAGGAGGGGCCATGGGATCTGATGGAAAACAAAGCAAAGGTTTGTCTTGACTTGTGTTGAGGGTTGAGGGCAGAGAGGATGTCGCATATCCATGTTATTGGATATTTAATGTCTGCATTTATCATTGCGCTATTTTGATCCTCATAAATGTTTATATTTCATATGTTCAGTACATTTGTTTCACACGTTTATTATTATTTATTATTTAAATGCTGCTGTGTTCCACATACATTGTTTACATTTTTTTCCATATCTTTATACTCTTTATTTTATGTGCCTTTTCTTAAAAACAATTCATTATCTTTTATAATGACAATAAAGACTCTTGAATCTTGAATCTGAGTTTTTCTGGGATCCACAGGACCCATGTCTGTGAACAGCAGTTATTTAAAGGCAACACCAAATAAACCGCATATCTGAAACGATGGACAACTCACAGTTAACATAGATGAGCATGTACTTGGTGGAGCTCTGCCTCAGGTTGCCCAGGCTGGCGACACAATACAAGGCCCCAGCGTGATAAGGCCGGGGGCGATGTATGGTGAAGCCCTTCTTGACGTCAAAGGAGACCTCCCTCCCATCCACCGCCACCTCCACCGGCGGAAACTCGCGGTGCAGAGTCACTGTGGCCTCAGGCGATGTCACCTGGCACGGGAGGACTGTGGGCCAGTTGGTCCGCAGCTGAATCACCTCATAGTAGTCGGATGATGGAACAAATAGTTCCTGTGGGTCTGGTTGGGAGAGAACACGAAGATATGGCAGATTGACGATAAGATATCACGTGGATGGGGAAGCCTCCTATCCAGGTGGTGGTGAAATAAAGCCCACAGCTCGGGGGAAAGGCTTGTGTCAGCATCAATAAAGTTTATAAATTGTACCAGGGAAGAAGACGAAGACCTTGACGGCTTTGTCGTACTCTTTCCTGCAGTCTGTGTCTTCGCAGTACATAGGGTAACAGGTGTACTCCCCTGTGTCTGCACCAGTGGTGTTGACTAAAGTCAGCACACCGTAGCGCTCGTGCTGGACCATCCTGCAGGAGCAGAACAAGGAAAAGATGAAGGGCCCTCCATCAGGTATATGAATAAATCAAAATAAAGTTGCCTACCTGAGCCTTCCATCGTCATCCTCCTCCAGGTACAGGGGGACGCTCCACTGCACAGGTTTGCCCCTGCACCTCAGCTCCAGAGTATCTCCTGTTTGCACGCTTATAGTTTCACCCACCTTCTTAAACTTCCCTCTGTTCAGCACCTTCACGTGTCAGACACAAGATCAAGCAGTTATACTGGGAATTGTACTGATGGATGCGACCTTGTGTGTATGAAGTACCTGTGTGAGCAAGGCCTGTGGCTGGGCTGCAGGTGTAGCTTTGTTCTTGGGTTTGGCTGTGACAGTGCTGGCTCCTTCGAGCGTGGACTTCTCTGGTCGGTTTTTATTCGGCTTGGACTTCCTCCCCAGGGCAGCCTTCTTCCTCTGGGCATCTTTCTGACCATAAGCTTCCCATGGTGCATCAACAGATCACAAGAGGTTACAGTGTGTGTCAATACTATAATGTCTTCTATCAGATGCCAACCTCAGTGAGCCATATCATGCATGATGCCGACAGCTCAGCAGAGGGGAAATAAAGTCACTTACCCAGCTCGCAGATTACTGCACAAACAAGCAGAGTGCACAGCACCAGCCTCCACTTTGAGCCGTTCAAGTTCACCGGAGGCATGATTCAGCGATGAGTGGACAATCAGAGCGGTTGGTTCACACAATTCAACGCACAGAACGCACTGCAGAAACCAAAGGAGGGAAGGAACGAGGGAGGAGGAAGAGGAGGAGGACCGGGCTCGCAAAGTGAGCCGTCAGCTGTTTACCAGAATCACACAAAATTCCTCCTCCTCAGAGTGGCATTAGTACCCCAAATTCCTCCTGGCCGGCTCAATGGAGGCTTTCAAGCCTCGCCGGACCAATGAGGGTCCAGAGGCAGAGGCCCCACTGTGAGGAATCACGTTGCCTGTTTGCTTAGCTGCGGGACTGGAAGAACTCAGCCCAGACAGGGGCAGTGGGTGATTAGAGAGCATTTGGAGCCCAATAAACCTTATGTTCCAACACTTATGGTTTTTTTATTCCAGGTAAAACAAAACACAAGCTTTATATGTAGAGAAGGTCACAGCTTTACCTTTCAACTTAAAACATCTATGTTTTATGATCTACTGTTCTAAATCTGTACAGATATAAATAGTATATGAAAGCTTGAACCGGTTTTGATGATTGGTGTTTGAACATTGTTCGATTGCCCTCGATTTTGGACATGACACACGTAAGCTGCTGTGAAAGGTCTTTTTGTTCTCGATGAACTCTGAGTACTGAGCTGTCTATGAGATTATGAGTGGGACTGGACTCTTTTTCCTTTCTTTCCTTTATCAGCATTCTCGTGGATGAATGAACTTCAGACTATCCTGAAGATTGGATCATTTCAGTTTTAATTCAAGAATAATCACAAAATGTGCAATTTTCATAATTTCGCTTTCAAACCAAACACAATTAATGAAGCAAACACAGCCTAAGAGCAACAGAATGCACTTCAGAATTGCTCTTCACAAAAAGGTCATTAGTCTCATGGTGTGAATTTGTTTGCAAAAAACCCAAAAACAAACGTCATATCTTTTATCATCAGTATTACAATTATGTGAACTTGAAATCTCAGTTAATGATTTAAAATGTACATAAAAAGTGCTAAAATTGTTTAGGTGTAATGAAATGCTGACCTACAGGAAATATTCTGAGCTATTTCTAAACAATGGTGCAAATTTACATGGTGATATAGGATACACACACAGGTGAGTGTGATTAATAATCACAAACATTACTACTGCTACTATGACAAACTCCTCTAACACGTGACCCCTGCCACCTGCTCATTTTCAAACAGTTAAAGCTCAGTACCCACAGTAACATCTGAGCCGGACTCTCTCTGCTCCACAGCACACACACACCCACTTCGCCGGGGCTCGTTCACAGCGGCGCACCTCGGCCGCGCGCATGCACTCTCTCACTCCCGTTCACGCACTGAGCTGCGTGTACTACACACAGTTAGGTACATCTCACAACAACATACACTTCCCAAGCCACGCAGAGCCGCAACATAAGGATGAAAGAGCCGCGGGTTGCCGACCCCTGCACGAGGGTAGCATGACAATTATTTCTATGGAAACTGAGAATCCATTCATTCATTTTTACTTGTATGGATGGTAATTTCCTTCACTGAATATTTTTTATTACGTTAAACAGAATGTGTTGATTGGGAA
This sequence comes from Pseudorhombus dupliciocellatus, assembly GCA_016785235.1. Classification (NCBI taxonomy): domain Eukaryota; kingdom Metazoa; phylum Chordata; class Actinopteri; order Pleuronectiformes; family Paralichthyidae; genus Pseudorhombus; species Pseudorhombus dupliciocellatus. The sequence goes on along the minus strand of JAFBJW010000129.1, from coordinate 564 downwards.
TTCAATCCAGCAGTACAACATTGAACAAAGCTGGCCATATTTCTGAATTTTGAATACAATCACACTGGATCTCAGTGTGATTCTTCATTCCATGCCAGTTCATCCTCTCACCTGCTGCAGCGATGCAGTCAAATCCAATAAAGGCATAGAAACAGGTTGCAGCTCCAGCCAAGGTTCCAGAGATGCCATAGGGTAAAAATCCACCGACTCCAAACTTGCTCGTTACGTTAGCAGTGGAGCTCAGGTTGCTGCACAGAGAGGGACAGTGGTTATTTGCAATGAGGAATAACCTAGATGGGACCTGGACTGGCTTATACCGCTCTCATATTACCTGAGTTCTGCTGTGGCCTTTATCAGAGTCTCTTCACTGATCTGCCAGTTGGAGATGTCTCCCTTGATGAATCCAGAGATGATCACAAACAGCAGAACCAGGATGTTGATCACCGTGAAGATTTTGTTGATCGTCGTTGACTCTTTCACTCCAAAGGCCAAAATACCTGATCAGAGGAAGTTTACAAAACAAATGAGGTGTATGATGATATGAACATAATGTAAACACTTTCA